>LR537678.1:89035-330118 GCA_900883565.2 Caenorhabditis panamensis | reverse complement strand
CAGTGGAACACAGAACCTCGGGGAATTTCGTTTTGAGATCTGCTAACAGTGGAACACAGAACCTCGGAGAATTTCGTTTTGAGATCTGCTAACAGTGGAACACAGAACCTCGGGGAATTTAGTTTTGAGATCTGCTAACAGTGGAACACAGAACCTCGGGGAATTTCGTTTTGAGATCTGCTAACAGTGGAACACAGAACCTCGGGGAATTTCGTTTGAGATCTGCTAACAGTGGAACACAGAACCTCGGGGAATTTCGGCCAGCCTCTACCGGGTTCGGAAGACGACTGACGATGAATGATCGATTCCAGAGACCCCTGCAGTATTGGGGCGGAGTCGAGTTTGGGCAGCGTACGTGAATATATTTATCAAAGATCGATATCTACTGACCTTTACGATTTTATCTCGTGGGAAAATTACTAGTTTTCTATTACTCTATTACTAGTTTACGGCCCTATTGTCAATTACCACCAATAAAAGACCCATGTGTCGGTGTCGGAGCAATGTGTCGGTTATGGGATAAAAGGGATAAAAGAACACGGAACAGTAATACAATAGAAGTCTACAACGTTCGTTCACCCTTTTAGACGTGAAAATTAGTTCCCAGCCACCTTGGGTCATGTAGGTCAAAAACGTGGACGGACGGACGGACACGCAGAGCACAGACAAGCAAAAAGACACCACATGCATTTTATATAATAAGAATTATTTATGGGTCATAACAATAAGATAAAACTCGTAATAGGTGGATAGTTATCAAAATTCAACTTTTGACAGAGAAATAAGTGCAATCCCGATGAGAGTGACGAGTACTCCGATGTACAACTGGATGATGTCTCTCTTTCCTTGGATCTCTTTGAACAGGAAGATCGCCCAGAGACTGACAATGATTCCTGGCGCTTTAGAGAGGATCGGGTAGGCAATCACCTGAAACCTTCTGTCTGTCATAAAAAAGAACGTATTGTTTGGATTTACCTGATCTAAATGCTGATTTGCCATAAAGAAAGTGGTAACAGCGATACCATACAACACCCCTGATACCAGGGATGGCATCGAGAGCTCTGCATTCACGAGTGGAACGTTCTTCTTGGCGCAACAATAGATGAAAAAGATGAGGGTGGAAGTGACGAATGAGCCGAGACAATAGGAGAGGATGTAGGCACGGACGTCAGGTACAGCTCCTTCCTGCAAGAGTTCCGGGTCAAGATCAGAAGTTAGAAACCAGAAGTTCACCTCATTTGCAATGATGTAGTTGATGGGTGTCAGGAAGTTTCCGTATAGAAACCCGACGAAAATTGTGAGGAAGAGACAGCTAAAAACAGAAGTTGTTGCAAAAAGAGTTGCAAATTAATCGAGACTCACAGAATCCGTCTCGTCAGTGTCACTTCTTTGACTACTATCGAGTCGGTCTTGTAGTCCTCCTCTAAACTCCACGGAGCAGGTCTCACTTTTGATGGGATGTGCTTGATGGGAGCGTATACGGCGCCACTAGAGCAGGGAGAGTTGGAGAGTTATTGTGGGGCACTTACCCAACACAGACTGTAATGACTCCGAGGATGTTGAGCCAGTCGCTTTTCGGGGTTTGTTGAGGATTGGCAAAGAGACCGAAGCGGGTTACAGCCCAGCCGACGACGCCTTGAATCGTTTCAAAGTCATTTCAGAGGAAACCCTGAAACTTACAGGTAACTGTGTTCCAGAGAAGATATCCAATCGCCAGACCAATCCCGTCCATTATAAATACGGTTAGAGAGTTTCCTGGAATGAGTTTAACACCAAACTTGAAACGTTTCCAACCCACCAATAGAATAAAACATTCCTCCGAGCATGGCAATCGGATGAAGTGGAGTCGGCGTCGTTGTCATCGCCACTGCGACTCCAACCAGAAGCTGCCCCAATGACTGAACCCATTGGAAGTAGATACCGTCTCCCTTATGAAACCACTTCAACGGAACATACGTTGATCCGAATGTCACTGCAGAGACAACGGCGCAGAGGATTCCAAGAGACGTGTCTTTCTCCATGAATATCAGTTAATTTCTAACGTTGCGGTAGAATGAGCGGTGTGATGGTGTCAGTGTTTTATACAACAGTCAGTCTCCGAATTTGAATAATACAATGTTGGAAAGTTGGACTGGGAATCGATGATACAGGAAAGAGAGAAAGGGATAGAGAAGTTCCGAAAGTGGATGGGAACTGATTGTTATTCACAAAGTTCAAAATTTCGGTCTGTTCTGATGAGTTGAGATGATGTCCGAGTAGATTCCTTTGACCTTTGATGTGAATGCCTCGAGGATGAACGGTTTCTCGGGGATATCGGGCATGGTTACCACTTTCTGGAAACCGGGTTTGCTGTGATAAAGAATATCTCGATCTGATACCTCAAGGATAGCAGTAAGTGCAGGGAGAAGAAGAGCAGACACACGAGGATACACCAATTCGTAGGTCAAAGCCAGCTGAAATGTTACATGTTTGATCTTGCAAATCAAAAGTTCGCTTCATTTCCAAACATTGTGCAATCTTTCCAGAACTGGTATGGTTTTGTCACCTCGTGAAGCAGATCAAATCAAGTCAAAAGAGAAGATGAGAACTTCACTGATCACTTTGAAATTCTCATTGGATCAGAACATCAATGACCAACACCCACCCATGTCCCCCTTTTTACTCACTTGCTCATAATCAAACGGTACTGCATGATTCTTCTCTTCGCACTCCTTCACAAGAGCCTCATGGTAGTGCTTCAGGTACTTTTCCTTGTTTTTGTGTCTGTCTTCAGGAGTCAAGGATGAGTTGAACACACGAGCGAGATCTGTGCCGGCTAGACCAAAGTGAATCATCTGAAACAACAAATCTCTGCAAAACAAGAAGCAGCGGAATACATACCTGAAAGTCGATGATCTTCTTCAACTTATCATCTTCCCACATCAAATTTGCCGACCACAAGTCTCCGTGTACCAATACTTTCTTCATTCCTAACGTTGTTGGAACGAGGTCCAAGTCATCCATATGGATAATGTCTGGCAGAGCAACTGCAAACTGCTTAGCCAATGCTTGAAGTTCTGGATCGGGGAACTGAAGCATCAGTCCATTGTTCATTTGGAGGAACCAGTCCTTGAAGTTCGCGTACAATCCAGCCAATCCTTGATGTGGTGCCTTCCTTCTTGTGTTCTCTGGCATGTCGATAAACTCCACTTGCAGTTTTGCCAATCCTTCAAGAACTTGAAGCATTTGGGAGTCCGAGAAGTTCTCTAATGGGGAAAGTGTTTTGACTCCTTCGACCAACTCGATAGCAATGCATCCTTTTGAGTAGTGTCCATCTGTTTGAAGTTCGATTTCACGGCCAAAATAGTAGTCTGGGAGTTCAGTGAGTTTGTGGTTCAGGGTGCGGACGTATTCATAGAAGTAGATTTCAGAGTTGTGGCACTGAAACGTTTTTTATGTTTACATTTGGTACAATCTAGTAACTCACCGGTACTAGAAACTGCACAAAGATGTCAGCGACGTCCTTAGCAACCTCTGGAGGAAGCTTCGATGCTTGTGCTTCCAGAGCCTCTGGAATAATCTTCTGTTACACTCAAAAAAGCTACAGTAACTCACTGAGAAGTGCAACTGGTGATCCGATCTTCAATGCAAACTTTTCTGGATATGGAGACTTCTCCTCTCCTTGAACCTTCCAGTTGACCTCTGCCACTCCCAAGAGAGATTGAAGACCCTGAAGATAACAATGAAAACACTGCTGAAAGAAGCTCTACTCACGACTCCCTCTGCCAGTGGTTTGATCTTCTTCTCTCCTTCCATCTGCACCTTCACTTCACTTCCATCCTTCGCCATCTCCTCGACATCTTCCCATTGAATCGTAGTTCCGAGAAGTCCATCGGCCATTTTCGCACCTTTCAGCATCCCAGCAATAACTGCTCTTCTGAACCGCACTCTTTCTTTTATACCCTCATGACGCCATCTTCTCAGGCACACACTATTTCGTTATCAGTGCAGTAAATTAGGAAAAAAACGGTCGTTGCCGGGAGTTTTTTGATTACTATTCAAGAGTCCGGTTTATTGACAAATCCGTTTTGAAAAAATAGGAGAGAGCATGTAAGAAGTGATAAGAAAGTGTCGAGCAACACACAGAGTTCCGTAAGTCGGTGGGAAACATGTGGGAGAGCAAAAAGTAGAAAGGAAAGGGGCGGGGCAAAGAAACGTGTGACTTATGCCTTGGCTACGTCTAACCCAGTTCAACTGTCCAAATTTCAAAAGCAAACTCAAATATTTGTCGGTTTGTCGAGGGAAAAAACTTTCATAAAAGTTTGACAGTTTGTTTCATTGTCTCCACGTGTGATCCTCACTAATCCCACAACAAAGAACACTCACCTGACTTCAGTTTCTGCGACAAACGCTCGAAACATTGCTGCAAGCTTGAAGACTTCAAGTTGGAGAAGTGCGGCTCTCTTTTGGACGATGTGGGGAAAGGGGATTGTTCTTTGAAGCGTGAGAGTTGCTTTCAAAGTTTCTGCTTGTGATAAAGAAATAAGGAGATACGAGAAAAAGAGCACTACTAATGAGAAAAGTACAAGTTCAATAGATGGCTGCAGCAAGCATGAAACAGCCGACTACTAGGTCTTCCGCTGGATTTGTCCAAGTTTTGCACCTGCTGTTTCGAGAATCTTGAAAGAGGGAGAGGAGGGCGAACTTTTGGAGAGGGTGGGAACTGGTAATTGAGAGGTTTGGAGAGGTGTGAAAAAGAGCAAACATCTCTTCAAAACATTTTGGAAACTTATAATTTTGTTCGTTTTTCCTGCTAACATTTTGGTTCAGCTCTAATTGAATTGAATAACTCAATAGCTCAATCTAAGCATAGACATTCCAGTTTTTAGTAATCAAGTTTCATATTTTCATTCGATTACATTGGGAACGGATTCAGAGAGTAACAAAAAGAGATCAATAAGACTTGGAAACACAATTCTTAGGTTTCTTTTTAGAACACAACTGCTTCTTGAATTCCCGTCTGTACATATCAGAACGAATGAAATAGACGTAGAAGGTCTGCGAGTAGGCGATGGCCGCGAAGAAAACCTGCAGACGGAAATTAGATGGGCTATGTTATCTATCAAAACAATAACCTACCGCATAGCTCCTTACAAGCACAATAATCAAAGTGTTCGATGTGACATCCTCCACAAGAAATACCAGAGCCATACAGGCTACCCAAGAACAACAGAACACGAGTACTAGAATAGTCAACGACCTGATGACTTTCTCAGTATTCCGTGCATGACGTGTCCTTTTATCTGAAATGTGATCAAGCTGTTATTGGAGTTCGTGACGCCAACTCCAAGATACTACTCACCTTTCCCGCGAGCATAACAATACACGTAGCCGTAAATGACTAGAGTGAGCAGGTTCACTACAGTGAAAAAGGCGCCCCACATATGAACTGTTCTATCATCCATGGATAAAGGTGGGTTACAGAGGAATATGGTTTCGTCTGATACTCGACTCCAGACTATTACCATGAAGACGACGGGAAAGATAACTGGGAAGAGAGTGAGAAGTGTGCAGTACTGGAAAGTGTTCCATGTTTGATACTTCACTGCATAGGTACACGAGAGGAGAACGTCGATGGCTAGTGTCATGAATGTTGTGGCTTGTAGGAAACTGATGCAGATGTACGGAGAAAGAAGTAATAGACATGTTCTTCGAGGGAGATGAATTCCGGTCAATGCGAAATACACATTGATGAACTCAAACAGAAGACAAAGCGAATGCTCGGTGCACAGGATAACTAGAAGAATGCCATGTTTGGACTGAAGATTCTTGCTCTTCATTGTTGCGAATATCAAGTTGAAGTTTCCAAAATGACCGATCAGATTGAATGAGACAATCACAACTGCAATGGTTATAGGGACAGCGTCTACCATTTTCTGAAGAACCCAGTTGGAAGCAGGCACAGTTGAGTTCATGGCTAGTGTGTAGGCCGATGAAGGAATGGAAATGAGCAATGAAATGGAACGGGTCGGAGCAGGTTATTTGCTTGTTATTCCGTTATTCCTATTACAGCTATGTTCATTGCTTACTCTTTGGGTTTTCCGATTTTCGATTTACGTTTTCAGGATTGAATTGGGGTGGGGTGTCTGAAATTTTCCAAGGGGCCAGAGCGTTCGTCAGAACTATGGTGCGTATGTTGAGTTTTCCAGTTCCTTACGACTTGTAAATCATGGGAACTTCAAAATGCCTTTATAACACCACCCCTCTCTTCCTTTATCAGTTCTCGACATGAAACTCTTCCTTATTCTCTTTGTTCTTGCTTTGGCACTTGTGGCCGCCGAGGATAGGAAACACGTAACTCTCACTTTTGTTTTTGCACTTCTAAGTGATCAATTTTAGCTCTACGCACCCGGAGAATCTTCAAATGGTTTCTACACTTCTCCCCCTCCTCCATCATCCACTTCTTCTCCAAATGCCTTTGACCCCGCTGTCTTCATGAAAAGAATCCAAAGCCTTCTCAGCGCCTTCCAAGCCATGTTCTCTGCAAGTTCTCTGAAAACTGGAACAAATGCAAATGTGACTGGATCGAACAACTGATTCAATAAATATCTATTTATTCAAATGCAAAACTTAGAACCCACATTCGGATTGAGAAAGAAAGAAAGTGATGAGTGAATTATGAATTACCACAGTGCTCTCGCAAGAGAAATTCTATGTTTCTCTTGGAGATAAAACGGTTTTTTAACAGATCGAAACAAGTCAAAAGTGTCATTTTTGCAATGGCCGGGAAGAGGAGGGAGCAAATGAGAGTTTTAGAGGTTGAGAAAGTGAAAGAGACAAAGAGAAAGAAGTTTGAGATGAGATATGAATAATCGGGAGAGAAGGGAACGGATCACCAAACAACAATGACAAATCTTAGAACAACAAAAGTATGTACTCATGCCCAGATTCCTTCAGCATCATCATGATCGACAGGTGGTTGAGGAACACTTGGAGGAGGCATTCCGATGCTTCCAGGAATCATTGGAGCAGGAAGAGGGGCTCCGGGGATGACACTTGCCATTGCATTCATTGAGATGGCTGGATCGGGATGAGAGACCAGGGTTCTTCTGGAAAGATAGCTGGGTTACTTGAAGAATTGAAATGTAAATTACCTTTCATTTTCCTGCTTCAACTTTCTGATCAGAGCATCTTTATGCCGTCGGATTGTTTCAATTTCATCACGGGGACCTCGAGACTTTTCCAAGAGAGCCAAATGGGTGTCTTTCTCGGATATGGCTGCTAGTAGAGCTTCTTGTCTAAAAATCCAAATGTTTATGAAGCGTTCGTAGAATGCAATAGACTCACTTCAACTGGAACAACTGATCGAGATGCTGCCTTCGCTCTGTTTCGATGGCTCTAATGATCTGATCTCTGTCTCCAGCTTCTGAGAGATTTTGCTTGGTCCGACGGAGATCTGCTATCTGAAAAACGAGAGTTTATACCGAATATAATAGTTAGAACCAACCTCTTTCTTTGCCTCATGTAAGTGGGAGGATACTTGTTGCAAATGGTGTTTCTGTTGTGAGAGATGCACTTCTCGTTCTGCTGTTATCGCTACAGACTCGCGGAGAGCTTCCTCCAATTCTTCGATCCTCTTATGCAAGTTGGACTGTCCGCTGGCACTCTTCGTCAGTGTTCCCATTCCTCCCATACTTCCAATCGTCGACCTCGTATCTCCCTTATCAAAGTCTCTCTTCTCACTGTTCAACTGCTTACATTGAGCAGTCAACGACAAGTTCTCTTTCTCCAAAGCATGCACCATCTTCAGCAGCTTCTCCACCTCATTCCTCGCTCCTTCCACATCCTTCCTCAACTCATCAGTTCCCTTATCAACCATCGCATCCTCCAATCTCTTCTTCGCCGCCACGAGATCTCTGTTCATATCTCCGATCTTTTCATTCTGAGATTCCAGAAGAATATCTCGGTCTGACAGTTCCTTTTGCAGGTTCTCAATCGTCGCCTTCAACTGTGTCATCTCATTCTGATACGTCTTCTGCTGCTCCATCTGATCTTTCTCTGCACTTCTTCTCAACTGATCAATGTGTTCCTGGAGTCTCTGCCGTTCCCGTTCTGCTTGTTCAATCTTCTCGGTCATCTCCTTTTCTTTGACAACATCTGGATGACTGAGCAGTCGAATCTTTGCTCTATCAAGTTCCTGCTCCTTCTCTCGGATTGTATTCTCCAAACTATCAATTCTTCCCACAAGTTGAGAAGATTTGATTTCAGTTTGTCGAATCAGTTCTGTCTTGTCAGCAACGTCAGCCTTCGAAGATGACAAATCTCTCTCGAGAACTGTGATGCGTTCATCTTTCTGCTCCAACTGCTTATTTTTACTGTCGAGCTTTTGGCGAAGAGCGTCAACGTCTCCTTGTAACAGTGTGTTGTGCTGTTCTCGGTTAGTCAACTGATCCTTCAGAAGCTGCAAGTGAGACCTCATCTCATTCGCTGTCTCTTCCGCAGTTTGCATCCTTGTCTGACTATTCAACAGTTCCTGTTTCCTCTCTGCTAATTCCACTTCACTCCTCTCCATTTTCATCCGCATCGTCGCCATCTCATGCCCAGAAAGATTCTTGTCCGTAAAGTCCCTCGGTTGATTGCTCCTTCCCATCCGCTGCCTCATCAACTCTTCCTCCAACTCCACAATCCTCGCCTGCTTCTCATCAATCCTCCTCAACGCATTCTCAATTGCATTCCGCCCGCTCGGGTCCTGACTGTTCATCATCGACTGCGACTCTTTCGTGGTCAACAAATCCTGCAGCCTCATAATCGTATCTTCCAGTTCACGAACTCTTGAATCCATTCCTCCTCCGGATTCCAATGCAGTAGTCAGTTGTCGGATTCTCTCGTCTCTTTCCCTGAGTTCCATTCGGAGTTGGAGAGCTGTAAGATGGTCATTAGAAATGTCCACTTGTTCCTAAATTACCTTCGTTTGACCCGACACCGTAGTCATTCATTCCTCCTCCCGAATGAACCATCCTCTCTAATTGTGCTATCCGAGTGGCTTCATCTCGACGCAGTTGCCTTTCTCTCTACAAAACTCCTTCATTACTACAAAACACTATTTTATCCAAAAATTACTCACTTTTAGCTCAGGACTCCAGAATGTCTTGATACTGTTCATGGTCTGATTCAACTTCTCCATCATCTGATCGTACTCAACCTTCAACTGTTCATACTCCCTTGCAATGTTCATCCCTCCAGCAGCTCCCGTATTCATCCTGGACATTCCCTGTTGCAGCATATCGTACTCTTGTCCTCCAGCAGACGTCGTTGCCATGCTGAAACTTTTGAATAGAAATTGAATAATTCAAAGTGTGAAACAGGGGACAACGTCGCTCGTCTTTCGTGGATATCACATTTCTCCGAAAACGGAGCGAGAGCCAGCTAGTGCATGTCATTCTCTGCCTCCGGGGAGTATAATATGCATGTCTCTCTCTCGTTCCACCACCAAAAACAACTGCATTTCGAGTGTGTTCCCCCAGTCATTTGGCTTCTGAAGCCCTGCGTACGCATCAAATGAAAATGTACATATGGGGCGAATCAAAGGGTGGAAGACGTTTTGAAAAAGAGACAGAATTAACACTACTAGAACAGACTAAAAGCGAGAACGTAGGTTCTACCAGAGAACCAAAGAATCTGGAGAAAAGAAAACAGAAAGCGGAAATCGGTGAGAAGCAAGAAAAATGAGCGCTGCATACGCACACACATAGTTTCCCCTCTTTCACGTCGTGTGGTCCCAAATTGCATTAGTCTGCTGGCACTGGACCCGCACAATTTGGTCCCACAATCTATTTCCTTCTCTCTTCTTTTTCTCTCTAATTCCTCTGCACTCACCTGTTGTTATGCTGCCAGAAAGCGTTTTGAGTTGGGATTGGATTCGACAGAGCCAGAGATGCTCCTCGATTGAATGGTGTGTGAGATGTGGGATGGTGGTGTTGGCTTGTGGAGATTTCCAGGGGAATGTAGGGCGGTTGGTGCAAGGGTTTCCCTGTTGTCCCCACAGGTTGCATCAGATCGTAGTCAAACGAATCTTTGTAAGCTTCAAGGACTCCCAGACCATCCATGGACCTGTGCTGTCTTTGAAGGGGTCTCCTTGATGTTGAAGAAATTGATGCATGTGCCGGAACAGACGGATATCCCATTGGATTTCGTCCTGTCGAGTTCATCACTGACGTCCGACTGCTGTATGGAGCTGGGCCTGCAAATCGATAAGTACGGTTAGGGACTCAAGAAGGGTTAGATGAATAGAACCTGTTCAGTAGTCAGATCAAATTTCAAGCTTTCGCTATGATCCGATCATACACCATCATAAATATTTCAAAGAAAGGAAAAGCTTACCGGGCGCCGAGTGATCCGGGTAGTTCGAGGGTCCTGGCACATGTTGGTCGTACGGCCATTCGGCATCTATGCCGTTTGCTGCCGTACCGTACCACCCGCTTCGCTCCAGTTTTGTTCTGTAAAGTGGGGTTGTTTTGAAGATTCAAATGGGAGAAAAAACAAGGGAAAATAGCACGTGTGAAGCGTAAATGAGACGGAAAAGAGAGGAGCTTCAAGCGGATTACGCGCGGATAAACAGGAGGCACGCGGGAAGGAAAGAGACCGTATGGAGTGTCGTATGTTCGGAAGAAAAGAGAGGCGAGGGGTGAAAGGTCCCCTAGTCACACCGTATGGCCTCATGAACCTCCTCTCATGTCACAATGTCTCCACCCTGTTTTTCACATTTTCACATCAAAAAACGCAAATTTAGTGGGGGCCTTCGTTTCACAGAGAAACGGGAGAAGGCACTGAATCGGATGAATAAGTCATGCGAAAGAGAGGGAAAACGGCCTGATCATCACTACGGTATTGTCCTCGCGAATTTCGAATTCCTATTCCCACAAAAACCGATTATTTATCTAACGCCCGAAGGCATTTGGGGTCGAAGAGAAGGCGTTCGAGGTAATATTACGAGGAACATAAAAACGGCGGAAGTCAGTCTCTGGGGCCTCTTCGGGTCTCCTCATCTCTCTTTCTCGTTTTTCGAAACGAAAACCAAATATGTACATGTAAGGAAGGATTAGAATGGGTCAACGGAAGGGAAAAACGGGGTGGGTAAAGACACTTTCCGTTGGTTTATCAGTGATAAATGTAACAGTCTTGCGCTAGAGTAAAGTAAACTTTTGAGAAGGAAAGAGGAAGAGGAATGGGGAGGAAAACAGGAGAGAACAGTACGGGAGGGAGGAGAACGTCGTTTTTCATTTCTGGTGGGTGGGGGGTGACAAAGAATTTGAAAGAAACAAAAAACAGGCAGCAACGAACACTTTACGATTTTCTTTGATTTGATTTGTTAGAGGATTGGAGAATAAGAACTGTTCTTTCTTGTGTCTTGTCGCGGTGGATTGAGACCTAGAGAAACAGAGCAAGAGAGAGTCAAAGAGCTTCGGAAAGACGTTGGCGCTGGTGCGGAAGAGTGTGACAAAGGCCGGGGAAAAGGTAGTTGATTTGGCAAATGAATGTGGTATTGGGGGAAAGGGGTCAGTTTGGAGGGCACCGCGACCGACTTGTGCATGAAACGTAGGCACAGACGGGCGGGGGGCACATCGAGAGCAAAGCAACTCTCGTGGCTCCCTCCGAAAAGAGCTCTTGCTCTTGCTCTCGGCGCAACCGAGCGCGCGCGCAGCTTTTCCGTCGCCGTTGGCCGATTGCCAAGAAGACGCGAGAGGAAGGACCGCCCTCTACGGAACGAGTCGACGAGGGACGCGGAGACTCAGAGGGACGAGTAGTCGATGTGTATGTGTGTGCTCAATAGGGCTAGTGGCCGCCCCGGGGCCCATGAGCATTACGTTGGTCGAGAAGAGACGAGTGGACCTTCGAAGGACACGACCGACACGTCGCAGGCCCCGTCAAATACTTGATGATGTCCTCCTTCTTCTCCTCTTGTTTCCATTAATTAGCTCTCTAGGTCTCTCAGTGTCTTGAATAATGAACTAGAAGAAGAAGGAGAAGAAAGAGAGAAGATCTGAAGAATGACAGGAATGAAGAAGGGCAGAATGCGAATTGGAGAAGTGGACGAGGAGAGGGTGTGGCTGGTTGGATGGCGGTGAAAACGATACTAACGGGCCCAGAGAGGGTCAATTAGAGGGAGGGAAACGAAGGAAAACGGGGATAACGGGCAGACACAAACACAAATCGCATAAAACACATGAATTTTGAAAAGCCAAGTGTCAAGACCAATTTGAATACTAATTTGGTACGTTTCTGGGGAAATTCTGAATGAAAGGGCAGTCGAAAACAAAAAGAGATAGGAAAAAGAAGGGTTTAGAATCAGTAAGACAGTTCTGAAAAATATTTTTTATTACGACAGGAGTGTTGAGACAGCGAAAAAGAATGATTAAATAACGAGGATTGATAGACAGAAACGGTAAAATTGGATCGCTTACTAGCGATAATGAAACGGGGAAAAGTGAGAATCTTTGTGAAAAATTAGAGACCAAGTCGAGCGGTCAGATGGGGTTTGTTCTTGCGAACAAAGTTCTCGATGGTCTCCCACATCTGACTGAATCGCGCTTTGTCCATGTGTCGCTTGGTCGCCGACACCGGTATCTTGTGGACGTTCCACTGCATCACCTGAGCCACGGGCTTGTCGTTGTCGAAGTGGAAGTAGAACGCCGGAATGTGCGTGAAGATGTCCGTCGGGTTGCCGTTCCACTTCCACCCCTTGAACTGCCACGCGACTCCCATCACGAACACGGCGATGACTCTGTCCCAGTCGTCGCTCGCCAGCTTCTCGGCGTTGTCGATCACGCGAATATTGTCTGAAAAACAGGGAAATTGAAATAATGTTGAAGGAAAATCAATCGAAAGCGCATGTAAAACAACTTACAAGTAACGCCGTTCTTCTGCCGTTGTATCGCGAGATCGGTCGGCTTCTTGTTCGTCTCGGTGCGTCGTTTCTCGACAGGAACAAATCCGAGGTTCTGGAGAATGTCTCTTGCATTGTACAGATTGATCATTGTGCTCAGCGCCGACGGGACAATGATGATTGGAGAACGGGAAGCTCGTTTTCCGCCTTGCACTGCCAGTGGCGAAGGAGACGGCTTGAGGATCGGAGGTCTCATTGGAGACGGAGTCTCGGGTGCTTCTGAAAGAAACACGAATGTTTGAATGAATTTGAGAGTTTGAACTTACTTTGCGGACCACCATGTTTCAAAGCGGTCAAGTTACTTCCAATGAATGAGCCTTCGGTTTGAATTTCCTTTGTTTTCTCCTGGAATCAAAACAATGGAATGGGCACTTCAGACAACAAAAACTAACGTGAGCGAAAGCTTCTTGTGCGTATCTGGAGTATCCGGATCTTTGCTGAGAGGAGTTTGCATCTTTCGAGAGACTTGTAGCATGCACGGCGGCAACCTTCTCTCTCTTCTCGTCCAAATCCCACTGACGTTGAGCAGAAGCTATGACTTCCAGAACGTTGCTCAGATCTCGCACTCCGAGCATCACATTCTCTCTGGTTTTGTGGATTCGGGTCTTTGGCAGGGAAGCGGAGGTCAGTGTCGACAGCGATTCACTGAAATTCATTCGTTTCGATTCAAAATCGATTCAAAACACTTACTCGATAGTGACTATTCCCTTTTCACGATGACTCTGTCGCTTTCGGCGCATTTCTGCAATCCTATCCACGGTCAGACTGTCATTGAGAGCTCGCATCTCCACTTCCTTCTTCTCTTGCGGTTTCGGGGCTTCAGATGATTTCTCCCCATCCAGGTCAAGTCGGGCTTTCTTTGCATCTGGTTCACTCGAACTCGAGTTCATCAACTTTTTCAGGGAGACCGGCCCGTCTATGTTCATGTGAACGAGATTGAGCATATCGGGGCGGTCGCCATTTATGTACTCTACCACAGTTTTTCTGAAAAATCACAATTATAGTTTCCCTACTTTTTACATTTCAAACACTCACCTGTCAATACGAGTAACTGCTCGCACATTCGCTCCAGCCGCCTCTTTCACGTACAAACCGTGACCGTCGGATCTGTACTTGAGGAAGAGAACAATCGAATCGAGCGTGTAATTCTCTTCTTTTCCATAAATTCGCAGATTCGTCACCGTATCCTTCCTGTACGCATTATCACCAATCGCATAGTAGCCTACTCCGTCCTAAATAACAAAAATCAACGCTGAACGACTGAAAAACGCAAAAACTCACCACTGTGACTTCCTTGAGTGGGTATTCATCGGGTTTTCTGACGTGTTTTTGCAGTAACTCTAGCGGATCCATTATACTGAAAGAAAATGTTAATTAGAATCGAAAAATACACAAATATACGAGAGACGAGCATTGGGAGAGCGAAAAAAACAAATGAAATGGAATGGATTCGAATGAGAAAAACAATCGACAAACTGGGAAACCTAGTCCGCGAACACGCGACCGCGAGCGGGCAGCAAAGCGTGCGCGTCGCCGTACACTATTGGGTCGATACGGAGAGGGTTAGAGGGACTGAAAACGTGTGCAGACACAAAGAAGAGGGTCCTACAACTCTGCTCAATATTGAGATCAATACATGAACACTGCCATAAATGAACAAAACATGTCAGAATCGACTGTCAATAACAAGACCGCCAATTTCTGGATTTAGAAGGAAGAGAGCTTTGTAAAGCCAACATTTATTGTCATAATACATATATCGAATCGGAGGTAAAGATCTGTGATTAAATTTGAATAATTTATCGTCGTGTTCCGTCCTCGAAGAAGACTCCTCCGTCGATGGCGCAGTATTTCGGACAGATTCCCTTCTCTCCCTTGTTTCCGGCTGGCCCTGCTGGTCCTGGAGGTCCGGGTTTTCCGTCGGCTCCTGGAGTTCCCGGGTTTCCTGGAGGTCCTTTTGGTCCGGGGGTTCCTGGTCCTCCTGGACTTCCTGGCTGTCCGTCTGGTCCGGGGGGCCCTGGTGGTCCTGGAGGTCCCTGTGCTCCTGGCTCTCCTGGGATGAGTGGCTCGCTTGGTGCGTCGTCTCCTGGTCTTCCTGGCTCTCCTGGAGCTCCTGGTGCTCCAGGTGGTCCTGGTGGTCCCTTTGGTCCTGGTTCTCCTGGTGGGGCTTCACCTCCCGGTGCTCCTGGAGCTCCGTTGGTTCCAGCATCTCCTGGAGGACCTGGAGGTCCTGGAGGTCCAGCAGGTCCTTCTGGGCAAGGCTTGCATGGAGGCGGAGTGATCGGTTCGCAAGGCTGAACTGGTGGCTTTCCAGGGTTACCTGGAAGACCCGGAGCTCCCGGTTTTCCAGGTCTTCCAGGGTTTCCTGGTGCTCCAGCTGGTCCGGCGGGTCCTGGAAGGCAGCAAGCCTCGCAGTTTCCTCCCCCGCCACCTCCTCCGTGCACAGCAGCATCAGCATAAGCCTGACGAGCTGTCCTGTTCTGGATTGGCTCCAGAGCAGTCTTCAAGGTTCTCACTTCCGACCAGATGTCTTTGGCGGATCCCTAGAAAACAGAAAGATGATTCGGAGAGTTCAGTTGTTCATAAACGCACTCTGCAATAGACAATCTCGTTCTGCATGGTTCTCTTAACATGATGAACATAGTTGTAGACCATTGGAAGTGTGACGCACACCGAAATGACGGCTACAACAGAGAAAGCTACGGCCGAATAGGCGACGAAGCGATAGGCTTTCATCTGGAAGACAGTCAGTTGAAAACAGAAAGGATTCCCCCCGTAACTCACCCGATTCTTGATTTCCTGCACCTCCATGATTGACTCGCAAAGTCCGTTCCCCCATCGGCTTCTGCTTCTTTATATACCGTAACCTCGCGAGAGATTCGGAGGGTCTCCAGACGACACGACACAAAACTAGTTGGGCGCGAAAAGATTGTGGCAATTAGCACTCGGATGGACGTTAAGTGTCTGAAGATGGCCAGATTCGGAGGGATGGAGAGGCGAAAAGGAATGCAATTTGCACATATGGGCAGGAGGAGAAGCGAACGAACCCTTCTGCCGTGTTTTGATGATGGACGAATGGGGAAACATTCGCTTATTGGCAGCAGACAATTGGGAGGGAAGAAACACCGGAGCGAAGGGTTTCAAACTGGAGGACAAGGTGGAAAAGGATGGTTGTTTCATGGGCTTGAAACTCGTCTGTGCTCTAGCAAATGAACACTTTGGTTTCTCTCCTGAAAAATGCCTGGAAATCAGAACCATCACCTCATTTCATCCCCATCACCCGTTCCTTCCCCATCTGACCACTGACCACTCGTCTCACTTGTCTGTTCTTTTATACTTTCATGATAAACTGATAACTGGATGTTATCAAGTCACCATTATCCACCAATTTCCACTCGAAGACTACGAAAACAAGGTGCTTGACACGAGAGGAACATCCTCTTCACGCCTTCTCAAACCAGTCACTATCGTCCGTCGGGATCTTTCTGCAATCTTATCCGTGAATCAAAAGTAAACCGTCTCATCCGTGTCCTGTCTCTCCCACTTTATTATACCAGTTCGCTTCGTCATACATGATAAACAATTGCGTAATCGTTCATAACATCGTCAGTGAGAAGCTTGGAAAAGTGGAAAAGTCACGAGGAGCGGATGGATCGTTCAGACTAGAATTCAGTAGAGATATCAAAATCTTCTATGCGACATCTCCACGCCGGGATATCGTCTCACAATCAGAGTTCATTCAACACAGTTATTCACAAAAGACAAAAGAACTTATAGTTTACACGTGAAATGTAAAACTGCTGCTGTGGCCACCACCACGACTCCTGCTCCCCGAACTCTACCCATTGGCCACCCGAGATCTCCTCTTCTTTGCCCTTTTACCTTTTGACATGTCAGAGTGCTTAGGTTACCATCGGACCTAGAGATGAGACCTATACCATTCGATAGAGCATGGTCCAAAACCTATGAATCCACTAATAACTTTTGCCCTCGAGTCCATTTGACCTAGTTAGGAGCTCTCAAAGTCATTTTCAGTACTAATTTTTTCAACTGATTTTCGATTTTGCGTGAAAATTTTTTTTCAGTGCTAATTTTTAGTACTGAAAATGACTTTGAGGGCTCCTAACTGGGTCAAATGGACTCGAGGGCAAAAGTTATTAGTGGATTCATAGGTTTTGGACCATGCTCTATCGAATGGTATAGGTCTCATCTCTAGGTCCGATGGTAACCTAAGCAGTCTGACTGATGAATAAAGATTTTCCTTTTTTGAGCCAGAAAATATTTGAATATTGCACGTGAACTTCTCGGTTGATTCGTGGGCGCGTTCCAACTCAAGTCATGTTTCGCTTTTCATCGTTTTGACAGTTTCTATTCCATTTCTCAGCTTTCTAATGAACTTCTACAACTGTACCTTCAACGGAAACGTCCACATCTCCATCAGTTACGGAAGCTCCGGACGTTTCACAGGAGTTCCGCTAGCAGCAGCAACTCCCACAGAGGCTACTCCAGCGGCAACTGCCCCGGCTGCTGCTCCAGTTCCAGCGGCCGCTACAGCTCCAGCAGCTCCGTCTCCCGTTGCTCGTTATCTCCAAACCCCGAGGAATCCGGCCACTCCACAGAACCCTCCGACCTCTATGCCATTGTGGCTTCCATTCGCACCTGGCAACAGAGTAAGTTCAATCAGTTTTCGAAATCTTCTTCCTTCTTCTTCAGTACGTCTACTTGCTCGACTGTGATGTGCACGGCGAAACTGTTCGTCGTGTACTCGATCACTTTGTTGAGATCAGAGCAATTGAGAGGGATGGGTCGGACTGGAAGATTACAGTTTTGAAGTGAGCACAGAGGATACTGCAAACTAGTGGAAAATGATTGTTTTTGCAGTTCGGAAACGAAGAGGATGCTTCTACGAATTGGATCAGTCATTTTGGATCAGTTCGAATACTTCTTCGACGACGGATCCGAGCCACAGGTGGTGCCGAACTTGACGGGAACGGTAATCATTACAATGTGGATCATAGTCATTGAATGAATACTTTCAGTGGATTCTGTCCGTTTCGGGGATTCCTCGCTTCTGCGATGCCCGCATGCTCAAGGAACATCTTCTGAACTTCGCAGAGGTTGACGAAGTCCGCCTGCCGTATGATCGCCCACGAGCCGTCGTTGAGTGTGTTTGGTGAGGTTTCTCTTCAGATAAGGCACATTACTGTATTCTTCAGCACTGCCGAGACCGAGATCCTTCGCAACGCCAAAGTGTACTTTCGGCGTCACCCTCTCACGTTCTCCTACATGCCGCCGGTAATACACGAAAGAAACCAACTGATCACTGACAATTCCCTTTCAGAGGTTCCAACTCGTCGACTTTGATCATGAGTCCCCATACTGATCCATCACTCTTGCTCTCCGAATTCTCCGCACTGGCCACTCGATCCGATCTTCTTTGTCTTTTTGCATTTTTAACCCGATTTCCTGCATATAAAATTTTATTGAACGAGATTGATTTTTCAGTTTATTGAATTTGATAGAATTACGAAGCAACAAAACCAAGACGATAGCAAGCCATCATTCGGCTTCTTGCACGATAGTTTCAATAATCAATGTAATGAAAAAGGAAAGGGGAGAAGGTTTTTAGGAGAGAGAAAGTCCAAACTCCAACCGGGGTTGGGTTAGCAAAATAGAAACAGAAATTGATAGTCGAAGAAGGGGGATTGAAGGAACTGATAGTAATGTATGAAAAGAAGGATAGATGGGAAATGGTAAAGAGCAGAAGAATATAACAAAGGTGAAGACGAAAAATAAATTATCGGGTAAAAGTCTACGGATTTGGCTCGTAAGACGGCGAGCTGGGACTGTAGGATGGTGAAGCTGGAGAGTAGGTCGGGCTCGACGGAGAGTACGTCGGCGATGTTGGAGAGTACTGAAAGATGACATTTAGCTTTGAAGATATGGCAGTGGCTGGTACCTGGTTTGGATTCGACGTTCCCGGCTGATTGTTGTCGTACCCAGCTGGACTTGGAGTGTAGGTTGGACTCGTTGGAGAGTACTGAAAGTAGGAACATTATGATAAGAATGGGAAATGTTGAATGTACCTGTGGCGACGTCGGGGTGTATGATGGAGACGTCGGAGAGTATGTTGGTGAAGTCGGAGAGTATTGCGGCGACGAGAAGGATCGCGGAGATGTTGGATTGTATGTCGGGCTCGATGGTGTGTACTGAAAGATGAAGTTTATGATGGATGCTAACTCCATGATAACCAACCGTTGGGGAGCTCGGACTGTATTGCGGACTCGTCGGTGAATACTGCGGCGACGTCGGGGAGTAGCTCGGACTCGTCGGACTGTAGGTCGGCGACGATGGAGAGTACTTTGGACTCGATGGACTGTATCCCTCGTAACTCGGACTTGTCGGCGAATAGGTTGGAGATGTTGGAGAGTAGGTCGGCGACGTTGGAGAATACCTAAGAGCAATAGATTATTATACGAGGCTTCTAAACTAGAAACATACGTTGGACTTGTCGGACTGTATGTTGGCGAAGTCGGAGAGTATCTTGGACTCGATGGAGAGTACGATGGAGAAGTCGGCGAATACGACGGCGACGTTGGAGAGTAACTCGGAGACGTCGGCGAGTATGACGGCGATGTCGGACTGTAGCTCGGGGAAGTCGGTGAATACGACGGAGACGTAGGCGAATAGCTTGGTGATGTTGGACTGTAGCTGGGACTCGTCGGAGAATACGATGGAGACACCGGGGATTGTCCTGCAGCAGGAGAAGTTGGAGAATAGTTCGGACTGGTTGGCGAATATCGTGGTGAAGCCGCTCCGTACTGTGGAGATGTTGGTGAGTACGCATTCGGTGACATTCCTCCATAGGTTGGTGTTCTCGGCGACAGTGCTCCCAACGGATCTCCCGGTGATGCTGGTGACCATCCTCCTTCGTTGAATGGACTTGCTCCTCCGTCCGTATTTCCTGCTGGCGAGAATCCAGCCGTTGGGGACATACCACCGCCTGCTCCGACAGGCGACCACGAAGTTCCGGCATAAACTGGAGTGGCTGCGTCCCATGGGTTGTGAGCTGGAGAAGCGTCGCGTCTGAAATAACAAAGATAATCTCAGAAACGTGTATGTAGGGATTCTTACCCTCCCGGAGATCCAGCGAAATTTCCGTAGAAGCCTCCACCCATTACAACGTTCTGTGGAATCTCCATTCCGAACTTGCACTTCTCGGCGTCGAGGACCAGATCAAAACAACCGGTTCCGCAACGAGCAAGTTGACCAAGCATGATGTTCTCCGAAACTCCTGTAAACATTTTCTCGTTATCATCTGAACCTCCACACGATTACTAACCTTTCACTGGATCCTCCTCTGCGTGCACAGCAGCTTCCATCAAGATATCGACGGTCTCCTCGAACGAGCAACGCATAAGAGCTCCGACTTCCTGTCTGTTGATTCCATGACGAGTGATGGCCATCAAGTGTCCCTTGGCAGTCATGACGTCACAGAGAAGAGCCAAATGTCGGTAGTTGACATAGGAACCGTCGAACGAGATGACATTGTCCATTTCTCTCTCAATGGCCTTTCGCACTGCTTCGATTCCAAGAACTTCGAAAATTTCACAGATGTCGTTGGAAGTGGTACGGACCGGGTCAATCTGTCGCTCCGAGAGAACTCTCAACAGAGCTGTTCCGTCAGTTTCCAGAATCCAGTCAGCGACCGACTTGAAACCTCCTTCTGGCGTGATAACGATACGCTTCTTGTCGTCTGTGTTCGGCTGATTCATGTACACCTTCGAGATGGCCGGGATTCCTTGAAGTGTCAGATCAGACAGCATGTTGGCTTCAATGCAACGCAAGAACACATCATCTTCCATCTTGTCAACCTGCTCCTCTTGAGTATCGGCATTCTTGTCTTCTCCGGAGATTCGAAGACGGAACACAAGCTTCTCAGCGTTGTCATCCGTGTAGATCGTGTGCACATCAGTACCGAATCCGTTGTGAATACGATCCGCAATCATCTCCATAGTCAGCTTCTTATCAACCATTCTCTTACGATCCAACTCAATACGCAACAACCATGGCGAAGTACGAGACAGATCGTGATCCGGCATTTCGTAGAAGATCGAAACCCATTCCTCGTCTTCCGTAATCACAGTGTTCTTTGGATCCGGGTCGTAGTAAATAGCAGTGTTGCAGGTGACCTTCTTGAGAGTGGTGTGCTCCAACTTGCACAGCACGTCCTTCGCCTTTTCCGGATCTTTGGCAGCAGCTCCAGTGAGGAACACAGTCAACGACGGGGTCTTCAACTGCTTTGAAACGTTGATGATCTCCTTGAGACGAGGCACTCCGAGTGTTACATTCTTGGCAGAAACTCCGGCGTAGTGGAAAGTGTTCAGTGTCATCTGAGTAGCGGGTTCTCCGAGAGATTGAGCAGCCAACGCTCCGACCATTTCTCCGGGTTGGGCGATAGCTTGTTGGAAACGAGTTTCGATTTCTCCGAGGAGCCAGTCAAAGGCTTCTGTGTTCAACTTCGCGGAAGTGCACATCTTCTTCGTACACAACGTGGATCTCAGAAGAATATTCATGAGAAGCGTAGCGTTGTACTGAGCTTGCTTCGAGATCTCGTCGTTTCCAGACACAATGATCAGCTTCTTCGACAACTCGCGGACTCCATTTATGACGTGAAGAGGCGAAAGATCGACCGGCTGACGAAGATCAACTTTGAATATCTTTTGGGCGTTCCAAATGAGACGTTGCAAGTTGCAGGGCAACACAATCTTAGCATCTCCACGAGGGAAGATCTTTCGCAGAAGACGACGATCCTCTTCCAGCTGGGACCATTCCGATTCGACAAGGGATATTCCATCAGGAGACTCCTGAATCTCTCGAACGACGTCATCGGAGTAGTTCTTGCGCAAGAACTTGTTATCCGTGAGGTCCATCTGAAAACCACGATGATAGAAACATAGCTTACAACCACAAAGGTAATTCTTACTCTGAAGTCTCTTTCGAACACCGCATTGTTCGGCTTCATCGTGGGCATGTTCTGATTCTCGACCCACATTCCATCGAGACCGTCTTCTCCGTATCTGAGCTGCACCATCTGAGCGAGCGAGTTACGAACAGTTCCGTCGTAGTTGACCATCACACTCTCCATAGCCTTGATAAGACGACGTTGAATGTATCCAGTTTCGGCAGTCTTGACAGCAGTATCGATAAGACCTTCACGACCTCCCATAGCGTGGAAGAAGAACTCGGAAGGCGTCAAACCGGCGAGGTAAGAATTCTCGACGAATCCCTTTGACTCCGGTCCGTAATCATCCTTGATGAAGTGGGGAAGTGTGCGATGACGGAATCCGAACGGGATACGCTTTCCTTCGACGTTCTGCTGTCCGACACAAGCAATAACCTGAAAAGAACTAGCTTGGAGGAAGAAACAGCCAACTAGATTACCTGAGAAATGTTAATCTTGGAACCCTTGGATCCAGACACGACCATAGACTTGAAATTGTTGAATTCGGACAAACTCTTCTGGGCAGAACTTCCGGTTCTATCACGAGCGTCGTTGAGAATCTGATTGACCTTGTTCTCGAATGTCTGACGAAGGGTGTTTCCTGGAGTTGGCTCCAAGTCATCGTTGTGAGCTTTCTCGATAACGTCCACGACATCTTGCTTAGCTTTTCTGATGGTATTCTGGATATCGACGTAAGTGCTCTGATCGGCAATGGTGTCTCCGATTCCGATGGTGTGTCCTTCACGAATCAACCACGCATTGATAACGGTTTGGATGTGAGAGTAGAAGTTGGCAGCAATCTCGTGTCCCAGTTCGAGAGCAACGACGTGGAGCAAGTTACCAGCACTCTTTCCGACAGTTTTCGAGCAAACGATACCACTGAGAAGTTCTCCGTGCTCGATAAGAACCTTCGTGTCTCCGGGCGATATCCATTTGTACGGTCCGTTGTCTTCCGCATCTGGATGCGTGCTGTGTGTTCTCAAGACGTTGACGTTTCCAGGGATGATAAGAGAGAAGACTTGTTTTCCAGTCCAAAGTGGCTTCGGCTTCAGAATAGCTGGTTGCGGCACTTTTCCGTCCCAGGTCGGCAGATACATGAGAAGATCCATCATGAACGGCCAGTCAATGAAGATATCTCTCTTTGTCATCATACGAACGGCGCACAGAGTATCTTGCACGATACCCATAACAGGCTTGTTGGCTTGTGGTGTGATCAGCTGTCTGAAAGAAAACACATAAACTCTAGAAGTTCAACTAATAATACTAACCTTGGTACCATGGCAATTTCCTCAATCTCAGCACGGGTTTCCAACGATTGTGGCAAATGGAGATTCATTTCGTCACCGTCGAAATCGGCATTGTAGGGAGATGTGACAGACAAGTTCATGCGGAAAGTCGACCACGGCAGAATCTTGACTCTGTGACCCATCATGGACATTTTGTGGAGTGTTGGCTGTCGGTTGAAAACGATGATGTCTCCGTCCTTCATGTGTCGTTCCACTCGGTACCCTGGTTGCAAGTGAAGATCGGCTGCTCTCGGATGGTAACGCAAATCGACACGAGCTCCGTTCTCACGAATGATGTACTTGGCTCCTGGATACTGTGTGTCTCCACGATTGACCAATTCTTGAAGCTTGTCGACGTTGAACGGTGTGACGATCTCAGGGAACGTCAAGTTTTGAGCAATAGTTCTTGGCACTCCGACAGTATCGATAGGTAGATTCGGGTCGGCTGTGATGACAGTACGAGCAGAGAAATCGACACGCTTTCCCATCAAGTTTCCACGAATACGACCTTCTTTTCCCTTCAGTCTTTGCTTGATCGACTTCAGTGGACGCCCTCCTTTCTGAGTAGCCGTCGGGAGTCCAGGAATGCAGTTGTCAACGAGAGTGGCGACGTGATACTGAAGAAGACGAACATCATCAGTCAACACGTGAGCAGCGGCTCCATTTGCTTCGTTTCTTTGTAGCTGTTGATTCGTTTTTATGATATCGGATAGCTTGTGAGTCAAGTCATCCTGATTCTTTGCTGATCCGAAAGTGACAACAGCTGGACGAACGGCGAGTGGAGGGACTGGAAGCACGGTGCAGATCATCCATTCAGGTCTTGCGAACTGAGGGTCCATTCCTATGACAAGAATGTCTTCATCGGTGATTTGCTTGAACACTTCTAGAACACGCTCAGCGGTCAGCACAATCTTTCTCTCCTGGGTATCTTCGTTCACATTTTTCTTCCATTCGGCATTGATATCAATTCCAACTCTGCGATAGGATGGTTGATAACGACCACATCCACCAGCGACCTTCTTTCCCTCGTTCATCGGATCGTCCTGATCATCCGGGAGCCCTTCTTCTTTTTCACTCGCTCCTTCACAAACTGACTTTGATTTGCACAGATCGTAGATGAGAGTGAGCCTTTTTCTCGGATTCGGACCAGTTTTTTTCAAAATCTCCAGTACCCGTGGATTTGATTTGTCGATGAGCAAGCGTCCACAGTAGAAGCAGACGCATCGCAATATTTTCAGAGATTTCGTGAGAAATCCAATGTGGAAAACAGGTTTGGCCAACTCCAAGTGACCGAAATGTCCAGGACAATCCGACAGATTTCCGGCGCATGTCATGCATCTGCGATAATCCAGTTTTGCGCAGATCAGAAAAAGCTATGATTACCTGCCACGACGATCGATAACACCCTGTCGAGGGTCCATCAATCCTCCCAGTTTAGGCTTCCCATTCTCGTAAACTTCTGGAAACTCCACTTGGGCAACTGACATGCGCTTCTGAAAATGGAACAAAAATGAATCAGAACAAATACTACGATCGTACGATTTCTTCCGGACCGAGAATTCCAAACTGCACACGATTCACAGTCCGCAGCGGGGCTTGGAAATCGACACCGACGAGAGCCATCTAAAAAAAATAACATTTTGAACAGAACGCCATGGATCAATACCTTGTTACTGTTCTTCTGATCTTAATTGCTCCTGTATAGTGATATCCGTCCTTGACAATCTGAAAATAGGTTAATAGTGTTCCAAATTTATAGATTTTCAAAGAAATGGCAAGGTGATGAACGATTGCGCAATCAGTTTTCGAAAAAAATAGTCTACGCAAGTCTACGAACTATTTTTACAAGTGTATTTTGCCAAAAAACCTAAAA
The DNA here is from genome assembly GCA_900883565.2 of Caenorhabditis panamensis. Classification (NCBI taxonomy): domain Eukaryota; kingdom Metazoa; phylum Nematoda; class Chromadorea; order Rhabditida; family Rhabditidae; genus Caenorhabditis; species Caenorhabditis panamensis. Next base: position 305,033 of record LR537678.1, on the reverse strand, counting down.
AAGTTGTTATATACATGATCCCCTATCCTTTTTCCACCAGTTAAAAATGTTTTTCGCTTTATTTTCTACCTTTTTCTCCGGATAACCCCGCAGAAAGCGATGAAAAACAGAATTTGAAACGGCAGAACGGCGAATTGCCGCGAGACAAGACAGTGTCACGGCGAAACGTTTACTACCTCTAGTGCAAATTTTTCGAAAATGTCGGCCACCAATCAGCGCATTGGGGGCGGAGTCTAAGTAGGCGTGTCTGGCCAATAAAAAAGTTGCAAGTCTGGCACGGTTGAAACGCAACGCCGCGGCGCACTTTTTCCTCGAATTTTAAAAAACTTTTGAGACCTGTAACAACCGTTAGACAAGTTCTAATTGCAAGAAACTGCTTTAATAGTGTTAAAATTTGAATTTCTGATAAAAATTCACCCGGAAATTTCTTGATTTGCAAAATAAGCAAGTTGCAAATTCTAGGCCACTCACATCAAAAACAGTTCGCTAGAAACTACTACTGAAAACTGTAAGGGTTTTGGACTATCAAATTGAAGCAAAACAAATTCTCTACAACTCTGATAAAGCGGATTTTCAATTTTATTGTCAAATTTCGAGAAAAATCCATTTCTTTCGAAAATTGTTGAAAATGTTGGAATTCTAGGCCAGAAACAAAAACAGTTCGCTAGAACCTGCGGCCGAAAACTGTTAAACGGTTGAGATCTCAGTTTGAAGAGAAAAAAATTCTCTACAACTCTGATAAAGCGAATTTTCAATTTTACAGTCAAATTTTGAGAATTTGCTGCTTTTGTTCGATGGCCTAGCATCCGAGGGGAAAGGGGCGGAGTCTGGCCTAGAAAATGGTGGCCTAAAAGTTGCTGGCCGAGGTAGTAAAAGTTTCGCCGTGAGTGTGTGAAACGAGGAGAACGCGATTTCGTGGTGGGTGCACGCAGCGAAATAAAGGCATGCGCCTTTAAACAGGTGCGCGCGAGAATGACGGAATCGAACAGATTCAGAAGACAGATCTTCATGAGAAGGTTGAATCTTTGAAGATATCGATTCATTACAGAAAACAGATACATGAATGAAGCAAGATTATACATATTCAAGAGTCTTTCGTCGTTATTAGTTGAGACAATCCGTAGTGGTTCCAGTGTACTTGTTGGCCAAGTTCAGGGTCCCGATGTCGTACGTTCTCTCCGGAACGTTTCCCCAAGTGATGTAATCGTCAGGAATCGTGATCCCGAACTTCTTATAGCACAGTCCCATGTAGTTGCAAGTATGGTACACATTCACTTTCGGATCGATAGTCGAGATTTCCCGCTTCCTGCCAGTAATCATGAACACTCCGTTCATGTCAGTGTACACTTCTGCCATTTTTCGATCGAGGACTGTAACTAGACAAGATAAAAGGGAAGCTGAAGCTTCTAAACTAACAAAACTCCTTCTCGTACATCTTCACTTTCACTCCAGCCGCTGGTCTTCCGTCGCAAATCAGTCTGCCACTGACCGCAACGGACTGAAGACGTCCGATTCCGAGAAGAGCTTGGGAGCATTGGGAGAATGCGGCGAAGAGGAGGAGGAGCTGGATCGGCTTCATCTGGAAAGAAATAATTTGAAAATAAACCAAAAACAACCTGCCAACATTGGCAGAGAGTGTCCGGTGCCTACAGGTTTATATAACAGAAACTCTGTTCTCATTTGCATAATCGGAGAGGGTGACTAACTGAAATTCGGCGAACCGAACCAAGAGAACACGGGAATCGAATTTTTCGAGAGGTTTTAGGTTGCACGAACCATTAGGGATGACGTGGCGACAATTAGAAAGGATGAACAAGAGGACCGTTCGGGAGGAGACCCAAAATATTAGAAAATCTATAGTCTCCCTCTTTATCCCTCTCCGATGCAATGGGGGGATAACGTTTACGACTCTTCGGCCACGATCGGACCATATTGGGAAGTCACTCGGACCTTTTTCAATCACGTTCAATCTTTACTTGGCAAATTCACTAAACCTGATACCGAAGTTCGCATGTTCCAATCCATCCTCGTTTTTCCTCTCCCTCCACACCTTTTTGTGGCTGTCACATCTTTCAAAGGCGCACTTCAAAAGTCCAATCCATCACGAATCGTTCCCGTACCAGTCCCCTCCCGCTGTGTGCAAGCCAGTTCAGGTTCAGGTTGTTCTGAATGCAAATTGGGCTTCCCAAACCACTAAATCATGTGTCTTTTGTCGTTTACAACATGCTTTTCCCTCTCGAAAACAGTTGAATAATATGGAGAAAAAGGAAAGGAAGTGGAGGATGAAATCCAACCGTTCGTAAATAAACACTGAAGGATTCTGGTTTTGTTGAGGGAAGAGGATCATGAGTAAGAGAAGTGAACGGACGGCGGATAAGATGCTGTTTTCAATGGGACACGCGCCAGATTATCGGAGGAAGAAGATCAGGGACAGGTGGCACTTGGCATGTTGCTATGAAGCTCAACTTCAGTTGCGGAAGCGGATAGGATCCCAGATCAGTTAAGGATTCACATTTGAAACGGAGTATCAACATGCATCCTGTATTCTTCATTTATGATAATCAAACAGCTGTTTGTCGGCGAACCTGTCCTTCCTTCTCCCCGGAGTACAATCCCATATCACATTCATTCCATCTCGCTCCCCTCCTCCAATCACCCACTCCTTCCCATCCGAATTGCCCAATTCTCCTGCCTCATCTCATTGAATATACAACATTCGGAAGGAGAAGCGGCAAAAAGTGTCCTCTCGGCCGGGCCGGTGAAGACGACGACGGTGGAAACTTTGACGGCAGCGGGTGGAGAGCGGGAGGCGGAGCGAAGTGGAGAGACGACTATAAATAGGTGGATGGGGAGAACACTCGACACCGCTCACAATGGATCTGGAGACGCGCATCAAGGCGTACCGCTTCGTCGCTTACTCGGCAGTCGCTTTTAGCGTCGTTGCCGTTATTTCAGTTAGTCTTTCCTTACTTTTTCATACTTTCATTCCTTTCTTTTAGGTATGCGTTACTCTTCCAATGGTCTACAACTACGTCCACCATGTGAAGAGAACCATGCACAACGAGATCACCTTCTGCAAGGTAAATGACTACGTTTTCTCAACCCTTGACGTTCTGATTTCTAGGGATCCGCTAAGGACATCTGGAATGAAGTTCACGCTCTGAAGCAGCTCCCGAACAGCAACAGAACCGCCCGTCAAGCTTACAACGATGCCGCCGTCACCGGAGGATCTGCTCAATCCGGATCCTGTGAATCTTGCTGTCTCCCAGGACCACCCGGACCAGCAGGAACACCAGGGAAGCCAGGAAGACCTGGAAAGCCGGGAGCACCAGGACTCCCAGGAAACCCAGGACGTCCACCACAGCAGCCATGCGAACCGATTACTCCACCACCATGCAAACCATGCCCACAAGGACCACCAGGTCCTCCAGGACCACCGGGACCACCAGGAGATGCCGGAGAGGCAGGATCACCAGGGCTTCCGGGACAAGATGCTGCTCCAGGAGAACCTGGACCGAAGGGACCACCAGGACCACCGGGAGCTCCAGGAGCTCCAGGAACCCCAGGAGAACCGGGAGTTCCAGCTCAAAGCGAGCCACTCATTCCGGGAGAACCAGGACCACCAGGAGAAGCCGGGCCACAGGGACCACCAGGCCCACCAGGTCAACCAGGAGCCGACGGATCACCAGGGCAGCCAGGACCAAAGGGACCAAATGGACCAGACGGGCAACCGGGAGCAGATGGAAACCCAGGAGCTCCAGGACCAGCAGGACCACCAGGATCCCCAGGAGAGCGTGGAATCTGTCCAAAGTACTGCGCCATCGATGGAGGAGTCTTCTTCGAAGATGGAACTCGTCGATAAGCCGTCTAGTTATTTTGTTTCTGTTTTCACCATCAATAAAGTGTCTTGCATTCCAACCTGCAACTTTCTTTCCTACTTTTCACGCGTGTCACACGACACTCGGCCGGTTCGAAACCACCCCCCGGAATAATAATTGCGTTGCTTTAGATGGCATGGTGACGACGATTCATCGTCCGGTTTATGCGCAATTGAAGACGACGCAAAAAATGGAGTTGAATGGATGAAGAGAGAAAGGAGAAGACGAATCCGAGTAGTAGACAGACCCTAGAACTTCAAGGATACCCTCGGAGTAGATTGGGGTTCGAATAGTGACCAGCAATTGTGAATTGTATGAGAAATAAACTGTTGAGTCATGAATGTTTACCTTTCCTCTGACCTTCCGTAACCTCCCAACTTCAAGTTGTTGCCGGAATTCTCATCTACTCAAGGGGCAATTAAAGTGCAACTGCAACCACCTCAATTTTGTGGGAAATCGAAAGAAAAAGTTCCTTTCTCCCCTTGTAAAGATGTTTCGTGATCGTTGAGAAGTAAGTCGGGGACTAGCTACTCGCCCGCTTAGACCTGCCGCTTACCCAGTTTTCTTCTTATCCACTCCGCTCTTCTTTCCCTTTCAATCGCATGCTTTTTGGCTGGCAAACCATCAAAAATATTTCGATGACAGATAGTTTTATTTGTTTGATGAAAGACAATGAATAAATTAGAAGTGGTCCGCTTAGCGGCGAGTTCCGTCCTCGAAGAAGATTCCTCCGTCGATGGCGCAGTACTTGGGGCAGATTCCGCGCTCTCCTGGGGTTCCTGGTGGTCCAACTGGTCCTCCCTGTCCTGGGTTTCCGTCGGCTCCTGGCTTTCCGTCTGGTCCTGGTGGTCCCTTTGGTCCAGGTTGTCCTGAAAGTTATGGTTATCACTTTGAAAGCGCAAAGTCTAACGTTACCTGGGGTTCCGTCGTTTCCTGGCTGTCCGGATGGTCCTGGTGGTCCCTGTGGACCTGGCTCTCCGGTGGATCCTGGCTCTCCCTTCTGAACTGGCTCGCAAACAGCTGGCAGACCCTCCTCTCCTGGGGTTCCTGGGGCTCCTGGCTTTCCTGGGGCTCCATTTGGTCCCTTTGGTCCTTGCTCTCCTGGGGCGGCATCCTGTCCTGGCTGTCCTGGTTGTCCGGCCTCTCCCTTGTCTCCCTGATCTCCTGGAAGTCCTGGAGCTCCTGGTGGTCCCTGTGGGCATGGCTTGCATGGTGGTGGGGTGATCTCCTCGCAAGGCTTCTGTGGGGCCTTTCCTGGGTTTCCTGGGAATCCTGGTGCTCCTGGCTTTCCTGGACGTCCTGGCTTTCCTGGGGCTCCTGGAGCTCCCTGTGGTCCTGGCTGGCAGCATCCCTCGCATCCAGAGTCGAAGTTTGGTCCGTTTCCGGCGACATGGTCGTCACGTCCGTAGCGAACGGCACGGGCGGTACGGTTGGAAGCGGCGTCGACACGGAGGTTGTGAACATCAGCCCAGACATCCTTCATGTTTCCCTTGCAGGTAAGAGCCTCGTTGTGCAGCTGACGACGAACAGAGTGCACATAGTTGTAGACGATTGGAAGGGTGATGCACACCTGAAAGAAACAGATGAAAAGGATGAAATCAGAATGAAGAAACTTACAGAAAGGACTGCGATGACAGAGAAGACGACAGCCGAGTAGGCTACGAAGCGGTAGGCCTTGATTTTGGTGTCGATGTCCATGATGAAGCACACCTATTCGGTTTGTCTGCCCAGTCAGACCTTTTATACCCGTACCGCGGTCCGCTAGCTGCCCCACCCAGCTCGCTTATCCGATCCGAACGTGCTTGCCGCTTCAGCTTCCGCGCGGTACACGCTCTCTCGTCGACATACCTCGGTGGCGTCGGTCTCTTCTGCCGCGGAAAGGTTGCTTTTCAAGTTTTTTCGAGGCGTCTCTGATTCGTGCGACCGCTTTTGGGTGCTGATAGGTGGGAAGATTGTCGAGGAATTGAACAAACTCCGAGAATTTATCATGCCAAACATTCACAACTCTGGGATAACTTTGTACTGTGGGAACTCTCACTGGGAAGAAGCATCAAATTCATTTTCAGAGCCGAAAGGGTGCCTGATTTTGAAATCAATCTAATTTTTCTCTGTTTAACATGTTTGCAAGTGTTTCCTTCTCACATGATCGACGTATTTTGTTCAAGTTATGATTTATTATTGTACTTTCTAGACATTTTCTTTTGAAAACTAGTACCAAGAGATTTATAAAGTTTCATTATTGTCTGATATCCTTATTGTCTATGTTTTATTTCCCAAAACATGATTTTTCATATAATTTTCGCCTTTTTCCGGAATTCCATGCAGAGAACTCGATGAATTTTTTGGATTCTCCACTGTCTTTGTGTAGATTTACGAGAATTGATTAAAGGGACATGGCTTAACGCGCGCGGGTCTCGCAACGACAACCGCGACGCGTCTCTTCGAAACGGACCGCAACGCGCCTCATTACGTTTTTCGTTTGATTTCCAGAGCATTCGCTCAGTGTTTTTGGTCAGAAAAGGTATGTTTTCTTGCTTTTTTTTCGCGATATTCTTCGATTCTTTCCTAATTCTGCTACAGATTAATCAATACGTAAAGTTCTAGCTCGAATTTATCCGTCAAAACATGATAAAACTCGTAAAATTAGTCGAATTCTATCAACCTATTGTCCTGACGAATAGAAGTCGTGCATGCGTCGAATAACTCGTTAATATTGGTTTTAATATAGATTATCATTCAAATCCTATTTCAGTGATCAACAACTCAGCACTCATTGTGAGTATTAGCATTCGATAGGTAGTTTACGTGAAACTAGCCTGTCTAAACATACCGCATAAGCTAAGAGAACTTGTTAGCAATCCGATCGACTACTAAGATCTAGAACATGACCGACGTGGAAATCAAGACTGAGGTTACGTTTGTTCTCATGCTTATTTAGGTGTAGGCCACCTACTTGCGCGCCCAACTGGCCTCATATTATGTTTTTCAGAATGGAGCCGGAGATGCTTCGCTCGAGCCAGAGAACCTTCGGAAGATCTTCGTTGGAGGACTCACTTCGAACACCACCGATGACCTGATGCGTGAGTTCTACTCGCAATTCGGAAACATCACGGACATCATCGTCATGAGAGACCCTACAACCAAGAGGTCCCGTGGATTTGGGTTCGTCACGTTCACTTGCAAGACCGAAGTCGATGAAGCCATGAAGCAACGTCCACATGTTATCGATGGAAAGACTGTCGACCCGAAGCGTGCTGTTCCCCGTGACGACAAGAACCGTTCTGAGTCTAACGTGTCTACCAAGCGACTCTACGTCAGCGGAGTTCGTGAGGATCACACTGAAGAGATGCTCACCGACTACTTCTCGAAGTATGGAGTCGTTACCAAGTCCGAAATCATTCTCGACAAGGCCACCCAGAAGCCAAGAGGTTTTGGATTCGTCACCTTCGATGATCACGACTCGGTCGACCAATGCGTTCTTCAAAAGTCTCATATGGTCAACGGACATCGTTGTGATGTTCGCAAAGGACTCAGCAAGGATGAGATGAGCAAGGCTCAGATGAACCGTGATCGTGAAACCCGTGGTGGAAGATCTCGTGATGGACAACGTGGAGGATACAACGGTGGTGGCGGTGGATGGGGAGGCCCAGCTCAGCGCGGAGGACCCGGAGGATGGGGAGGCCCAGGAGGTGGCGGTCAAGGAGGATATGGCGGAGGTAGTGCGTATCAGGCGTTTCTGAATTGTTCCATAATGTTTGTTTTTCAGATTACGGAGGCTGGGGTGGACAACAAGGAGGCCACGGTGGATGGGGAGGAGCCCCTCAGCAACAAGGAGGATGGGGAGGAGCCCCTCAACAGCAAGGAGGCTGGGGTGGACCACAGCAGCAGCCACAGCAAGGCGGCTGGGGAGGACCTCAGCAACAAGGAGGATGGGGCGGCCAGCAGCAGCAAGGAGGCCAGGGACAAGGAGCCCAAGGCGGTTGGGGACAACAATCCGGTGCTCAACAGTGGGCTCATGCTCAAGGAGGAAACAGAAATTATTAATTCATTCCTAATGTCCCCTGTGACTGCAAAGTCCAACGTGTTGGAGCATTTTCGCTCTCTATCTGTATCGATCTTCTTCTCTGTTATCTCATCCTCAATATTCTGTACCTTTCTGTTATTCACCATTATCGCTGATTTTACCATCTATTCGATTTTTTAATTTATTTTTTCCTGTTGAGAATGAATGCAGAGTTTGAGTCTCACTCTTTTGAATCCCTAATAAAAGTCCTTTCTTTAAAATATCGGTTAATAAGAGAAAACACGAAATGAATACAAATCGAGAATTAGAATTCAAAGTGACAAATGGCAGGAGTCTTCGGGGTACTTGTAGCAGGAAGAACGGTGAGGGAAATATTGAAACTAGAAGTGACAGAAACATCTTTTAGCCAGCAGAAGTTCTCCCCGTATCGGATACGGAGTTCACATGCGAAATCGTAAATGCCGAATCGATAAACCACGTCGTCGTCTTCCTGACAGGAGCTCAGCCATTCCCAGATGGAATTGGAGGATCAGGTATCAACATCAATCGTGGAGGTTAACCTATCCCCGATCGTTTCAGTGTACATCCGATGGCCGACCGCCGACGGCGGAAACTGGCACTACCTGGGATTCATCTGCAATCAGAAGCCGAGTGCCATCTTCAAAGTTGCGCAGGTTGACCTGGATCGCATTGTCATGATCAAATCGAATAATTTTTCAGTTGCACAAATCAGATGCGAGTCACAGTGAAGTGTTCGGGATGCAGATGCAGTTGTACTCGAGTGGATCTGCTCAAATCGGAATCAACGCCGAAAGTCTCTCGATCATCGAAGGACGACAAGCCGCCGAAGGAACACAAGCCAGTCAGCAGGTCGGTCCTTTCCCCCACATCCTTAATAAATCATTCGTCGTGTTGTAGTCGACACTGGTGGAGTTTGCGGAGAAGATGATACGCAATCTCATCAACCACACAGAATCCTTCTCAGTCCGCCTACAAAATCCCTCCGGTGGTAGGTTACTCCTCCAATTCTGATCTGCACGATTTCTATTCCAGGTTCCCAAGAGTACATCCCTGTCACGGCATTCCAGTCCTGGTACAACTCGTTCACTCGCCGCTTCCAAGCCAATCCCTACTTCTGGAGAGCCCTCAGCGATTCGTGACGACTTCCACCATGAGGTATCGCATTCATGTAGAAACTAAATCACTTTCATGTTCAATGAAGTTTTTTGAAAAATTTCTTTGAATAACGAGTTGATAATAATTTGCTACGATAACAGATATCGATAGTAATCGATTTGACATGCTTTGATTTCCCTTTGATTTGATTTCCTTGTAAAATCTGATAACCATGAAAATAGTTCTGATAACGCCAAGTGCACTCTGGTTGCACACTATTCCCGCTAGTTTCTCTCGCTTTTCTCACGTCAAAAGTTGTTATTTGTCACTTTGAGAGTTGCTTTTCTTAAAAAAAACCTGAAAAATTTCCTGCTGTTCCCCCGAAAAGTTAATTTTTAGGCCCAACATTCTGCAAGTTCTCTTCCTTTTTCTCTTTCGTCTCTTCCCCTCTCTTCTCCACGCCTTCTCTCTTGTTTCCCGCTCCTTCTCCGTCTTTTCTCATTCCTTTTTTCTGTTTCTTTCGGGCCACCTACTCCGATTTCTGCTGTTCGCGTCGTGTTTTCATCCTAAAAAATAACGAAAAACGCTGAAAATAAGGAAATAAGGAAGTCATTCGACGGCCCTGCACACCTATTTACAATTGACTTTTATTTGACTCCGGGGCAAGTAACTGATGTATTTTTGGAGAGGAATAGAACAAAACACACAGTCTCTGTAGACTCCCGTAGTCGAAAAATAGAGAAAAAGTGATAGAGAGGCGGAAAAAAGACCATGTGGTTTCTGTGGAGACTGTTATTTGGGTACTACTTGGACTGGCGCCAAACTGGCAAGACAAGGTCAAAGAGTTGCTCGAGGTGCTCGGGGAGCAGCATCGACGATCACGGTTTGTGAACTTGTTACAACTGTTTTGTGAAGATCTTTGAGAAACTCAGAACAGCCTCTCAAGTCTCAAGTTTCTTGTCATTCTCCTAGGTATACGGTACTCAGTGACTCTTGTGAAATACCTTCTTATCATTTGTTTTCCGGGTCAGTCAGCTCTCTCCGCTTATAGTTTATAGTTCCAATCCTGATCGAATTGACAGCCATGCAAAAATTCCGTTTTCATTCTCTTTTTTCGCGCAAATCGTTCGCGACGGCCCTCAATTGGCAAAGAAACAAAGACGGCAGTTCTTTTTCCTTCTCGGAAAGGGAAACGGTAGGCCCCCGGCGCTCCTCCGTTTTCCCGCTTGCTCCCTTCCTTCCTCCCATGCTCCCCACTGTCTCGTTTCTCTCGATTCCCTCTATTTCGTCATTTCTCTCCGTCGTCGCCGGTCGCCGAGACATTTTTAAAAGAGCGACGAGCAGGCGAAGAAACGGATAGAGAGCACAGCTCGTCTGCACAATGGCTCCTTTGCGTTTTTTCGGGTTCTACAACCTACTCGAAGGTTCCACTCCCACTTGATTGCATTCCGATTTGTTGTCTTAGTTTTGTAACTGAATTCTGAACCCGATGACTCTACTCCCTTGCAAATTCTCTTTTACCTCCACTAATTCGATTAGGATTCTTTTCTAGTTACCTGTTTTCCAAATTCGAAATCCTCCCCACTCACTCTGTCCCCCAAGCCCCGCCCCTTTTTCGTCGTCCCACTTTTTACTCCTCACCAATGTTTGCACTTGCACCGCTTTGCCAGAGCCCACTCACTCCACTGTTTGGACGTCCTCCCAGCATCTTTTTGCAGTGACGCGACTAGACCAGCCACGTGTGAGTGTTCCACTGAGGTTTGATGATTACATATCTCTGCACACATTTCTGTGTCCATCTGTGACCGAGTTTGTGCCCGTGAGAAAGATATCAGTTTCTCTCTCGTTGAAAGTCATCTAGCGACGAGCCCTCGCGCACATTTTCCACATACAGCTTCTTTTTGGAGCATGGCAACGGCGTGCTGAATTATCATCATTTGGGGCGGAGTCTCGACGGGAAGTGGGGGTATAAAGAGAGAACAGAAGCCACAGATGCTTATGGTTCACGGCTCTCCGATTCGCAGAGATTGAAAAAACACGAGATCTTTCCGAAAAACAACCCGAGAACTACAGTACCATCAGTGCTGTAGTCTCTAGTCTGTAGTTGTGATAGTTCAAAGTGTCAAGATAACTTTAACGACCTCGTCCGCTATTCGTTTGCCTCGAAGTGTAACTGATCGTATGCAGTCTCCATCCGCCGATCGTATCTCTCATCGATCGTCGTTTGGTGGTACAGAACGAAGTGACAACATGACGTCACCATTGTCATCCTCATCTGCATTTTTTCGAATTCCCCGCTTCTTTATCAACTACTTCTCTTATCATATATTGTCATCTCTAACCCCCAAAACGACTCCGATTCCCGCACCGAGTACGTGTGTTCATTATCAAAATAAGAGAATGTTGCAGATTATTCGTCGCCGACGCAAAGGACAGATACAAGCAGAAAAAGAAGAGTAGCAGTGCCAAAAAGCGTGGCCGTATGCATACTGGTTGTTGCACGAAATTCGACACTCACGTCCTCATCATCGGTACGTCATACCTTGGCAAGATTGGGTTACTGTAAAGATAGGAAGCACGGGTGGAAGAGTGGGGAAGGCGGCGATCAGCTGATAGGATTGCTATGTGAAAATGGCGGAACTGGAACTGAAATTGAGAAGTTTCTACTGGCAATACTGACTGTAAGATAGCTATGTTATGAGCATTTTGAAAGAAAACAAGACTCCCGGGGTCTCTTTTAAAATAGATCTATGTCCCAAAAGTCTTCAAAGGACCCATCAGTGTAAATGTCTGTCGTTTGGACTTTGACGAAAAGCAGGTAACCTAAAACTTTTCCGAAACTCGACACTTTCAATAGTTGTTCGAACTTCTTGTTGACGACTTCTCGCCAAGTTAAGAACACAAACAAATCTCGATCTGTGCTTATCAATCCAGATCCCTTACGTGTTCTTTGTTCTCGTGACGTAGCTGAGGTCACTCTTCCACTGTTGATCCACCACCTGCTCGCCCGCTTTCTTATTTACCCTGGAGTCTCGGGGTGCAAGATGTTGTCCACTTTATCACCCAACTCATCTGTTTTTTGCAGGAAATGGGCCGGCAGGCATCGCCCTCTCCGCGTTCCTCTCCGGAATGCACCCGTTCTACGATGCCAAGCACCCCCATCAGAACCCGACAGTTCACGAGAAGCTGCTAGCAAACCACGACTTCTCACTTCTCGATCAGGTACAGTAACCCCCGTTTTCTTGATCATCACGGCGTCATAGTCATCATGGACATGAGAAAATAGACGCGATGGGAAAGAAACCTGCCTAGGAAAAATGCTGACAAATACGAGAGCAACGAGACTTAGGGCGCAGCAGAGAGTTGCAGAGAAAGCGGATTGGTCGCTGGTTGTTGATGCTCCTTCTTCGCGCCGAGTTGGGCCAGCGCCATGGGAAAAGGAAAAGAGGACCGCGCGAGTTAGAGGGTCCAAGAGACTCAATCAGACCGATGGTCAAGGTCACTTCGAGAAGGAATGCACGCGTTAACAGTTTGACCGTGAAACGTGATCGCAGTGGTCTTGTTCGTGCTAACGTGGCAATTTGTGGGTACAGAGAAGAAGCGAAAGAAGGAAGAGGCACGGGGATATCACAAGACTGTTTTCGGAAGAACAACCGACAACTCGTGACTGAATCGGGAAGAAAGCGAAACCGAGTATACTGTACCTCGTGAATTTGGTTGTTCTATGCGACTGCTTGCATTGCATCGCTAACGACAAGGTACTCGGTATGAGGGAGCTTGAAAACAACATACTGGATAACTAATTTCCGATTCTCGCTGTCAACACAAAGGACTTGTGTCCTTTCTCGACGCACCCGACTTTTATTCGACAAAGACATAAAGATAGACAATCTGTCTGCGAGTGTAAAAAGTGTAGAGCGTTGCATCAAACATCCTGCAGCCAGGAACATTGGGGGCTCAAGATTATACAACCAAACTAAATAAGACATTCGTTTCAGGATCTCTCGTGGTCTACCAACCTCTCCGAGCTGTCCCAATCCGGCCGTCCCCTCTCCGTGCTCTACGACATGCTCGTTCGACCTGGCGCCGACATGGGATCAGAAGCTCCTGGCAGCATCCAGTGGGAACTCAACAGAGCCAGAGAGATCCCTCACATGGTCATCGGGGAAACGAAGATCGGTGGAAGCTGGAACGAATACAACCCGGAGATGCTGACAGTCTCATTCAGCGACTGGATGGATATGCCCGGATGGACTATGGAGCAGTGGCTCGGAGCAAGACCCCTGGTTAAACGACTTCCGTCATGCGCGATCGCTGAATACCTGCAGAAGTATGTACAAGCACTGCGGCTTCGCAAGAAGTTCCATCAGCACTTCTCAGTCACATCCATCAAGAAAATCGGCGACACCTGGATCACCGAGGGACGACGAACCACTGATGGAAGACGTTTTATAATCAGATCAAAGTCAGTCGTGGTTGCCTGCGGAAAAACGAGCCCTAGAAAGCTAGAGGTGAGTAACTTTTTTCAGTTTCAAACCTAGACCTCTCTCGACTTTCAACTAATGTTGTCCCTCCAGAAACTTGTCTCTGATTGAGTTCCTTGTTCAGTTACCCGACGTGGAACACTGTGCCGCAAACATTGTGTACGACGTGCGGACACTGAAAGAGAGACTTGACGCCACGAAGAAGACTGTTGTTGATGAGGAGAACTACGATACGCCGTAAGTTTTTCCGAAGAATTCTGTTCAATGTGAGCTATTTTCAGAAGCACCTCGACATCTGCTCCAGTCATCGTCGTCGGGGATGGAGTGTCTTCCGTGGATTGTGTTCGACACTGCCTCGAGAGAGATATCCCAGTTGTGCATGTCATTAGAAGAAATCTCAGAGAACTTCGAAGTGAGTTTTATCAGATCTGTTCTATTCCAATTCAACACTTTTAGATGTCATGCTGTCCCGTCTCTCACCGATCCACTACTCGGAATACACTGAAATCTATCGCATGATGATCGGTCGTTCCTCCAACAAAAATTACCAACGTCTTCTGGACGCCAGTGTAACTGCCGTCTCAAAGATCCACGTGGAGATCACCACACCGTCTGGATGCATCGAGATGCCGTACTCCACCGTCGCCGTCTGTATCGGCAGAGAGTCACACTTTGACAAAGCATTCGGCTCCCCGCACACATTCCTTGACTACCGCAGCCAACAAGATGAAACTCTGTTCGCCGTCGGTGCCTTCGCCGGAGATCACTTCGTCCGTTTCCTCGTCGGCGGCTGTCTTCGAGTCGCTCAGCACATTGCTGGAACCATTTGTACGAACAACAACGACGAGAAGCTTCCTCTTTACGCATGACTATCCTCATTCCTTTTTCCCCACCCAATATTCCCTTTTGCCCGTTCCCCCATACTAACTCGCAGGTCGATTGTTACAGTTCATTCATTGATGAGTATTTCTCTATTTTGTACCGGATATTATTTTTGCACACAGCAATTAAAATGCTTGAATTTTCTCAAACTTAAATGAAATCTTAATTATGATTACGCTTCTCGACCCCATCCACTACGTTTCCATGTAAAGCTCTCAATGTCCGTGATGATGATGATGTGTTCCGTTGACTCCGTGAGCATGACCTTCCGCTCCATGATCATGTCCGAAGAATAGCTGCATCAGAGTGACAAGGGCAAATCCGATGATGATCCATAACAACTGCTTCAGGTGGTTGAAGTCGTTACTCTTCTCAGAGGCCATGATTTCTATGAATGTCACGTAGATAAAGGTTCCAGCTGCCAGGGATTCAAGGAACAGGATTGCACAGTCTTTGTAGATATTGGTCTCGGAGTTTTGGAGCACGGAGCCAATTATAGATCCAAGTGGGGCCATCAAACTGTAGATTAGAATAGTGGCAAGGACTGTTTTGATCTGAAACCAGTCACCTTGTTTTCTGGATTCGGAAAATGGAGATTTATACCTTGTTAGAGTTGGCCATAGATATCTGTAGGCCCACTGAGAATGCCTCAACGCTTTTGTGCAGGAGAAGTGAGAAAAAGAGAGCGTAAATCCTCTGTGTCGAGTCTTGAACTCCAAGAGCAAACCCTTCGAGAAGCGAGTGAAACGACATTGCGACGGCGAAGGTAAGGGACTTCAGAATGTTGGATTTTTCATCAGATACAACCCACGTCGATGCTTCTTCCATTCGCAAACTGTAAAAGATACTATGTAGATCCTAAACAACACTTCCAACCCACTTTGTGATGTTCACACTGCCCTTTCTCTCCTTCGGCATCCCTGGACTCAATCCTCCACTATAATCATTTCCTCCATTGCCTCCGCCATGTCCAACTTTATTCGTATGATGCGAGTGATTGTTCGCCGAGTGTGAATGCCCGTGTCCGGGCTGTTGACCATTGCCGAATACCTGAAAGAGTGACGATATAGGTATTCAGGAAACAAGATTGTGACTCACGAAAGTTGTGAATTCCTCGATAAAGTAGATGAAGAAGAAACCACAACAGGTGATGAATTGGGGATATGCAAAGTGCCAAGACAGGTTGTATGTCTCCATGAGTTCCTCATATCCTTCACTGTAAGTACAGTATACTCTACGAAAAGAAGATCAAAAAGTCGTCGTGTCTCTGACGGAATTGTTTGGTGGAGGTTGTAAACCTAATCCGACCGCAGGATTACATTCATGTTACACTTCGTCTGAGGGGAAGAAAATTGTTTTCTACTCTTCTACGTTTTTGAAATTACTAGAAGATTGAGTTTAGTATGGTTCTTATTGAATCTATAGAACTCCAGAAACAAAAAACTCACTTGATATGTGGAATGATATCCAGAAAGCAGGTGGCGAGGAAGACCCCGCCAGCAAAGCATGTCAGGTAGGACAGGTAGCCCTGCTCATCCTCGTTTTGACTCTTCTTCATGACTCTTACAATCTGAAAGCAAAATGTTGGACAAAACCGAGAGTCTCTTGACTTACAAATAACGGAACAGTTCCAATAATCGCTGTAACCATGAACATGGCAAAAGCCAGAATATACTGAAGAACTGCTGCTGTGATCATGGTTTGGTTCCTGATGAAAAACTGATGAAAATGACCTCAAATCAAGAAAAAACGGTTCAAAAAAGGTAGATGATGTCAACTGGAATGATTCGAAAAGAGGAGCGAGACAGAGAGACAGAAGGGGGAAGATCGTGTTGGAACGATGCCAAACGTTTGTTTTTGTTGCGGGAAGACGTGTTTATGAATCGAAAGATGGAGGGGCGGACACGACGGTTGACGAGGAGGTAGGAGGTTTCCAGAGAGGACAATTACGGGGATGAACTTTGTTCAAAGTTTACTGAGGATTAGGAGAAGTTGGGAAAAAGGGAGACCTGTTCTTGTTGTTGTCCTCAATGAGGAACAGATTTGAAAAAAGTTATGACCTAACTTATGAAAAGAGGAACTTTGAAAAACAGTTGAAAAAACATTTGGCAGTGTGGAACGTTTGGAGGTCCTTTGTATTTATTTACTCAAGTGCACAGGTACGTGAACGGTAGGAAAACAGGAGGACATTCCACTTAAAACAAAATGGTCTTCTGTTTTTGAATAGTTGGGCTGGATTTGGTTCAGTG
Organism: Caenorhabditis panamensis; assembly: GCA_900883565.2. Taxonomy (NCBI): domain Eukaryota; kingdom Metazoa; phylum Nematoda; class Chromadorea; order Rhabditida; family Rhabditidae; genus Caenorhabditis; species Caenorhabditis panamensis. The sequence continues at coordinate 288,400 of LR537678.1, read as the reverse complement.
GGTCTAAGGTTAAGAAGGAGCATTGACCAGAGAAGGAAGATGTAAGTAATTCAGATTGAGACGTCATTCTCATTTACGGAATCTCTCATCTACGGAAACAGATTAGAAGATCTGTACGATAACTGGTTACGAACATAAAGTAAGTAGGTTTATTTTATTCTCATTCAGTGGTTTCATTTTATGTCTTCACCGCCACGAAACGATTCGAAGAGTGTCGGAATCTGAGAAAAGGACTTCCCCGTCGCGTGTCTTTTGTACTAGATCGTAGTGAACTGTGCGGTGAAAACGAGAGCATTGAAACACGAGACACAAGGAGATAAGTAGCTAATTGGGCGAAGATTGGACATTTTTGAAGGGAGGGGAAATCGATTTTAATCGACATGGATTAGGAGGAAAGTTGGGGAAAAGGGTCTCGGAGGAGGTGTGGAGGAGAGAAGTGGTTGGGAAGGAGAAACCAGTCAAGGGGCAACGAACCGTGCTTCCTATTGATTACAGATGGAGGGTCGAGGATTTTAATTGGATTAAAGAGAGAGAGACCGGGATGGTCAGTGATGTTCGCTGAAAGTTACAAAATATACAAAGAGGATTGGAGGGAGGAAAACATGGATTACAGGGTTCCGGAACGAATTGTTACTGTTCTCTACTCTGTGATCAACGAAACAAATTACTTCCTCGGTCGCCATGATGACAAGAAGGAACGATTTTAGGGTCGGAAGAATGAATGTCTGGTGGTTCTGGAAGGCTCTGTTGACAAAGGAACTCTTCAGACAAACAAAAACAAAGTTTTCAAAGCTTAATGGAATGTGGAACAAAAACGGATCTTTCTCTGAGATTTAGCTGTTTTTCACACTTGTAGCAAGTCCGCCAAATAGCCGTGAAACCGTTCATAAAGCGTCCTCTCTTCCCCGCTCTTTTTCATCCTTGTACCCACATTTGCTTCATGGCCTGGAAACATTTCCGTTCTTTTAAAATCCCCTTTCTTCTCTCCATTCCCTTCTAATCCTTCTTCCAGTACCACCCTCGCAAGAGAGAATCGGTGATAAGGATATGAACAAGTTATCCGTCAGAGATGAATGTCGAGTTGATATGCGCGCGGAGAGAGGATCCCGTTCTTTCCTACCAATTCCATCGCCTTCCAGTAGTACTATTATCCGCCATTCCGCCTCGTCCTATTCCATCTTCTTATCCGCTGCCGCCCTTCTTCTTCCGCACTCGCCGTTTGATTATTGCGTAAAACCGAAATATTTGACATAATTGCGCTGGTGTTCTTCTCTCGGAACAGTCGTTTATGGTCGTTCTGTTATTCTTCCACTTTGTCACTTCTACCGAAAACTTTGTTTTGTTCTAGGAGGAGCACCAAACTACGTTCACCCAGAAATAGAGCAGACACTTGTTCTCTTTTCTCATCTAAACTATGCTGTTCGTGTTCTCAATCAGTCCCTCTCTAATCCTCATTGTTTCGAGGAATGTAATGCTGCTCGCCGCCAAATCAGTACTCCCCCTTGCTCTCCAGCTTTGTCTGTGTCCCCTCGAGCTCTCCCAACTGTTAGACCCACCCCGGGTAAGTCTGACCGTTTGCGGTCATCGTCCCCTTATTTACCTACTTGTCCCCGGGGTAGAGAGAGACTGTCTCGGTCTCTCCGAATTGCTGAACAACACCGACGGAAATCCTACAAAACTTATCACAACGCAGATCTTTCCGCGAGAGCGGGACGCCCGCCCCGACATGTCAACACATTACACCACCGCAACTCTGATTGTACAATTAAGGCAGTCCGAGAGACTATTCCGAGAGAGTTACATGACTCATTCATCTTACCATCTTCACTTTTTTCTCCCGGTTCCATATGTTTCTTTTTGCTTCTTGCGTTGGCGCAGGTATCTTCAAGTTTGAGCTTCACCTTCTTCTTACTTGTCTATTCTAATTTAGTCCAGAGCTTCATATCGGCTTCTCAGCTGTCAGCTGTCAACTGCCACTACCGTAACTCTTCTGTTGTTGTTCTTCTTTACTTTTTCTCTGCAAACCTTTTTCTGGAACATCTGAAACTGCATCCCGGAAGCCTCCACTCCTTCTTCCCTATTTGCATATGAGTTTGAGCATGTCGGAGGTCAACCAGTGCTGCGACTCGAACCAGAAGCTCCCTTTCTCTCCCTCCCTTCACTCGCCGCTCGTCCACTTCTATTTACCCAACTTATATGAACCATAAGTGACCGTCACTAGCTATTCTCTCTCTTCCCCCCGTTCTGCTCCTTTCCTCTCTACGTCTCTCTCCTGGAGTTTTGAATTTCTGTGTTTCGAAGAGTGGGAGAACATGAAAGAAAACATTGTAGAAGTCTCGGCGAGTCGGTCTCTTTTCTATTTTTTGTCGGAACACGGTGACACAATGGCTCTCAAGCGCACCGTCTCGTCGTCGGCAACAACTATTGCAAATTAGCAGTCATAATTGTTTTCCTGTTCGTCTTTAGGCTTCTTCAGGATTACTGTAGCTCATGAATCTCTTCTTCATCTTCACATATACTCCCTCTTATCCTACTGTACCCTTCTTCGCTTCGAAATATCCCTTATCCCTTATCCACCGCTCTTTGCGGAAGAGCCGCCCGCGTGAGCCTCATTCCGCATTCGTCATTCATTATCGATAAGTGATGGCTGTCGAAAAGTGATAAAACAAACAGCACCAATGACCCTTCCCGCCCTCTCTCCCCCTTCCGACTTCCGCTTTTCTCGATCCTCAAGTCTCTTTCGAATCGTGTTCCCATTTACCACTCGAACGAAAACAGTTGTGGCGAACAGACAAGATTCGAATGCACGATACGGGGGAAATTAAGGCAGAGATCGGTCTCGAGATTGAAAACTTTCGACGAGAAAGTGGTTTTGTACATGTTCTGGATTTGCGTTTTTGCAGGAAGGCAACAAGGGCACAATTATTCCGGCAGCACCACGACGAGATGAGCCAAGCAGCCGATGGAAGGTGTCGGAAGCGGCTCCTCGCTGCCGCTCTCTTTTTCTTTTTAACTATACAGGTTCGATCTTTAAATGAAAGTTTTATGCTACTAAAGGGTACTTTCAGACAGCCCGAACAGCTTCAAAACCACCACCAGAAGCACAACTAACAGACGTGGAGCTGACGTGTCCTGACGACTGGATTCGTCACGGAACAAAGTGTTATCTGCCTCTCAACATTCATCAGAGTTGGCCATTCGCTCTCACGACTTGCCAGAGATATGGATCAACTCTCGCTAAGATCCAGACTAGCTCAGAAAACCAGTTCATCGCTTCCCTACTCTCCAAACCCGGAAAGCCAACAGAAGTGAAAGAGTATTGGATTGGATTGACTGTTGAAGTCACTGATGACGATGAGCTCTTTGTGTGGGCTGATGGAACTCCGACGAGCCGATATGTTGGGTTCTGGAGACAGGATCAACCGAACTTCTTGAATGGATCTTGTGCACTTGGAAAAGTAGACAGGAAGGATTTGGAATGGAGGCTGGAAACCTGTAACATGCTGAGAAAGTTTGTCTGCGAGAGACCTGCCTGTGTCCAAGGATCCTATTTCTGCTCTTCTGGAAGCTGCATTTCGGAGTCGAAGAAGTGCAACGGACACAATGATTGTGATGACGGAAGTGATGAACAGAACTGTCCAGCAGCATTCCAACCAGCCTGTAGGACTTATGAGAAAGGAGAGAACGGTCAGCTCAGCTCTCCAAACTACCCGAATGTCTACGATCCGAATCTGAACTGCCGGCAAGTTATCGAAGGACCAGCAAACTCAAGAATCGAAATAACTATCGAACACTTTGACACTGAACCTGACTTTGATATTTTAACCATTTTGGATGGAGGACCAGCAGAAAACAGTACAACTGGTAAGATAGTTCATGTCTTGTCAAACCCATACGTTCCCATTTACAGTTATCAAGCGTCTTTCCGGATCGTTGGACACAATCCAAACAATCACGACGGCGACAAACATGGCCATTGTCCAATTCCGGACCGACGCTCAATCGAACTCCAGGGGATGGCAGCTCAAGTGGCGGGCTGGTTTGTTGTTCATCTCCATTACAATGTAGTTTTCATCTTTTCCAGTTCCCTTCAATTGTGGAGGTCACTTTGTTGCTCAAGCTTATGTTCAGTCTTTTGTTTCTCCTGGATACCCGAAGACTTTTGCGAATGGAGCAGAGTGCGTGTGGACTGTTGAAACAACTCCAGGACAAGTTGTTTCTCTGATTGTGAGTACTTTGAGTTGTTTTCTCATGAAAAAAATGTGTTTCCAGTTCGATGACTTCTCAATGGGACCCGAAGACAGTCTAATCGTCTACGATGGCTCAACTCCCGCATCCACAGTTCTCACTGCAGTTTCTAGCAATCTGACCACCAAGAGATACCTTACATCTTCATCCAACAACGTCTACGTCTACATGATGACCCGAACTATCTCAAATGCTCGTGGCTTCTCAATCTCCTACAAACGTGGCTGTGACATCACCATGAATGATTCTCATGGAGAAATCATCTCTCCCGGATACCTGGCAACATCGTACCCGAACGACGTCACCTGCACATACACAATTGAGAACGAAGATCTGAAAGCAGACCGTAGTCTGAGTCTAATCCCGAATCGATTTGATCTGGCTGACGATGATTCTGTAAAAGTTTTTGAGAACTCAGTGAAAGGGAAGGCTCTCCATGAGACCGAAGGTTTTTCATCGAAAGCAAAGCCAGAGAAGCAGATTGACTCTCAAGCAAACCGACTGCAAGTGGTGTTCAAGTCCAGTGCATCAAGGAATGCCATGGGATTCAATTTCACCTATTCTATTGGTAAGACTACTTCAACATGATAATGGATCCTTATCCCTTTTAGATTGCCCACCACTACCCTCGATCCCAATGGTTACATTCTCCACCAAAGACCGTTCCGTCAACACCAAAGTCACTGTTTCCTGCCCAATCGGTTTCGAATTTGCTTCTGGTGAAGGACTCTCCAAGAATGTTGAATGCCAAGTTGGTGGAAAATGGTCGCAGTTTGTGATTTCAACCTGTCAACGTAAATTTTTCTCAGTTTTCCCCTTTTAACTATTGAATTTCAGCCATTTACTGCGGACCAGTTCCTCAAATCGCCAACGGGTTCGCCGCTTCTGCCACCAACGTGAGCTTTGGCGGACAAGCCAAGTACTCGTGCTACAAGGGATTCTTCTTTGCCAGTGGAAAAGATGTCGAGTCAGTTTACTGTGGAGAAGAAGGCAAATGGAGTAGTCCCCCACAGTGCAAAGCTGCCACGTGTCTACCATTAACCCAATTCACAAATGGAGATCGTCGTTTGGAGTTTGGGGATGGTACTGGATATGGAAGTGTGTTCCGATTTGAATGTCACTCTGGATATAGAAGAGAGGGCGTTGAATCTTTGCTCTGCAAATCTGATGGGACATGGTCTTCAAAGCAACCGACATGCACAAGTAAGTTAGATCAAAAGTCTGGAAGATAAACTGAAAGTTTTTCAGAGATCGCTTGTTCCAACCTGCCGGATGTGCCAAATGCCAAAATTGAAGTGCCAGATAGGTTCTTGTTCGGTGACGTTGCGCGTGTTGTTTGTGACTCTGGTTTCGCTATTGATGGGCCAGAAGAGGTTAGTAACTAAGAAAGGTTAGAAAATCTATACATCGCTCTCTTTGTTTCAGATCCGTTGCCTTGCCAACCAGACAGTCTCCTCCACTCCAACTTGCATTGATGTAGACGAGTGTTCCTCTGGAATCAGCCAATGCCAGTCCCTCGGAACCAAATGTGTCAACCTGCCCGGTTCCTACATGTGCCAATGTCTCGATGGATACCAGCCACAACTTGGTTAGTTTCTGATCTCTTTCCTACTGGAACGTTTCCTTTCAGTGTGCGTGGAACCCAGTCCGATCAGTATCAAATCCGCATCGACCGCAAACACTTGGTGCATTTCGGAGAGTGATAAACAACACAGAACAACCGTTATCAAGTTCGCCATTCCGATGATTGTGGAAAAGATTAGGTTCGGTGTCACGAAATGAGCGTTTGGTTCAAATGTAAACAATATGGTCTTACAGATTCGCGAACACGCAGAAGGGAAAGATCACGGCGATTAGTGTGAAGTACAGTAATTCGGATGCAGTGAGAAGCAGGAAGTTGATTATTGATAACGAGGCTGTGTTTGATGTTGATGAGGAGAACATTGCCACGTTGCCAATGGCTGTGGAGGCACAGGTTCTCGAGATTGAAGTTGTAAGCATGGAAGGATCTCCATGTACCGAGGTGGAAGCACTGGGATGTCAGAGAACATCTTGCGCTGATGTAAATGAATGCTTGAAAGACAACGGACACTGCGACCATCTTTGCATCAACACACAGGGATCATACAAGTGCGCTTGCCGCAATGGTTATGATCTGTTCGTTGAAAACGGTCAATCAGGAGTGAATGTTTCAACTGGAGAAACTGGAAACAATGAGAATGACTTCGTTAGATTCAACAAGTCCTGCGTCCCTCGCCAATGTGATCATATCTCCTCTCCGGATAACGGAAAACTGTTGTCGACAGCAATTCAATTCCAATACCCAATGGTTGTTCAGTTCCAATGCGACTTTGGTTATCAGATGATGGGTCCAGACTACATTCAGTGTCTTGCTGATGGAACCTGGAATGGAACAGAGCCATTCTGTCTTCGTAAGTAACACTGCCAAGTTTCCTAATCTTTTCTTTTTATTTCAGCCGCCACTTGCCAAGGAATCGGAGCTTCCAACGAGGCTGATGGTCTCAATGTAAATCCCAACAACTCCACGATCTCTTTTGGTCAAAATGTTAGTCTCTCCTGTACTCTTCCCAACCGTCCTGGCCGTGTTTCTTCTCTCTCCTCCTATCGTCAATGTATCTTTGATCCACAAGACGATGGAAGAGACTACTGGCTCTCTGGACCAACTCCACAGTGTTCATACATTGAGTGCCCAGCCCCACCAACTATGCCAGGCGCAGTCTATGTTGGAGATGTTACCGATAAGAAAATGGGATCTTCTCTGGAGTTCACCTGTCGTCAACCGTACACTGTTGTTGGAAAGTCATCTGCTGGAGATCAGATTATCAAGTGTTCTCCGGATGCTACCTGGGATCTTGGAGATTTGAGATGTGAGGGTCCAGTTTGTGTTGATCCGGGATATCCACATGACGGACACGTTGAATTGACATCTGTGGAAGAAGGAGCAGTCGCTAAGTTCTCTTGCAAGAGACACGGATACGTTCCATTCCCAACTGACACTCTGCAGTGTACCCTTGGAGCTTCATGCGTTCTTTCTGAAGATGTGGGAATCACTTCTGGATTTGTACCAGATGGTGCATTCTCTGACAACTCTGACTCAACGAATCAAGGCTACGAACCACATAACGCAAGAATGGGATCATCTGGATGGTGTGGAGCGAAGGAAGACTTTATCTTCTTGAGTGTCGATCTTCAGAGGTAAGCAATGAACTCTAAATTCATGTTCATCTTGTGTTCTTCAGAGTGTACACCCTCACAACTCTCCGTATTGCTGGTGTTGCTGGAAGTGGCTTCTTGAAGGGACACGTCACCAAGTTCCAACTGTTCTACAAGACCCAATTCTCAAAGAAGTATGAGCCATACCCAGTGGAGTTTGAAAGTCCAGCCGGAAATCATAACGCGATGCATCATTTCGATCTGAAATACTCTCTCCGTGCTAGATACATTCTATTCGGAGTCACTGAATACGAAGGAAACCCGTGCATGAAGTTTGATCTGATGGGATGTGTTGCTCCAGTTTCTGCAAACCACGAATTGGACAGTCACTTGCAAATCGGATGGAATGGATCTGTACCACAATGTGTCGACATGGAACCACCAAAGTTCACAAACTGCCCAATTGAAGAGATATTTGCGAAGGTTGATGAGAACGGACAACTGAAAGCAGTGGAGTTCGAAGAGCCGGTAGCCACGGACAACAGTGGAAAGATTGCTTACACCCAGATTGAGCCAGTTGGAATGCGTAGTGGACTCATGATCACCTCTGACACGGATATTACTTACACCGCTTACGACAGTGCTGGAAACACAGCAGTCTGCACTTTGAGAATCAGAATCCCAGACACGCAGCCACCTGTCATGAAATGTCCAGATTCCTACACGATTCCAGTTGGAAACAGCACCAAACATGTTGTTTTCGATATGACCACTGTCGATTTGGTACTTCACGATACATCGAACGTCTCCGAAATAACTTTCTCTCCATCGGAAGCTACCCTGAAGATCGGAGATTTCATCGAAGTCACTGCCCAGGCGGAAGATGAAAACGGGAATAGGAACAGCTGCAAGTTCCAGGTTGCTTATGCTCGTAAGTATTTCTTGCAATACTGTAAACTGAAAGCCTCTTTTCAGCCGAAGCCTGCTCACCAGCATCCCTTGCTTCATCGAACCACATAATCAAAAACTGTGTTCATGAAGACGCAGCAGTCGTTTGCAGTGTCGCGTGTGCCGCTGGTTATCGGTTTGTGGATCCAGCGCAGACCACTCAAAACTTTGTGTGCAAAGATGGAAGATGGTCCCCTAGAAGCAATGCACCAGCTTGTGTTCCAATCCGTAAGTTCTCAAAGTCAGAGACCAATCTGCTAGTGAAATGTGGTTTTCAGCACAAGACCCAGCAGGATTCCATGTCAGCATTGGCCTAAACTATCCAGTCTCTTCTCCAGTTCCTGATCACTGTCTCAAGGTGAGTTCTGTATCTTTCGGTCAGTACTGAACACTTTGAGTTCACAGGGCTACGCGGAACTCGCCGCAAAATCGTTTGATGACCTCGACAAAGTGCTCAGCGAGCGGTGCTCCTCCTCAGTTCAAGTGTTTGTCCGCTTGCTCAAATTGGACTTCAGCAACCAAAATGGACAGGTGACTCGCGAACTTTTGGATTGAATGAACAAACACGACTTTCAGCTTACGGGAAATTACACAATCCAAGTTCTGCCGACAGTTCTACAGAGTGTCTTCTATGATCTTTGCGGATTGACTCTTCGAACAATCTTCGACTTGAGAATCCCAGGAGCAACTCAACCAATTCAAGCTCTTCTGAAACTGAATGGGGAATCTATTGCTTCACAGACAGTAGGATGTCCAACTGTGACCGCAGCAGGATCCAGTGTGCTGCAAGGATTCGCTTGCCAGACTGGAGAAGTTCTGAGACAGGAACAAAAGGATAAACTTCCAGAGTGCAGTAAGTTCTTAATCCTGTAGCTTTTTGTACACAAAACTTTCAGTGGCCTGCCCATCTGGATCAGTCAACATCAACAACACTTGTGTACACTGTCCTCGTGGATCCTACCAAGACGACTCCGGCCAAACTTCTTGCAAGCCGTGCCCTGATGGTACCTACACTCTTGACGAGGGATCCCAGTCAGTTGGGAGCTGTTTGACTACTTGTGGATATGGAATGCACAGTTCAACTGGTCTCATCCCTTGCCAACTCTGTCCTCGTCACACTTTCTCTGGCCCTGCCCCAGTCGGCGGCTTCAAGGAGTGTGAAGCGTGTCCATCTGGAGCATACACAGCTAAACTCGGAGCTTCATCTGCAACTGAATGTCGACTTGCTTGTAAGCCAGGAACCTACAGTAACTCTGGTCTCGAGCCATGTTCTCCATGCTCAATCAATTTCTATCAGCCGACCGCCGGTCAGCAAAGCTGTATCGAATGCTCTAACAGTACTGCAACCCAAGGTCCTGGAGAGTCTACTGAAGCTTCTTGTTTCTCGATTGACTGCTCTGCAAAGATGTGTGAGAACAATGCAGAATGCTCCGTTTTCATGCACCGTGCTCAATGCCACTGCAAACCCGGATACGTGGGAGATCGCTGCGAGACCATTGAAGATGTCTGCGCCACTCAACCTTGCTACAACGGCGGTAAATGCGAGCAGATCGGAGCCACCTACAAGTGCTCATGCCCGAAGAACTTCAATGGAGCCCGTTGTCAGTTCGAGACAGATGAATGCGTCGGAGCCACGTGCCCTAATGGAGGAGTCTGCCATGACTTGCCAGGAACCAGGACGACGACATGTTTGTGCAGGTGAGCAAGCTCGCGTGTCTAGCATCTCTAGAATATTCTATTGGTACCGTGGATTTCTGTCATTTCTGTTGTGTTTCAGAACTGGGTTTGCTGGTCCACAGTGCGAAGAGGTCACGGACATCTGTTCGACAAACAATCCATGCAGAAACGGAGCCAGATGCATCGGAGAGAAGCTCGGAAGGTTCAAGTGTCAGTGTGTGCCGGGATGGGATGGCCCTACGTGCGATCATAACATTGGTGAGTTTCTTCCGAGTGACGTGTTCCCATTAGTTCTTCTCTGGCGACGGGTAGCTTTATCTAATCCGCGTCGTCCTCTCTCATTTTTCCCTCATTCGCTTCACAGCCCTTTTCTCTTTTCTGGTTGTCCTACTCGGCGCACAACTAACTCAATTTGACTCCTCTCCTCCTCCTCCAAAAACGGGGAAAATGGGTGTACATGGGCATGTATGTGTTGCCGACAAGAGAGCCCTCTCTCGACTTGTTTATGCGAGAAAGAAACGAAAGAAAAAAAACGAGGGAAAATGGGGGGACACAAAAAATGGTGGTGGATGAAGAATTCAGGACGCAAAAAAAGAGGGGGAGAGGCAATTTTTCATAGGATTGGAGTGTCTCTTGAGATTGACAGAGATCTGCGGGGAGCGGAGAGAAATAGAAGAAACAGACAGAAGAATCACAGAAAGAAGGAGATGGTTAGGCCATATTGGGGTATGACTTGAGTGGAGGCTCCGCGTATGCAGGGTTGTGAGCCAGTTGAGGAGCCGTTGGCTCAGTGGGAACCGGCTCGAAATCGTTGAGTGTTTGCTTGAATCGGATGGTCAGCCACAACGCAAAGACGCTGAAAACAGAAGAGGATACGTCCTGTTTTTCCTTTTTTCTTCAATCTCTTTCGAAAAACGAAAAGATGCAAATTTCCGGTGCGACTCTTACTTGTAGAGGAAAAACAAGGCGGCGAGGAGGAAGAAGGCGACGCCGTAGTAGCGAAGCTCGTGCTTCAACTCGACTTTATCGGAATCACTGAGTGGGACTCCGAAGAAATACTCGTAGACACGGAACAGGAAGGAGTTGACTGATTGGGCAGAACCGGCGAAGTAGGTTATCATGAAGATTAGAACGATCAGAGAGCACACAGTGAGTCCGGCGATTAGTACTAATCTGCAAGAAAAAGTTGATGAAAGTGGAGAGTCAAAACTGACAAACCTTGGCAAGCAATATCTCGCGATGCTCTTCTTGGCGGCTAAGAAGATGAAGAAGCTTCCGATGCAGTGACAGATGAAGAAACTTACGAAGAACAGGGTAGAGAGGATTGTGGTCCAATGTCTGAAAAGAGCTAGGATGAAGGGCAATGGAGCGAAGGACTTACAAGTTGTTAGCCGTTTCCATGAAAATCATGGCAGATTTGTACGTGAAGAATGCAACGACACATGTATCGATGTATGCGAGTACCTGAATCATATGGAGAATGAAATGAATGGAGAGGAGCTGTGGGATTGTTTGACTTCACACTACTTGAGTTTTTTATATACTTCTCTCAAAAGAAAGAGTGTCATGTGATGATTGGTTGCTAAGAGAGTCTTAGGTCTAGACCCATTTTTGGACGTGTAACATATTATGTTCACCCTTAGTCTTATTAATTGGTCAATTAGCCGTACCTTTGCACATTTTCCAATCGGCCAACAGCAACAAAGGAGCATTTTGAGAAGTAGGGCGCCGAGAATCGATAGAATTGAGCTTCCTCCGTTTTCTTCTTCTCCTCTTCGGGCGTCTCTGCGTCGCGCGTCTCCGCCCCTCGGAGACGACGACGCGTAATTTGGAGCACCAGTGCTCGTCGCCAGCTCGACGGCCTCTGCTGGTGACAGGGACCTTTCTTCTGCAGATAAATATAATAGGAAGAAAGGGAAAGTACGCGAAGACTAATCGGACAATGCCCGAGAATTGGTTATGAGAAAGGGATGATGGATTATGCTTCTTGAACAGAACCCTTTGGCTTCTTTACCCGGCTCATCGGGTAAGGTTCAAACATCAAAAAGAAGAAGAAAAAGTTCATGAAAGAAATCAATGAAAAAGTGTTTGAAAAAGAGAGAGAAAACGAAACGACACTCATGTTCTACGTCCTCTTTCTCTCATTTCCCTCATTCCCGTCCACTCAGGTCAGCGAATCAGATGGAGAAAATGGAAAACAACAACAGATCCGCATAGAGACATGCGAGAATTGCATTGAAAATCAGTGGTATTATGTTCAGTTGGGGTTGGGAGTTATGAGTTGAATAGAGTGAGCAACTGAATGATGGGTAATCAGTTGGTGAGGGTTGTTTTTCAAAGGTATTTCGAAACGAAAGGAGGGTTTCTGTGAGGGGAGGAGGCGCAGAACTGGTAGCTGAAAGTGAAAGAGAATGAGCAAAAATATGAGGAATTGATTAAACAGTGATGTTTCATTATAAGGAGGCATAGAGTTAGAATCAAAGAACGTTTTCAAAAAGTATAGATAGTACTGTGTTTTCGAAAAAAAAGACACGGAGCGATATACTTTTACAACCACTTTGTTTTCAGACGACTGTGCTGACTCACCATGCGCTCTCAACGCTACTTGCCTTGATCTTATCAATGATTACAAGTGCGAGTGTCCGACTGGATTCAGTGGAAAGAGATGTCACATCAAGGGTTCGTTGTTTTTTTCGGATTTCAATCAATCCTATTCCAAATTTAGAAAACCTCTGCTCCGACTCCCCATGTGCTCATGGTCTCTGCATCGACAAACTCTTCTCTCGAGAATGTCTCTGCGAACCTGGATGGACTGGAACCAACTGCGATCAGAACATTGACGAGTGTGCCGACTCGCCGTGTCACAATGATGCGAAGTGCATCGATGAGATCAACGGTTACAAGTGTGAATGTGCTGATGGGTATGAAGGAGTTCATTGTCAGCATCTCGTTGATCATTGTGCCAAGCAACCGTGTCATAACAACGCCACTTGTACCAACATGGGAGCCACTTATCACTGCGATTGTGCTCTAGGTTTCGATGGAGTTCACTGCGAGATGAATGTTGACGAGTGCTCCAATAACCAGTGTGATAAAACTGGAACTGAATCGTGTCGAGATGCTGTAAACGACTTCAAGTGCGTCTGCAAACCAGGATACACTGGAGCTTTCTGTGCCACGAAACTCGACCAATGTGCTGATTCGCCATGCCTAAACGATGCGCAATGTGTTGATATGGGTGGTGCATTCAAGTGTGTCTGCAAACCTGGATGGACTGGACCGAAATGCGAGCAAGACAATGGAAGTTGTGCTGCGAAGCCATGCAGAAACAATGGATTCTGCGTAAGCCTCGTCGGTGATTACTTCTGTGTCTGTCCACCTGGAGTTTCTGGAAAGAACTGTGAAACTGCTCCGAATCGTTGTATCGGAGAGCCATGTCATAACGGAGGAGTCTGTGGGGACTTTGGTTCCCATCTTGAGTGCTCATGCCCTGCTCAATTCACTGGAAAGGGCTGTGAGTTCAAGAATAGCGGATGTACCAGCACTCCTTGCAAGAATGGAGGAAAGTGCGTGGAGTCATCAAGCTCCTCTTCTAAGAAATGCGAATGTCCTGCCGGTTTCACAGGAGAGTCATGCGAAACAAACACGGACGAATGCTCCAGTGCACACTGTCCGTCTGGAGCTACCTGTGTTGATCAGATCAATGAGCATATCTGCGTGTGTCCATTCAATCTGACTGGAGTCAACTGCGACAAGATGATCAACACCAACTACGATCTTCAGTTCCTGGATCCATTCCGTCCTACGACTGCTTCTCTGTATGCTCCGTTCCGTATCGAATCGTCTGCTATTTCAATTGGTCTTTGGGTCAAATTTGAGAAACCACATCAGCACGCAACATTCTTCACTCTCCACCATTTCGGTAATGCTAGTAAGGAACTCGTGAAGATCTCATCGACCCTTGTAAAGCTCTCGCTCTTCGATTCAATCCCCTCTGTCGACATCCCACTGTCCAGTTCTCAACATTTGAACAACGGCAGATGGAACCATCTTCTGATAACCTGGCAATCGAACACTGGATCGTACTCTGTCATCTGGAACTCACTGAGAACGTATTCCAGCAATGGATATGCAACTGGCATGCAACTTGATGTCAGAGCCGGTATCACTTTGGGATCTTCCGTTCTACCATCGTTCGTCGGTTCAATTGCTCGAGTTGGCGTCTGGAATCGTGTAATCGATTTTGAAGAAGAACTTCCACTCATGGTTCAGCACTGTCAACGATCTGAGGAAATCTACAAGGGACTCCTGGTGAGGTTTGAAGGATACTTGAAGATCGTCGGAAGAGTCGAGAGAACTCACAAGTCTACTTGTGGAAGTGAGGAGAAGTCTATGGCACAGTTGCATGCTTCGGAACCCATTATTGTCGAGGATTGCCCATCAGACATGGTTATTTCATCTTACGACAGAGAAACCAATGTTACTTGGCAAGAACCGGTCTTCGTGGGATTAAACCAGATTGAAAAAGTTGAGAAGAACTTGAAGCAAGGACAAATGTTTACTTGGGGAGAGTATGATGTTTTGTACATTGCCACTGACAACGCAACAAATCAGGCACAGTGTAACTTCAAAATCCGTGTTGGAAAAGAAAACTGCGTCGACGCATCAGATCCAGTGAACGGAGTGCAATCCTGTGAGAGCTGGGGACCACAATTGAAGTACAAGGCATGCTCGATTGAGTGTCGTGACGGATTCGAGTTCCCACGACCACCTGCAGTCTTCTATACCTGTGCCGCCGATGGACATTGGAAGCCGAACAAGAACCCGAGTACCATGTTTAGATATCCACAATGCACAAAGTAAGTTCACAAGCAATTATTGGTTTCTAACATTTAACTTTCAGGCATGTACCAGCCACCAAGGTGGTCATCATCCGCATAGTCTACGGAGCTTCTCCTGCTTGCACCGAATCTTCCAAGGAAGCATTTACGCAAAAGGTTCAACAAACTCTGAATGCTATAGACAGCAAGTGGAAGATGTGCAGCCTTACGTAAGATTTCTCATGTTTCCTTCCCAAATAACAGATCCGTTTGAAGTGACCCGAATGGATGCGTCGGAACTCAAGTCCGTGTCGAATGCGGATCAAAGAGAGCTGATGGCCGCCGTCGCAGAGAATCCATTCTGGCTTCTGCGTTCAATGTGGAAATCGAGATTCCAGTGAAACGACACCTTCTGAACGACCCGACAACTGGTCTGGAAACTTCGATTCGAGATGCTCTTCACAACGAAATCCTGTCTGGTGTTCTGAACTTTGAGAAGGTTCTTCCAAACGGAAGACCCGACTTGGGATCGCTAAGAATTTCGGAGCAGTATAACTGTCAAGCAGGGCAAGTAGTGGTTAGGGATCTTTGTGGTAAGACGAGTTCATACAGTGAAATCTTAACAAACGTATGCTTTCAGTACCTTGCGCCCCAGGAACTTATCACTCTGCTGCTACTGGAGGATGTGAGATGTGCCCAACCGGAGAGTACCAGCCACTGTCCGCCCGTACAGAATGCTTCAAGTGTGCAGCTGGACAGATAACTGCCAGTGAAGGAGCTATTTCGGAAGGAGAGTGCAAGGATAACTGCCCACCAGGTCATCAGTACGATTCTCTGACTGCTGGATGTGTTGCTTGTGGTTATGGATACTATCAGCCTACATCCGGATCATTTGAATGCATTCCTTGTGGAATCGGAAAAACGACCATGTCAGAGTCGGCGACCAGTGAAGATGAATGCAGAGATGAATGTCCAGGTAAGTTTTTTAACACCCCTCTTCTCAATTCTTGTTTCTGAAAAGTAAAAGGTTCAATTACAGACGGAGAACAACTGTCAGCGTCAGGAGTGTGCCAGCCGTGCCAAGTGGGCACTTATAGGTCTCGTGGTGAAAACAAAAAGTGCGTTGTCTGTCCTCCTGGAACTACCACCGAAGCGGTCTCGTCGACCAGACGGGAGCAGTGTAATACGCCAAAGTGCAAACCTGGACAGTTTTTGGTTAAGGAGACGTAAGTTATTGTTGAGGACTATGAGATGTTACACGGGTTGTTTTGCAGAAAGAACTGTCAGTTCTGTCCTCGCGGCACATTCCAAAACGAAGAGCAAGAGAGTACTTGCAAACTTTGTCCCCCGGATCACACAACTGCTGCTCAGGGAGCCACTGCGGAGTCTCAGTGCTATTCGACGAATCAGTGTGCAACTGGAGAGTACAACTGCTCTTGGCACGCGAACTGCATTGATCTGCCTGATGAGAATGATGTTCCGAGCTACGAATGTCGGTGCAAGCCTGGATACAGAGGAAACGGAACACACTGCACTGATGCATGCAACGACTTCTGTCTCAATGATGGAATCTGCAAGAAGAACAACATCGGAAATGTAGAATGTCTCTGCAAGGACAACTTCAGCGGAGATCGATGCGAACTTCGGTTCCAGTCAAAGTCTACAAGAATGTCAATCATTGCTGGTGCCATCGCAGGAGTCGTAGTCATTCTTATCGTTATTGTGATCATCGTTTTCATGATTTCGTTCCGCTTCAATCAAGTCCAAGACACTGCTGAAAAGTCCTCTACGTTTGCGGATCTGTCACCGACCACTAACAACATTATGTATGGATCCCCGCCAGTTTGTAAGTTTCCCATAGTTGAATCAGTTCGTCAATGATTTTTTTCCAGGTGAGCCACCCCGAACATTCGGATATTACTACGAAGACGATGATGCCTATGAGACCAAGTCTCGGGATATGATCGGTGGAGGAAGCGGGTCGGAACGTCGACCGACAACTTCCACAGTGACTTCGATGGGCGGGGCGATGAGCAGGGCGATTGAGCAGCACAAGTACGAGCAACGAATGCGACAGGCTCAGCAGCACATGTATCATCCGTCGAACAACAACAACGATGAGTAACTTCTTTCTTCTTCCGAATACTTCTTCTACGGGTCCCTGACACGGCATTCTCCCCCACTCACTAGTGTCTTTCTTTGCTTCTTCTTGCGACGAAGAAAACTTCTCCCAGACTTTTATCATCTTTGTTACCTTCTTCTTCTCTGTGTTATTTCAATCTGCTCCTTCTCTTCTCAATTCGTGTAAATACCGTACCTCAGCCTACCCTCCTCAAACAGTTATCGAATGAATCGTTTTCAAAGAGTCTTCAGCAATTATTTTCATTAACAAAATGAAAAACAATGAGGAAAAAAAGAAAAACGGTTTTAGGGTATTCTCATATGTACATAAATTACAAGGAACCGCATCAGAGAGATACAGAAAACGGACGAACGGATGGAATGGGAGAGCATCTGAACATCTCTGAAGTCGGATGTTTCGGTGATGGACGGGTGGGGAAAAGGGGCAAATTGTGATATAAGCGCCTATGTGTTGTCTGGAAGAAGATCGGGGAACCAAAAGTTTTGAGGGGAGGGGGCGGGGGAAAAGACAAATGTTGTGAAAAGTGAACGGGGAATCGAATCGAAACAGGAGCAAATGAGGTGAAGTGGAGGGGAGGGAGGGGGCCTAGAAAGAGAAAGAATCGGTGATCCTAAAGGGTTCAGAGTTCCACCTAGAAACGTTTGTTGTTCGCTTTTTGCGTTCATGATACCCGCCGACACACATTCATTTTGTTACGCGCTGATAGGAGGAGAAGGGGACTAAAACTAGAGGAAGATCGGAGTTGGGGGATAGATGGATAGATGGAGAGTAGGAAACAAAAAAGGACCGAGAATTGAGAAGAGAAATACATTGAATCGCCTGGATTGGTACTACATTTCAACCGTCAGCAAATGGAGGAGAAAGGATGGGAAAACGAAAGGAAAGGGAAAAAATACTTGTGATGCCTAGACGAGAAAAGGGGAACAGAAATGACAAGAAAGAGAGAAAATGTACAGGACTACTATCATGGCTTGTTTTATACACAATTGGACTGGAATTTGTTGCAAGTTTAGTAGAGAAAGAAGGAAATGAGGGAAACGAGGTGGGGAGGTGGAGGGATCACAATTGGATTGATAGAATATGAGTATGAACGGGGCGGATGATGAGGGGAGAAACACGAGTAGCCCTGCGGCATGGAACGGTTCGGATATACTTGGCGACCGAGGAGCGTAAAGCGTCTATGTACAAAACACGATGAGGATGGAACATCTCGTCTAGAAGTCCATGTGGTAGTGACCGGGGTTCGACTGTTGGGTGTTGATCGGGTCAGGCGAGAAGCCGGAGGCATCCCAGTGAATGTCGGGGGACATCTGGGAACTGTGGAAGTGTGGCGAGGGGTGAGCGCCAGCAGACGAGATCATCGGGTCTCCATTGATCATCGGCTGAAAATGGAAGCGGTGCATGAAGACATTGAGTTAGGAAATGAAAGGCATGCGGTGGAAAACACACTCTATCTTGAAAACTGCATGTAAATGTCACTCTTCAGAAAGAAAGGCTGACATGCCAAACGATTGACAGTTTCAAAAGTCGAAAAAGTCGACGGTTCCACGCTTGAAAAAAAGATGAATTACACTCCAGTGTAATCCAACCGAAACTCGATAGAGCGCACTTTCACACCGGAGAAAAAGTAGCTGGAGGTGGCCACTAGATCACATGCTTCGGAACACAGATAGAGAGACAGGCAAGAGAAGCTTACGTTAAGATCATCCATCATCAAATCAGAGAAAGCGTTGCCTTGCAACTTCCAGTTGTTCGATCCTAGAATTCACAAATAGGCTCCAGAAAGCCACGTGCAAATGTTGGCTCACTGTAATCAGGCGGACTCGCCGAGCCGACGGAGAAGAAGCTGTCCGAAGTGGCCGAGTTGTTCATGAAGTTGTTGGAACGCGAGTCGTTGGGCGAGGTGATCTGCATGGCTGCCGTGTTGTTGGTGACCTCAGACAAGAAACCAGAGGTGGACTGAAACATATGGGTCAGAATGGGTCTGTCGGAAGAGAGAAACTCACCACGAATGAGCCAGTTGGAGTGTGATTTGGTGGAGAGTCATCGATCTCCTGCTTGATTGGTCTCTCGATGAACTTTGGGATTGGTGGCAAGTGGGATGGAGGCACTTGTACTCCTTGTCTGGCGAGCATCTCCTCGAGTTCCTTGACTCGATCGGCGTACTTCTGGGCTGCGTTCTCAAGAGACTTCTGTTGCTGTTGCTGCTTCAGAGCACTCTCTCGATCTTTCTGGAGCACTCGGATGTAGTCGCACGAGGCCTTGAGAATAGTTCCCTTGTTCAGCTTCATATCCCTGGAACATTGTTGGTTGTTTGGTTGCGATAGTTGCACTAACTCGGAAGTTGTCTTCGGCAGCATCTGTCCAAGCTCCTTGATCCTGTCGTTTATGTTGTATCTTCTTCTGCGTTCAACTGAAACAAGATGTTCGTTGTCTAACTGTAACCAGTCTCTCTGAACTCACTCATATTGTGAATGTCCTTCTTCCTGCGGTCACGGTAGTAGTCCTCCGGATCTCCGTTGCTTCCGCCTCCACTGCCTCCTCCGCTGTTCGACACCGCTCCAATCATCTTCTCAATGTCGATCGAACTTGTCGGCGCCGAACTTGAAACAACCTGAAGGAAAAGAGACTTAGCGGGTAAGAAAGAAGGCGAAAAGGGGGTGAATGATACAATCTGATCACGGAAAAACCGGTTACGACGGGTACATCTCTCACTCTCTCTCTCTGTATATGTATATCTGTCGCATGGTCATCACCATCATTTGGCGCATTTTTCATCCCAAAGTTGTGATAAAAACTGGCAGCTATAAATAGCCAAGATCCGAGGCCCGCTTACCTGTCTGAAGTTGTTGGACATGGCACTTGGAATTGTGATCGGACTGCCGGAGTGGCCGGATCCCGCACGACTGCTCGCTCCTGGAATCGGTCTTGCCATTGACATTGTCTTCTCACCGCCGATTGTCATCTGAAGAGAGATCAATTAGTTTACTGTCTTTTCCTCTTTTCTCTCGAATTAGTGAGGCAAGAACAAGAGTTAGTTGGGGTGTTCCTCGTTCTTCTCAGGTACTAACCGGTCTGGTCGCAGTTCCTCCTGGTCCCGTCCTTCGCTGTTCCTCTTCCATTCCCATCAGCTCATCGATAATGAGGTCGTCCAGCTGAAACGACCAGCATTTTCGATTTTCGCTTGCTTCGAAGCATTAGTTATGTTACATGTGTTACGTGTTACGCAAAGTCTATCTAGGATTCCTATCGGATGAAAAACTGAGCTTCTATGTATTCTAACTACTTCAGAATCAGAAAACGAACCTCTGATCCAAATACACTTCCAACAGGGGTCGGGCTTTCTCCGAATCTGTGAATCTTATCGCTTCCGTCACTTGGTGGAGAACCTCTTGGCTGAAATTGAAACGTTGGAATACATTTGACCGCGTTTTCATTTTCAACATAAACATTTGGGGTGACAGACACGGACACACACATACACAGGTTGACATGCATTTCCGTAGTATTTTCATGCCCTCCGCCTGCACCTTTTCATTCTTTCTGACAGTGTACGGGCCGCTCGGCCGTTTTCCCATTTTGGCAGAGGGTGGAGATGGAGACTTGCTACTGCTGTTGCTGTCGGATCTCATCGACGAGACATAGGTGAAAAGCCGACGTTCGTCTGGGGATGGGGACCATCGGGGGTTGGTCGGGGCAGACATGAGTCGACGACGGGATGGAGTAGCACGGATCCGATGAGCTGAAGAGCTCGGGCGACCGACTAGGGAAGCGAGGGTCTGGTTGGAAATGTCCAGATCCAGATCATCGTCGTCAAGCATTGTTGGTCAGTTTCTAGTTGAACTAACAGTTCAAGAGATGGAGAAGAAGAAGGAGGAGGAGAGTGTATTGTTGGTTTGTTGGGATGGATGCTGAAGAAAGAGAAAAAAGATAGAGAAAAGAAACAAACTGATGAGGAAAAATGATTGAACGGAGAGGAACGGCCAAAGTACGAAAGAGGCATCAAAATGAAACTGTCAAACTGAAAAGGTTGACTGGTCGAGAGAGAGAACGAGCCATGGCGCTAGATTGACTGGTGGGGAAACCAATAAAAATGAATGGTTTACATGGGAGAATAGGCTTTTGAACATGACATTTTGAAAAAAGTGAATGCTGAACAAATGTTTTCGGGGCTGACTGTTCTGAAAAATACAAAGAGACGTTGGCAGCGAATCGATGAACATTGGCACATTGTTGGGTCGGGAAAGAGAGTGTGAGACCCCACTGGGGGAGGCTGGTGGCAAAGATGCAACACACTCGGGGAGAGGAAAAATGCGACATACGCACACAGCGGGGCCCCGGAGAGAAAGAGGAGAGAGATGAGGGAAACGGGGAGAAGGTCGGATGAAGAAGACTGGCATACGACACACACACAGTCAGCTGGGCACGAGAGAGAAAAGAGTCTGGACTTTCAGAGAAGGGTTCTGGCTGGAAGAGAGCCGAGTGCATGTGCGTCATTGCTCTGTGAGAAGAGCGAGAAAACATGACCAAGTAGGGGCGGGCAGTAATTACGAAGATGGATGGGAAAGAAATAAGGAGGAGAGGAGGAGAGGAGGAAGAAGTCGGAAGAAAGAAGAAGGAGAAAAGAAAGAGACACGCACATACTAGAAGACATATTCGTGTCTGAGAAGCCAGAGGCGAGAGACTCTTTCAAGGCTCAGAGATCACTGTCATATTGAATTGTTCATTCGTAGTCAGCCTTGACTTGTTTAGAGGTGAGAGTGGAAGTGAGCGGATTCTGTTCTCGATTGATAAGACGAGACGAAATGTAGGGGGACGGGACGGGGAAGAAGATAACAACGAGTGTCTCGGATCGTTAACCACTCTGACTGGCTGCGTGTTGTTTGACAGACAGTCCTACGATGACCTAATAAGTAGAGCGGGTCTGGCGGAGCCTGTTTGTGTCCCGCCGTGGTGTTCTGTGTTTTCCCGAGCAATCTGTGTGCTCGCCTCGAATTTCGCATTGCCACCCAGACCTAGTTTCGGACTACGTATATTATATTCGGACGGATGTAAGTTATAGCATACCAGATCAGATGTAGAAGAGGAATCCTTCAGAATTTATAAATTGTCGCTCGGAATTGTGAAACAGCTGTCGACTCAGTGTTGCAAGATAATTAGACTAAAGTGAAAGTTCGTTTTGACGGGTGAAATGAAAAAAGTAGCGGGAAAGTAGAGGAATCTGTTAGTTTTAGAAAGATAGCCAGCTGAGTCAACTTGATGGTTTCAGTTTCATAAATATAAACATTTCGAAAGGCATAAAGGAAATGGAGAGGAATCCAGACAGGGACTGCCGCTCGTTTCGCACCTCGGGAAAATAAATGTTTATGGTGTGTTTGTGTGGAAAGGACGCGACAGAAAAAGCACATAGACACACCGTCGCTCTCATATAGTATTCGGACCGACCGGGCCGGGCCGATCGACAATTTACAATAAGGTGAATTAGGAGAAGAGAAAGCAAGAGACGCAGTCAGTGATGCATCGTCGACGACGTCTTCCAGCCGTGGCAGACGACACTGGATCCTTGTGCGCGATCGAATGGCAAATAGGAATCGAAATGAAACAGGTTCGAATGGAGGGAGATGGATGTAACAAAGAAGAGAAAGAAGAAAGTGGGAAATGGGGGGAGGAGGAGGAAGGAGCGAAAGCAGCGGAGAGAGGAGAAGAAGTCTCCCGAAAAAGAGTTATGGAATGGAAGAAAAAGAAGGAAAAGAAGAAGACGATGATGGAGAAAGCAACATAGTTTCGCTCGTTTCGTTTTTATTACACTTTCAGTTCTGATTCCGAGTTTGCTTCCCCGGCTGACCCTTTACGGATTACTGTAGGTTCAAGCAACTTGACACCTGGGAAGGATGACCGAAAGATCGAGTCGGCTTACCGGAAACACATGAACAAACACACAAACAATGAAGCAGACGGGAAGAGAGAGATCGATATATTACATTTCGTTCGATCGGAGAGACAGTCGACAAACTATGCGAAGTGCGCACACGCATCGATGGGGATGATTGGGCTAACAATGGACAACCTTGTTCTTCGTTTCGGGGCTTCAATTATCGTTGCGATATGCAACATTGCATGTGTTGTCCTCCGACTGATCGGTACCGCCTCGTCAAGAGCCCAACGGACACAGGGCTCACAATTTATGGTGGGTCGTTTCCGCGCCGCCGCCCTTTCTTCTTGCTTTATGAATTACCAATGCGAAATGGGGAAAGAATGGGGTGTCTGTGGGTTGGGTCGACAAGTGATCCATTTCCATCTCCATTTCTGGTCCATTTCCAGCCGAAACGCATAAGACAATAGAAGCAAGGAACCCCATTATGCGCGATGCGGTAACTCATTATGATATGCAAATAGAGGAGTCTGTATGTCCTCTCCTTCCTCCGATTATTATTATTGCTTAGAAGAGAAGAAGAAGCGAACGGGGTGTGTAATGGGAACCTGTAAGAGAGTGGCAAACAAGATCATATCTGGATCGAAGATGATGCTGCCCGCTTTTTTGCCTCTCCCCCGTTTCCTCTAGACACACCACACGATCAATGATCTAGCTGTTTAGTTAGTTCTCTGTTCTATTTGTCGAAAGATGAACTGTTAATATAAAAGACACTCGCTACTGATCTAAAGAGTCTAAAGGAAAAGAACCGACTTTCCGTTTTCTTCACGGCGACGAAAGTGTGAACAAAAGTTCAAGTGGAGACGACGCAGTTCCATGCAAATTAGTCGGTTATGAAACGAAACGAAACGAACAGAGAAGAAAGAAAGAGGACGGGAATGCTTGTTGGGTTGAAGAATGAAGTATTCAGGCAAGAGGAGATGCACTAAAAGGACTACGGGCTCTATGACTGGCCGCGACTGCCACCGAAGTACAAAATGAGGGCAGGAGAGAGATGGAAACGAGTGATTGATACATGGCTGTTTTCCGAAGGAAAAGAGCCGGGAATAATCGTTGAATAGTTTGGGTTAAGGCAACGGGGACGTGCCTGCCTGCCCCTGCTTATTCGGGGATAAACAACAACATTTCGAGGCGAAAGGGAAGAGGTCGTCGGGTCTGCTCCACACTAGCTGCGTCAATAAAAACGGTGGTACAATGCACCAGTTGGCTCTGGGTCTCTGCATAACGCCGACTGACTCGTAGAGTGTTTATTTGAATCAAAGACCAAAATAAACACAGACGGGGCGGGGAGGGGAGCACGGCGATATGGCGCGGAGCCTCCCCCAATCTTCCCGAATATCTCGTTCCCTTCGCTTCGTTCCCCCAAGAACCTCTTCCATCATTTTCCATTCAACTTGTTGTTGATCTAACGTTGATAAAGAGACCGGAAGAGAGTGGGAGGGCTGGCAGAGAAACAATTCAGAAATGCGGGGAAAGAAAGCAAAAGGTTTCGAAAGAATTCATATCACAAAAAGTGCTGTTTGGACGGAAATGTGTTGTGCTTCCTGATAAACCCAAGAGAAAGAGAAGAAGAGAGGCGCAGAACGATCAGTGGAACTTTGAGAGAGCGAAACATGAGAGAGAGAAAAGTACGAAGTTTATGGAGCCATAAAACAGGGATTTATGGTGATGATCTGTGTTGCCAATCGGACGAGTGAAATTGAAAGTCGAGGGATCTACGACCGCCTATTTTAACACACTTCTGTTGATTATGAGGAAGAGGGGAATGGACTCTGTTAGAAACAGATTCAAGAAGACTAAAAACTCATTTGAAAGATGGAAAAATGCGACTGGAGAGAGGAGAAAGAGCTCATTCTTATTCAATGTTGAAACACGCTGAGAAAGCGAAAAGAGGGCACCTGCGCATGGGAGTGTCAACAAAATGTTTTCCGCGAAATCGCGCATTTCAATACGGCCCAAATTGGCACACCCTCTTCTATTTCCTTCTTATTTCTCGGTGAAAAGATATAGCTATAAATAAGTAGATACTCGAGCCACGTGCCCTCCGAATCCCTCGTATGACTAAGCCCCTAATCATCATGCATTTTGTCACTTTGTTTACTCCTTTTCGTCAACTTTCCGTTTGATTAGACTTCTCTATGACAACTTTCCTCGACCCTCAACATTTCCAAACCGCCAATGATCAGTTTCTTCTTCTTCTTCTTTCCCGCGTGGTTCATCACCGTGTCGTGCACTCTCTCCCCACAATACGAACTATCAACGGGATCGCGTCTTGCTGGCGCCGTGCCAAGTGAAAGAATGAGGAAAGAGTGGAGAGAGTGTGTGTCAACGGTTGGTTTTTTGGCACCCAGCCAGGTAAACAAACACTTTGTCTTCTCTATTTCTTCGTCTTCGATTCTTCAGACATTCGATCGAGACGCGGCGGTTCACCGAATCAGCTGACTCGCTGCTTCGCTTCTTTCCGTCTCTTTATCTTTTTTGTCGATTTGGTTTTATGGGTTGAGAGTTATGTACTTTGTTGAGACACGACACTGCCACGTCATCGGAAACATCAAAAACAATCGTTTTGTTTATCAAAACGACAGTTCTATTTTTGGCGCATTCAGCTTAGGTTTTGTTTATGTTTAGATCCGGAATCAAATGATATAAACGAAATCTGATATGGTTTGAAAGGAGCATGACTTGGCAGAGGGTGGGATGAGAGAGGGATGACGTGGCAGCACAAGAAACACATTCATCGATCACTCAGACATTCATGGAACAAAACCAAGTGACATCTGGGAAAAGAAAGAACCTAGGAAAGATGGATGACGTGGATGACACTACAGTACGCCCCCGAAGAATGTCGGATCGTTCTTCTTCTTCTCAAAGTACACACTAATCTTTGACTGTGGCCGGCGGCGAACCAGACAGAGCGAGTCCGAATTCGACAGACGGAGAATGGTTATGTAATTGTCTGGAGGAGGTGTTTGAGTTGCGAAATGACGTCACTTTTCATAATACTGTTTTTGAAATAAACAAGTCGATCCTACACAATCGCTAAATTACTGTATTGTTATGTTGATGTTTGATGGCTTAGAAGGAACGCCCCATCTGCTGGGGGAACTTCTCGGCCCCTTCATCAACCATTCCATTTGCATGTAAAGTTCTCAGGGACTTGGAACGTGCAGGTAACAACAATAAAAGAATTCGCAGAATGCTCTTGCAATGATGTAGTTGATACCTTCTGACCAGCCCTGATCAGACCTCCGTTCCCACTTCAAAGTCCCTCCATTCTTCTTCCATTCAGTCCCTAATTGCAATTTCAAAGTTCATAGTGCTGAAAAGACGAAAAACAGACATCGGTCGTCCACTTCGCTTCCTTCTACTCGACCATCGAAAACACGTATGTAGATGGCGGCGGCGCCTAGTCGGAAGAGCGCGTCAAAACACGAGACATCGACGACGAGTCGGAACGCCACGTGACGGAACGAGGCTAGAGAGTCGGCGGTGCCTACGTGCCGATCGCAACAAATTTCAGAGGCGAGCGCTCGTCGGGTGGCGCCGCCGGAACGGGGAAATGGATGGCTGGATGGTGGAAAGGGCATGAAAACAAGAAGAGAGAGAGAGGGACGATCCATGCACAAATAGACAAAACACAGACAAAGACGACATGACACGCAAGAAGATTGGCAATGAAACTGACCGGTTGAATGGCTCCGAAGAGCATCTGATGCGTTTGCTGCATCTTGCGGGGACTGCTCAATGAGCCACTGCTTCCGAAGTACGATTGGGCTGGAGCCGATCCGAACGGCGTCGATGAGCCCATTGATTGTCTCTGCGCGATCGGGATCAAGTTTCCCGTCTCGCGACGTTGTTCCATCTGAAAGATAACATGTTGATCTGTGTTGGAGGAAGAATCAGAGGGATGCATCATCATTTCACTTCACCATGGAACTTTTTTCGATCATTGGTGCCTCAAAGCCCATTGCTCATTGAGCTCAGACTTGGCGAACACTATTGTTTACTACTAGGCAGTTGGGCTTTTCGGTTCTTGGCTCGGTGCCAAGCATATTTTGTTTTTGTAGTTGCAGTCAGAACTAGACTGAGTTTTGTGTGAGTTGAGACTACATGAACTCAGAGCAATCAGAAAATAAGAACTGAGAGTTTGAAAGTCAATCAAAATAGTTTCACCCAGAAACTCCCAAGAGAATAGAGAAATTAAGAGGAAAAGGAGAAGAAAGAGAAGAGAAAAAACGACGTCCCGACGCCGCCTTCTTGTTCAGAAGCTCTGCAGCAAGTTCGCATCTGACGGATGTGTCTTCCTCTACTTCTTCTTCTTCTTCTTTGCCTCGCCGCCGCCTCTCATTTGTCTCTGTGGGTCCCTTTTCCTTCCACTCTCCCTCGTCCGCCAGGGGCCCAAGGATCCCGAGTTACTTGATAAATTATCAGAGGGCGGACAAGTGAGCGAAGAAGAGAAAGAGGGACAGAGAGCGCGGTCGATAACAATTGGCGCCCGATTGCCCTCTGTTTCGATTCGATTCGAAAAATTCGAAATCGAGGTGAAAGAGGAAAGAAAGTTTGGGTAGGCAACTCTTCGGTGAGATAAGAAAGGTAACGACCGGGCGGAAAGGGGCTCAAAATATCAATAAGATTAGAGGCACGTACAGTAATTCTAATGCGATTTGTTCCCCAAGGAGTTGGAGAAAAAATGATTGATAATTCAGTGAAAATTTAAAGTTCTTTGAAGTGAAGAAGGTGATAAAGTGATAGGGAAGATCTACAGTAATTGATGGAAGTAGATCTAAAGTCTGGAATCTAGGGCTAGGATCTTTGAGATAATTGCCACTCAAAGAGGACACATGACCAGTCAATCGATCGGTTCGATTGCGTCTGAGACCTTATCACGAAATGGTTATTTTGTTCATTTTCAAACTATTCTATCTCGCAACACATACACAGAAATATTGCCCCTTGAGGTTGGTTTTTGTGGCAGAGAGAATGCGGAAAACGAGGAGAATCGGGGAGCGAGACCAACGGTCTTTGTGGGAGGGACAAAGAGGTTTTCAGCTGCTGCCGGATCGAGAGCAGCTCGGCATGGAATGAATGAAGAATCTTACATTCTTGTTGAATCGGAACTGCGACGCGTTGGCCTGGTAGGGCTCGTCGTCGTAGAACTGTTGTTGTTGGGGCCTCGGATTAGATGGCAATCCGATGCCACCTGGCGAGTTTAGTCCACGGATCATTCGCTGTTCACGACTGTTTGGAAAGTTGGGTGGTTGTCGGGGTAGAAGGTCAAGATGTGTAATCTGAGAAGTGTTGAAAAAATGAAAAATCAATTGATTTCAGAGAAACGATTGTTGGTAGATAGGCGGGAGGATCAGAGAAGCAAACAAAGAGAATCGAGAGTAAATGATGATGGTAAAGGTCGGTCGGGAGGCGCCAGGGGGCGCTCGGGCCGCTCACAGAGGGGCGAGACACAATGTGACATATCAAGAGGTCGACATGGGCCCCGCCGGGCGCAGAGTCAGAACGTACGTGATGGAGACTGAGATGGTGGGAGTGGACGAAGATAGGCGGGAGGAGAAGACGGCGGGATGGGATGGAAATACCGGCGCGCGCCCGGCCGAAATACTAACTGCCCTCGAGAAAACCGAGGCGAGAGAAGGCGAAAAAACGAAGAAAACTGAGAAGAAAGGAAGAAGAAGAAGATGAAGAAGACAAGAAGGGCGCCCATCACGGCCATCGCCTCTGTGTGCTATGAAACACAAACCCGCGAGAGAGGGCGAGAGATAGGGTCGATGAAATCGCCACCAGAAGAAAAAAAAGAAGGACCACGAACGGAGAGGAGACAGTGATGTCATCGGGTCGGGAAGAGTCGGGAGGTCGAATCACGGGATCAAAGTTGGCAATGTAAACAGATTGTCGAAGGCCGTCCAATCCGGCGAATGGTCAGCTGTGGGTCCCGGGAGGGGCGGAGTTGTAGAAGTGGGCGGGGCTTAGGAATGGAAAACTGTCTGCTTGGGGTTCAAGGTTTTTAGGAATGGAACTGATGCATGGGCGGAGTCGAACAGAGTGTAGCAGGGCAGGGAACAAGATGAGTTGAGGAGAGAATTTGAAGAGAGAGAGAATCAACCAGAAATAGAAACGAGAGTCTAAAAATAGTAAATTCGATAGGACGGAATGGACCAAGTTGGCTGAATCGAACTAATCGCGGGAGCAGTGTTCTGTCATCTAAACTGAGAATCTTCATTGAAGAAGAACATATGTTCCAGTCGACGCAGTCACCCGAATCATTTGACTAGACTCTCTCCACTCTGACCATCTGAACTGTCGAGTCGGAGGCTGCAGAAACCGGGCAGAGTTCAGTTCAGTGTCGACGCATCATCGAACCCTCAAACACTCATCCTTCAGCAACTGTCGCCGGATCGAAACTTATCGGAACTCTGTCTAGTATCCCTTGTCGCCTTTCAACTTCTTTTGCTTCTTCAGCGAATCGCAACGGGTCGAAAGTGAAACGTTGGTTCTTTCGCCCATTCACGCCTTTATCAGTTCAGTTCTAGAAAAGTTTTAGACGAGATGATCGGTAAACAAACTTCGATCGGAAACTTCGAGAAGGACTTCAAGTTTCCACGTCATCGGAAGGAATATTTATATTTCACAGTTACTGATAACACCCAACGGGGCGTGGACATTGTTGTGTGCCACGTCATAGTGAACGGTCATAGAGATGGGTGAAGAGACAGAAAAGAGACAGAGATGATCAGGGTCACGTGGCACAGTCCCCTCAAGTCTCAGAGATCAGGAGGAAACAAAACAGATGGGACCGTATTCGGGAATCGGTTTGGGGGAGGAGGAGAAAAAGATCAATTGGCAGTAACCGAGACACCAGCAAACAAAAACAAAACCGAAACAGAAAAATGACGGGGCGAATTGTCGGCAGGTACGGGTAAACGCTTGCGACCGCGCGTGTGTGTGTCTTGATAAGCAGCACGGTATGCCCGACTCTATCGAATTGTCGGCGATTCTTTCTCTTCTTTTCGCGCCCCGACGCTAATAATTAGTGAAAAAGATGAGAAGAATCGACGGTCGAAAGAAGATGAAGAGACAGACCTCCGTATCATGACAGTAGCCATTCTCTCGGTCTCTTTCCTAATCACTCGGCAAACAGTTCGCGTCCAACGGAAGGAGATGCGGGCGGGCGCCACGTTGGTATCAGCTACGGAGAAACTCAAATATTACGAGTCGAGGATTTACTCGATGATGTGCAGTCCAGTGAACAACAGTCCCAAAATAGAAAGCTCTGCGTTCTACAGTAACTTGAGCTTCAAACCCCGATCCCCCGGAAGATGCTCCAAAGACGTTTCTTGTGTGGCACGAAGAAAGATTTCATTGTTTCTATTTGTCCCCCCGTCCGTCCGCTCGTCAATTTCTCTTCGTCATCTAATTAGATTCGCTTGACGCCCCAAACTTTTGGCTCATCTGCCCCTTTTTTCTCCTTCTTCTCCATCGTCTTCTTCTTTTTCTCCTTCTTCGTGTTTGCGAGCACAGAGATTAATCTGCACAGCAAGACGTGGTATGTGGGAAAGACGAACTGATAAACAACATCGCCCTCTCTGCTCACTTTTTTGGCACCGGCTCTGGCGATTATTCATCTTGAGTATGCATATGTCAGGATTCTTTGATCTCCATGAGAAGAGAAGAGGGGACGGCTTATATAATCAGCAAATGAGAGATGAAACCGGAGGAAGACGGACGAATAAACATTTGAGGTCATGGAGGAAGGAAGCGAAGGGAAAGCTTGACGTGCTCACTGAACAGCTGAGCACTCTTTCCCTCTCTGATTTCTGGTAGTGATTGAGAGAAGACACCTCGGGATGTGCAGACCATGTGACGTGGCACATCAGGTTAGAAGTTTTAAGAATGACACCCAGGTTAACTGGGGATCAGAAACCGGATCACTCAAAGAGAGTGGAACAGTTCTAGAAGGACGTACTTGGTAGAAGCTGTAAAGCTCACTCATTTCCGGAGTATTGCGAAACTGAAAACACCAAATCCACGGTGATAAGCTGCAAATCTGGTCGCCAATAGCGTCACAATTGGTCACGAACATTCACTTCATTCCATTTCAGCCCACCTAGCTTTCTTTGTTTCCTTGCCGACTAACACACACCTGCCCCCGACCCGATCCAAGTGTAGCCAACGGGAAGGGAGACAAACACAAACTACAAGTTGAAATCAATGCTCAACTCGACGAGACGCCTATCAATGACAAATGAGAGAAACGGGGAGAAGAAGAAGGAGGTGAAGAGGATGAAGATGGCAGAGATCAAACGAGACGACGAATTGTTGAAATTCGACGCCGGACATGGCATGCAACCGGCGGATGATGCCGTTTATGGAGATGATGCGAATGATAGGATCTTCAGCATTTCGAAATTGAAATGAAACGGTGACTTTGGGGTGAGAATACGGTGGCGAAGGGAAGAGGAAGAAGGCGGCAAGTGACAGAATGAACAGAAAAGATAACATTCGGAGAGAAGAAGGGAGACAGTAGTTTGGGATTCAAGGCCGACCACTGAAAACCGATGATGGATCGGTGCGCGGTGTGTGGGTCGATAGATAGCGACGATTGGGAAGAGGGAAGACGACGCATTCCTGAAGACCTCTGTCGGGTACTCATTCCCTTGGCTCCCTGGTCCCCGGACCTTCTTTGATTGCACAGAAGCACGATGGATCCTTTGGATTAGTGAGACGCAGGCGCCAGAGTCTGCACTTTCTCGCGTCCGCCGCCGTCGTCGTCGCCGCGAAAAGGACACCATTTGCAGAGCGGAAAGTGCAGGGGACACGAATGCAATGATTCAGAAGATTAGAAGTATTAGAGAAAGAAGAAGGCGAAGCAAGGGAAGAAAGGCAGAAACAAACCAGCAAAACAACCGAGAAGAGTTGGAGTGTTTAAAAAGAAGGCAGATGTTCTTCAAGGACGATTCATTCGATTTTGCCACCTCCCCCTTTTCCCATTTTCAAATTCCTCTTCCCAACCAGAGAGATCAATCGGGAAAGTTCTAGAAATCCGTGTCGAAAGAAAGAAACAAGTAGCACTTCTCACGGTTTCGCAGATTTGGATTTTGGATATTGGGATTTGGTTTTTTCCCACAAAGTGCTATTGAGAATTGGAAAGAAGGAGAGCTGAAGCCGTTGTTGTTGCTTCAGCTCGCTTGCTCCGGAAACTCTTGATGAGTCCGAGAGACCAAGCTGCTCCGGGAAAGTAGGAAAGTTCAACGGTTTCTGATCCGTTTCGAAGTGTCAGAAGTGGGTAATACAGTGTGGGAACGGGAATGAGGTGGCAGACAGATCAGCCAAATGCAAATTATGAGGGGAAAGGACATGAATAAAGTGTTGATAGGGAACGGATAGACGTGCATTTTCAGGCGAACCGGGTGGAAATAGGATTGTCTGAGACTCTGCGGTCAAACACTCACACAAATAAGGTAATCTTGCAAAGTGTATCAGCATTATCTTATCAGTGTCGATTCCTAGAGATAAAATACCTACACACAACCAATTTTATCGGCACAGAGAATCTAGAGAACGGTGAACTTGTGCAGTGGGATGAGTCCGATGGATGGGATAAAGGGGGATTCTGGAGTCGTTTCTCTTCGATTTCAGAGTGTGTTCCCGGGAAATCAGCTGGTTTTTGTCGGTCGACGACTCCCCGGGGACGAATGAAAGTGTCCGGAGACGGGAAAGAAGAGTTGCAAGGGAAGCAAGTTTGCAAAAAAGAGGGAGGCAGAGAGAATCGTTTATGAATTGGACGGACGACCGCGGGGCGCTGCCAACTTCGCGGCACGGAAGATAGGTGTTTACAAACAATTTGAACGAAATGATGCGTTTTGTGTGCATGTGCTTGGTTTGATGACAAACTGAAGATGATACCATCAAGGGGTGAAACGATACAAAGAAGGTTGCTCCACGGGGGAGCTCGAAATCTAATCTTGTTACGAATCTATGCAACTTTTCACAGGTGCTAGTCACCTAATTGAGGCTTGTCGCCAGAGTTCAACACTTGCAAACAACACGTTCATGCAGTCTTTCTTCACTCACCCAGTCGCTAACCTGAAGCCATGAAGCTGACATGGTGACGTCGTTGCTCTTCGTGTGTTTGAGCCCAAATCAGTCGGTCTTCTAACCTAATATTCGAAATGAATGAACCAGAGACACGAGAAGACGATGAGGAAGGGGGCGGGATCTGGAGACGTCGTCGTGCCCGATGCTGATGCTGTTGCGAGACGGCGCTGCTGCTTTTTGGGCGATTTGCCAAGAGGTGGGCGTGGTGTTGGCTCGCCGCCAAGCTTCCTCCCATCTCTGTGCCCTCTCCGCCCCGCTATATCACCTTTTTAGGCGCGCCGCGGCCGATGTCTGCACTATGCTATGTTTCTTTTCTGCGTGTTTTTCGAGCTCCAGAGCTTCTTTCCTCCCCTCGTCCGGCTCCTCCTCGCATTCGGCCCCTGCTCCCTCATCGGGGAGCTGGAGCAGGAAAAGAGAGTGCAATGCGGAGAGGGCAAGCGATGAGTGTGCGCTCCGGCGAGCACCAGCCAACTGCCAACTCATTCTGATAACCCGTTGTCGCTTCCAAAACAAGGTGAAAGGTGGCGGGGAACTTGTGATGACTGGCTACTGCAGCAGTGAGAGAAGCGAGCGGAGAAGGTAACAATTTCGGAATCACAGAGCAAAATGACAACATGAGAAAGCAAGTGGGAGAGAGTTCGGAACGGAAACGTCTAGACATCAGAATACACTTTGATCGATGGTAGGATAGAGGCAATCAGTGAGAGAACAAGGTTATTAGCAGCGATTCTCTTGAGTGGCTAGAATGATACAAGACCGGAAGTGTGATGAATGGGACATCTACAGTAATCCTCGTTAGATCTTTTACGTTTACAAATCCTTGGCTTCTTCTTCTTTTTCGTCAAAAGTTGAAAGAGTTTTTTAATCAAAACACACTAATCTCATCAGTATAATCCTGACATTCATGTTGATAATCTCTATTTATCAGAGTGGACAAAAGATGATGCACCTTCTGGTCCTTTCTCCCTCGAAAACGTTCATATCCGAATTGAGCCCTATTCAGTTTCAATTTCCGGCCCGGAAAGCCTCTTTTTGCAGTTGAAATGAGGGAAATAGGGCAGAATGACGAGGGCAAGACTCATATATTGTTGTCATCCCTAATTTGGTATGCTCTTTTTCTTCTATTTTTTGTGGAATAATGAGAAAGACGAACCTTTTGGAACTGATGACCACTGAAGTGAAGAAAAGTGTGAAGTAGAGAATGTTGGCTGGAAGAAATATAGGTCGAGTCTCTCTGTGATTATATGTTTGTGCGCCCTTCTTTTTTCTTGAGCAAGTAAAGAAAAAAGGAGAGACGGAGCAACACGAAAGGAAGAAGAAAAAAGGATGATGAGGGAGCAAAAAAGGCGAAGAAAAGTGAGGACTGCGGGCACGGCGATCGATGGGACACAGCGAGAACCCGGGAGGAGAGAAGAGTTTCGCGAAACTCTTCTCACACCGCTCTTCTGCCCGTTTTTTTGACATGTCAACACAGGCGGAAAAGTGAGAGAAACGGCGCGGCAAACTATGTGCACAGGTCGAAACTGTGACTCTCCGGGGGCCGTCTGGGTCTCTCGAGATCAACTGGTGACAAGAGACAACTTTCAGGAGCTCATCTATTTTTAGAAGAACAACTAGAGATGATGTGCAGCTTTCGCTTTTTTGAACGTTTCTCGGGACAAAGGGGTCCGTTGAAAGGGATCCTTCAATACATACAAAAGTTTGTTCTAGCTAAGAGGTCGCTTCTTGAGTTGAGTGATCAGATGGAACTGATCTATTTGATTTCATTTTCACGCAAAGGAAGATTATATCAATTGACTCGGGCTTCACGTAGAACAAACTAACTGTGAGAGCCACTGCTACCGGCTACGAATCATGAAAAGTGCGTGGTGCCCTAGAATGTTTTGTAACTTTTATGCTTCTCGGAATGCAACTGGAAGATCACACCAGCTATCTTTGCGACCGGAAAACCAATTTCCGGTGGATGAAACTTCGAAGGCGGATTCCGGAATCCCCGTCACCTTGCACTATTCCTCCAGTTGTTTCTCTATCAAAGTGTATCCAATCCTCCAAATCCAGATCTTACACCATTTCCCACAATGAAAAGAGCCATGCTAATTATTGGGTTGTTTTCTCGGAAAACCTGAGTCACGCGGCCACCCTGCGAGTGAAACAAGTGACAAACCACACGGGAGATTTCGAGTTCATTAGGCGAGATATACACTTCGAAAGATCATCCGCCCCTTGTTTTCGACCACAAAGGGGAGAGGTATCAACAAGATGAAGAGTTTGTTGTGGTGGTCTCGCTGATGAAGAGGGCTCTTTCAGGGCGTTGACAAACAAAGAAATGAGGAAACAGGGGCTGGAAAGAGCAGAACAAAACAACACGACTTGTGAGAGAGAGAAACGGGGAAAGTATTCATCGGAACCTGAGTGAAACATACAAAATGAGTAAAGAGATCACAATGAAACGATTAGGAAAAGAGAGTGTTCGTCGAGAGAATCTCACTGATAAGCGTGTCGCCTTCGATGATTTCGAAAAATGACATAATGATCAAACTGTTCACAAGTTCCATCACTTCTGCCTGCAATTTCATCAGTGTAGATAACTTTTAGGATCGAAAACTTACACAAATGGAAGAAGAAAACAAGGTGATGTTCGCAGCTCTCACGGGTCCTTCTTCTTCTCCATAACTGTCGATGCACATTTTCAGAAGACATTGTACAATCAGCAACTTGTGCTTCCGTATCGTGTCCTTGTCACATTCTGCCATATTGAAGTAAGCAGTCTGCCAGCAACACAGTGCCTTGAAGACTGAATTCTCCTCGAATGACATGTTCAAAGATACGTAGAGTGGCAGGAAGTCAACCCAAAACTTTACACGGGGCTTGATGATGTTCTTATACTTCTCAAGTTCATCTTTCTTCGGAAACATCAGTTCCGCTCCTGGTTCATCGCCCAGTAGAGGAAGCGGCTTCATTTGAATGTAGGCTCCATCCTGCCCGAGCAAGAGATTGCTCTCCGTTCCGATGCTGCATGTGTAGTAGGAACTGCTGATGACATAGTCGACTCCACAAGCAATACGGAATAGAAAGTTCTGACTGGCATTGGAGAGGTCGTGGAATCCGGGAAGAGTGTTGGCGTAGTTGAACATCATCACGTATTCCTGCTTCTGGTAGCCACGATATGTTCGGAAATCGAATGGCTGAAGTTGATGCTTTTCGAATGGCTGAATTTGATTGTCAGATGAAAATTATCAAACGTTTAGACCACTCACCATCTTGCAAATACCCGAGAATATATCCAGAAGTCGAGAGTCTGTGAATGCCATCCGACGACTCTTGTTCAAATTTGAGTCCATCTTCACAAAGTGCTCAACCATTTTTCTCATTTCATCGTCTTCGAAACAAGAGTTGGTAGGTCCTGTGCTGGTGGATGGAAGGGAGAACGCATTCTCCGATCCCAGAGGCGACCTTGAGTCCTAAAAGTCAATATTTAGAATGAGAAACGGTAGAACCGTCCCAGCTACCAACCAGGATCATAGTCAACACTTCTGAGAAAACGACACTCAACATGTTTAAGGAATAGTTAGCACTGCAACTCAGAAACAAGTAATCTGGCTTTTCCCAACTATTTTTTCATTGCAAAAATGGGCGGCGCTAGTCGTGGACTCGGCATCAACTCTAGCCTAGACTCGTCCACACTCACCTCGTTCACTGCCTCTGGCCGTCCGCGTTTCGACTGAACCACTGCAATCATTATCTTCTCTTCTCCTTCTTTTCTCGGTTCACTCACAGTATCTCTGCATATTGTTGTCTATGCACTTCTGGTAGCGACACCTCTTACAGGCCATCCGACGCTCTCAAAATTGCTTGGTTTTTGACCAGTTTGGTCTTGTTTTCTCACCGAAGTTCACTTCGCAGTCTTGCTTTCCCGTGATGCATTCATAGTTGATATCGAGAGCAACAGTTCTTCGGAAGAATGCTGCACACGCCTTCAATTCACAGATTCCGGAGAGTCATCGAAACCTCGTTCTTACCTTACAACTAGGAGCACCAAAATGCAGCGACAGCGCCGTCGACTCGCAAATTGCACATTTCATTGGCACGTCTGAAAGCAATCGATAAACGGTTACCTGAAAATTAAAGGAAAGTGGCAGAAACAAAGAGTGCAGTACCGCTCGTGAGGCTACACTCTAGCAATCAATCGAGAGTAGGAGACAGCGTAAACGAGGCAGAGGAGTCAGGCAGGCAGACGTTAGGCTAGAGTACAGAGCGTGGTCTCGCGATAACAATAACTGGACTGGGAGAGAGAAGGAGCGCGTGCTTAGTTAGTGTTTTTGGATTGAAATGGAAGGAATCAGAGAAGATAGAACAAAGAAGAAGGTTCGTAGAAGATCAGAAGAAGATCTTTGAGCATAGAATGGTTTTATAACACGCGTCGAGATGAGTGAGCATTGCTAGCTAGCTCAGAATGAAGTAGGTGCATCTCAAGAATCCAAACGGTTATTGCATAAAAGCTCCCGTCTTACTGCTATGGAAATGAGAGAAAGAAGACCTGGCATTGTTCTGATATTACAAGATGACGAAGAGTCGTTCCCACTACGTTCTAGTTGGCTCGGTGACCTATTTTGATGATTCTGCTGTTCTTTGGTTCCTTGCCTGGTTACTGATAGGTATGGTCTATCAGACTAGCCTCTTTTACTTTTCCAGAGACAATCTTCGTCCGTTCAAACTCCCAGTGCACTTTTCCAATGATCACTCTCTCATTTCCCTCCCAATTCCCACCATTTCCTCACCGGACCGCCCGTTCATTTGTATCCATCGTTCAAACACTGCGTCGTCCATCTGGCTGTAAAAGGATTTAAGGGAAATCGGTGCGAAATGGTGTCGGTACACACGGAAACGCCGACACAAACACTTCCATATATTCCTCGGATCGTATTTGTTCTCCAGCCCGTCCCGCTCTCGCTCTCCTTCCCTCCACTCTGATTCTGGCGCGATTTAAGATTTGCAAAGTGTGCGCCGCGCATTTCTTTTCATTGTAATACATAGTTGGCAAACAGCCGAAACGACTGACAATGTCCCGCCCGTCGAACATTCCCTAATACGGGTCATTGTCATCGAGTCGCCTCATATTAGACACCTTCTGAGCTCTCATTCGCTGACTTAAAGTATTTCTCTGGTGTGGCGAGGGTCTTGCGTAGGCCTTTGCTTCGAAAGCCCGCTGAATTCGTTCGCAGCAAAGTCCTTCGCAATACACTTTCCATGTCATTATTTCATTTTTATTGAAACAAATTTGCAAATCAGGCATAAGGCTTCATCTTGGATCTGTCGGGTACCAGGTAGATGCGGACTCCGTTGATGAAGCAGGTTACGATTCCTTCGTAAGCAGTCCTTGGAACTCCTGCCTGAAGTGTTTGGAACTGAAAAGAAACAGCGAATTGGAATGCTCACCTTGAAATCATTCATAATCCCGAGTTTCTCTGCTTTCTCCACAAATTCAATGTTCCCCGCATACATCACTCTGAAAATTTCTTTGGTTGCTAGGCAACTTTTTTGTTCTAACCTGACACTTTTCCCTTTGTTTTCAGGTTTCAAGACAAACTTGGTCACATCGTTGAACTCGATCTGCTCAGCTTGCTCCATCACTTCTTGTTTTATCTTTCTCTTGTAGTTGTCCTAAAGTTCAATTCTCTTTCGCTTGTTCATCAGATCTTGTTTACCGGTAGCAAATAATCCAGGTCAATGCTTCCAAAATCTGTGAACACCTCATTCACTTTCACTTTGACAAGATGATCATTGAAGAATAAACCTCTGGAAATTAGAACTCCTTCTCTTTTTCAGACTATCCTAGCTTACTGGCTGGCCCCACTGACTCCATACTGCATCATCCCGGTTCGACTGACTTCTGGTCGAATACACTGCCTCCCCTTCCGTTGAACTGGCTCCCTCATCCAGTCATCCCAGAATCCATTCGGCCAGATTGGTCCCAGCTCCTTCCAAGCTTTCCCGGTCATCATCCATCCGAGACCAGCTAAAAAGTCCGATCTGTACATCTTGGTAGTGGCATTCACATCAATGTTCTTCGGCTTTCCGTTGTCATTCCAAGCTGTCACACACCACAGTGTCGGATCCGCTTCCAACAAGTAACGAGTGCTCGAGAAGTACGAAAAAAAGTCCGGAGCAATGTCGAGATCGTCTTCAGTGATAATCACGGAGGTGTATCCTTTCTCGAGGAAGACATAATCCAGAGCCAACTTGTAATGTCGGGCGATTTTGTAGTACACACTTCCATATCGATACGCTTCTGGCATTGTCATGTTCACTTTGTCACCTGCGATGTGCTGAAAACAGAACTTTTGTAGGAAAACCATATGATTTTTGTACCTTTATGTAGTTAACTTTGTCGCCAAACTCCAGAACTTGAGCCTTCACATCCTCATTATCACAATCTTGAGAAACAAAGATCGGAAAGAGTTCCTGGTTCGGTCGATACTTTATCAGCTTCTGAACATGATCTCGAATTGCCAGTGGACGGTTGCAAGCGAACACCTGAAACAGAGCCAATCTATTGTGACATAGACTAAACTGCACTTACCAGCACAGGAATCGGTTCCTTCCACTTCTTCACAACTTCTGGAACACTTCTCTTGCTCAATTTCTTGACTTCTTCTTCCAAATGATCTAATCTCTGTCTTTCATCCGCCAACTCTTGTTTCAACTTTTCTTCCTTTTCAGCTATTGGATCCAGGTTTCCTGGCACTGGAACCTTCTGGAAAAACTTGCTTTTCATTGTTTTTCTGGGAGAACTTACAGATTCAGAGAAGAAAATCCACAAAACATATACCAAAACGAAGATTGTGAAACATTTTGAAGATCTGTTCATAGTTTATAACACGGAAAACACCTATTGATAATCAGTGGCGACGCTTCAGCGCTTTCCATTGAGCATTCACGTGGAACTCGCATTTCAAAAGGTTCACGTTGATATTGGAAAGGTCCAAACGGTATTCAGTTGAGGAAAGTGAAGCTTACTGAAAACGAAACACAGTGGGAGTATCTCGTGAAATTCACGTATCGTTCAATGAACCAGACAATCGCGGGGGATTCCTCCAAAAAACGATGTACATAAACATGTTCAGCCTGAGCACACACGCACAGTTTCGATCCATGTCAGTTTCCTGACACCGATGTAGATCTCTTCCTTTCCCACCAACTCCACCATCGTCTCCCGGAAAAACGTCTGCGTCGGTCGTCTCCTCCGGCTGTCTAAACAGACAAAACGGGCGTGAGTCAGGCGGTGGGAGGGGTCAAAATTCAGCATCAAAACTGGTTAGGTCGGGAGTATTTAAACGCCACAGCCGCCAGAATCAAGTATCCATTTTCCCAGATGGCAAAATATCTTTTTGTCCTTCTGGCAGTCTCCGCTGCGGTTGCGCAGCAGCAGCAGGTAAGAAAAGAGCAAGATTCAGAGCTGACTTTTTACTGTTTAGGGCGGTAGCTTCGGCGGCCAACAACAGCAAGGAGGATTTGGCGGTCAGCAACAAGGAGGTTTCGGAGGAAATGGACAGTTTGGTATGAGCTCTGTGGCTCCAAACCAAGGAGGTCTCGGAGGAAATCAGGGAGGATTCGGAGGACACGTGAGTTTATCTTGAAGTAGAGCTCCTTTCAAGATTTCTTTCAGACTGGCTCCCCACCACCATTCGGAGGGTTCTCTGGAGCTCCTCAACAGGGAGGATTCGGTGGTAACCAAGGGAACCAAGGAAGCCAGAACGGTGGATTCGGTGGAAACCAGAACCAACAAGGTGGATTCGGAGGTCAACAAGGCCAAGGAGTCTCTGGAGCTCCACAACAAGGAGGACAACAGGGAGGATTCGGAGGTAACCAAGGAAACCAGCAAGGAGGATTCGGTGGAAACCAGAACAACCAAGGATCGTTTGGAGGAAACCAGGGAGTGACTAGCTCCAGCGGATTCGGAAACCAACAATCTTTCGGAGGACAATCTCAACAAGGATCTGGATCTTTCCGTGGAAAGCGTCAAGTTCCAGGAGAGAGACCAACCGGATCCCCACCAACCGGATCTCCACCAACTGGATCTCCACCAACTGGACGCCCACCACGTGGAGGACCACATGGAGGTCCTGAAGGACGCCCAACTGGATCCCCACCAACTGGATCTCCTCCAACTGGAGTCCCACCACACGGAGGACCCCATGGACATCATGAAGGACCACGTGGATCCCCACCAACTGGAAGCCCACC
Organism: Caenorhabditis panamensis; assembly: GCA_900883565.2. NCBI lineage: Eukaryota > Metazoa > Nematoda > Chromadorea > Rhabditida > Rhabditidae > Caenorhabditis > Caenorhabditis panamensis. The sequence goes on along the minus strand of LR537678.1, from coordinate 247,107 downwards.
AACTGGATCCCCACCAACCGGAAGACCATTGAGAAACAAGAGACAAGCCCCAGGATCCCCACCACCACCACCACCACCGACGGGAGCTGCCCCAGCTGGATCTGCTGGATCTCCACCACCGCCACCACCACCAACTGGAGCTCCACCAGCGGGAGTGACCGGATCCCCACCACCACCACCGCCACCAACTGGTGCCCCAGCTAAGAGCAAGAGACAGGCTCCAGGATCCCCACCACCACCACCACCAACTGGAGCTGCTCCAGCCGGATCCGCTGGATCCCCACCACCGCCACCACCACCTACTGGAGCCCCACCAGCGGGAGTCACTGGGTCTCCACCACCGCCACCAGCAGGAGGAGCCACTGGAGCCCCGCCACCACCACCAACAGGAGCTCCACCAGCGGGAGTTACCGGATCCCCACCATCACCACCGCCACCAACTGGTGCTCCAGCTAAGAGCAAGAGACAAGCCCCAGGGGGCCCACCACCACCAGCCGGAGGATCCCCACCAACCGGAAGCCCACCAACTGGACCTCCACCACCACCACCAACTGGATCCCCACCATCGGGAGCTCCACCACAGGGAGGAAACGGAGGATCCCCACCACCACCACCAGCTGGAGGTTCTCCACCAACTGGAGCCCCACCAACTGGATCCCCACCACCAAGACCATCGGGAGCTCCACCAGCGGGATCCCCACCACCACCACCATCTGGATCCCCACCAACAAGAGGAAAGAGACAGGCTCCAGGAGCCCCACCACCGCCACCACCAGCCGGAGGATCCCCACCAACCGGAAGCCCACCGACCGGATCTCCACCACCGCCACCAACTGGCTCTCCACCAACCGGTGCTCCACCAAAGAAGGGATTCTTTGCTTCCCTCTTCGACTAATTCTTGTCTTTTGCATGTAGTGATGATACTGTGCTTAACTTCATTCTCGATGCCCTTCAACTCCTCAATAAACGCTTTCCGCACATACAAAACTAGTGACTTCACGGCCGTTATAAAAGATTGTGTTGTTGCGACACTTGAACTCGATACTGTCCGTGTCTAGCAGAACGCATCCTTTCGCTTTGACAACAATTACCTGAAAACAGGTGATTCCATAGAGTCCAATAACTTCAGAGAAATACCATGTATTCGCAGTTAGCACTGTACTTTCCACTTCTTCCATACAACCTCGGTTGCACTGCCGATTCAGCAATCGCTCCCGCACTCACAGCTCCGTTCAACTGGGGACACTTTGAAGCCCGATCCATTGCCAACCAGACGTTTTTCGAGCAACCTGAATCAGAGTAGTTTGATCGGTTAATCCGTCGTCATTCATGCGGGTAAAACAGTTTTGTCGGTCAAAAAGATGCAAGAGTAATAACGAGATCATTCGAATGTGCGAAAGACAAGTTTCGGTACGTGTTTTTATGAATTTTATGACATCGGGATCAGAATTGCATCGACGACAGTTCTTCTCTTACCATGGTTGTTTTTTGCGAGGTTGACCAATGAACTGATGAATGAAGTCCCTGAAAGATGTTCTTACCACGTGGAATCCAAGTAGTTCCTTACTTTTGCACCGTCTTACCCATTGCTGCTTAGCTTCAACATCAATTAGAGTAACCGACAAGAGGAAAAGTAACAAGACAGGAAAGAGATGTCGCATTTTGAAAGTCGAGGAACTAGGAGAAATCGGTTGGCTTCCGGTAAGCAGTAAAAACTTTTATTTTCCGCTTTTTGGTTTGTTTCAGAAAAAAGAACATCGAAGTTTTATGAGGGTTTTCTCTCTGTTTCCTCTTTGTTTTCTCGTTTGACAAACAGACGAACAAGACAAGTGATAGTGCGAAACCGGATGGAACGAATCTTGCCAAAGGATCCAATCACTCGCATTGTCTCGTTGATTATCATAAGCAGAACTATGCTTGCGCTTATCTTCTACTGTTTTATGATATTCTTTTGTACCGACGCAGCATTTCGATACGGTAATCGTTCTACTAGTGTGTTCGAACGCTTCGAATTTCAGAGAACCGAACCTTGACTTGCTCTGTGTCAAATGGGATCGACAGTTGTTCTCTGACAGCTCCAGATACTAAATTGAAGAGTCTCAATTTGGATATCCAGTGCAGAAGAGAGCCAACGGATGATGGGAAGAAGCAAAGATTGGCCTGTCCGATCCGGTGCCCGAAGGATTATGAAGTTCATGTAAGCCGACCAGTTCTAACTTTCATTCATTCATTCTCCAGGTCTTGAACAAAATCCCATCCAGCAATCGAAAATGTACAAAGTACTTCACATATGGAAAGTATCCGGGGGAGCAGGAATGGTGAGTACACGCAGCTGACTAAACTTGTCATTTTGCACATTTCCCTTCATTTTTCCACCCCCAAAAAGAGACCAAAGAGTGAACGGCAACTGTCTAGTGAACGTTCTTTGCAGGTACATCTGGATGGTTGAGCCATGCATCTCCACAATTTCCACACATTGTCGGTATCCAGAGGAAGTTGTGGACTTTGTGTTTCACTGAAAATGTTCTTGAACTGTATGTATGTATTCATGATAATAAAGGGATGTATTGAATGACATCGTTACAACAAAACATGAGAGCACAAAGAAAGAACGAGAACATTTCTTTTTCGGGACCGTTATGTTTTGTTTGTGGGAAACATATTCAGATTGGAAACGGAAAGAGGAGAAGTAAAGGATTGAGGGATCTTGCAGGTTCTAGACTAACTAGCCGAAAGTAACAACTGGCTTCATTTGCTCTGTGTGCATCCACTTTGACCCTCTCATTATGTTTTTCCCGCGAGCCGCTTCGTCTTGTTCCAATCCCCGAAGCGCGAAGAAATGGGAATCCACTTGTTGGCAAGTACTCGGACATTGTACAGTCTTCCTCCGATCACAAGAGCAAACAGCGGCTGAGAAACAACACGACACACTATTCCCTCGCTTCTTCGCTCCGTTTCCTCATCTTCCTTCACTTTCTCCTCTTCTTCTACCACCTACTGTGATCATCCGTCACCCAAACACCTCACCAGATCCTCATTTCTCCCGAACAGCTGTCCCTCGTCTCACTGCCTAACTCTCCCAGTCTAAACGTAACAATAGCTCATAAACAATCGGCGGACCCATCTTACTCCCTCTCCTTCTTCATGTCTCTCCGTTCCACACGTTGTCTCGTCTCATCTGAGAAAAGGATTTCGTGTTAATAATTGTCCGGTTATTAGAAGACGACGGGCCGACGACAATCGGCGTCGTCAACCTGCGCGGTTCTACGCCACACTGCACCTCGTCTTCTACTCATCCGTCTTTCCTTCGCTTTTCCATCCCTCCGTTTTGTTTCACAAGTTCCCAGCATTCTCTTAGCAGACGCTCTTTGATTCTTGGCTGTGCTGCTGCTAAAATAAATTGTTGACATTTGATTTCTTCCTATCAAAAGTTTGTGCAGTCTCCAAGAAACTCTCACATAACGTTTCAAAGAGCCATTTAGAAAACACGTGGTTCAGTTTTTAGTAATCAAAGTTGTAAAACAATTCTGAGAGTTAGAGATTCCAAGTTGTTTACCTCTTATCACGAAATGCCAAATACCGCACCATAAAGTTGCCGCATTTTCATGCTTAACAAAACCACCACTTTCCACGAAGCCCAATGCTGCTCTTCCCAAATGTTATTCTTTCGATTTCCACACAATACGAACACAAAATGAACACAATAAAACGGTGAAAAAAGGAAACGCCGTCGTTCTCTCCCTGCCGTTTTTATCATCTTTCCCTCCGCTCCGACCATCCACAATATGATTATCGATTCGTTTCGTTTCCATGATAACGATAATCATCATCAGTCACGTCAACCGTGTTCCAAGAATAGGAGTCGTCCGAAATGTATGTAGTATGTGAGAAAGAGGAAGACGTGTTCATTTTGTTGTCCTCGGGAGCCAGATGATCGCTCGCCGCCACGCGCTTTCGAATCTCACCAAACTATTCATGAAGTGGTCCGCTGCCTCTCCCAGACACCCTTCCCCCTCCTCCCACCCTCATTTTTGATCGTGCCAAATTCAAACTTCTCGGTTAACGACTGCGACTCTCCGTTTCTCTTGTTCTCTTTTACTTCTGGAGCACAACGAGTTGGGTGCCACTTGAGACCCTGGAGAGTGAATAGACGGAGCGGAACAACTAGTTTTGTCACACTTCTATGTCACTTCGGTTAGCTGTGTTCTGGACGCAGACTTTTATTGGCTTCAATTCCAGACCAACACGGAACACATATGTTTTTGGACAATCTAAAACATCTGCTCTTATGTATTCTCCCCGATGGTATCATAAGCCAGAAGCCAGAAGTCTTTCCGTTTCTCAGGAGCCTGCTTCTTCTTCTCCCTCTTCTTCTTCTTCTTTTCGCCGAAAATGCATTCAGAACCCAATATAACAGCAGTAAACCCTCTTCTCCTCACTTCTTGCTCTGCCTTTTATATGATCAGTGCCGTCTGAACCTTTCTCCTTCACCCGATTGTTTTCTCCGTCTTCACTGCTTCCAACACCTCTCTACTCCTCTTCCTCTCCCACATTCTCTCTTCTTGCGAATCCCAATGAGTAGCATAGAATTATCGGTTAATCTGCATCGCTCCCTCCACCACCCCGTTACATACACTTCGTCGCCATCTACACGATCGGACGTCGAAAATGTACATTGCAGAGGCGACAGAGAATGTCGAATGTACACAAGTTTACCGCATTTGCCCCGTTTCCGTGTCTCTTTTAATATTTGTTTGACTCGTAATCCGAGAGTTCCCTAACCCACTGACTTCTTCCAGCACAATGATTCTCGTCATTCTTCTGATGACGTTGGCTCCCGCTTTGGCAGATTACTGTGGAGAGCACAAGGTTCCGTTTGGAATGGAAGTACACAAGAATGGAGTCGTCAACATTCTCTGCTCTAGACCTAATTGTCATGAGAAGAAGTACGCGGTAAGTGGCTGTTTCTGAAGATGAAGTTACCCTTTTCATTACCAGGAGTGCCCGGAAAGAGCAACATCCACTACGTGCTCCACAAACTCCTCTTGGGTCGGAGGAGTCACTCAGCACTCCGATGGCAACTTGAAGCTCATGTGCTGCGAGTATGACCTTCTTCCACTGTACTCAACAATCCAGTATCAAAACGTATGTCTCCATTGTATTAATGTCTTCTAACTCTCCGTTTATGTCTTTCAGTTGACAGTTCGACCTGGTGAATACTTTGAAGGAGACGAGCAAATGGACGGAGAAGCAGTTATCGCGTTTGATCTCATCGGAGACATCCAACAAGTCAAACAGCCCGATGGGTAGGTTCATTGTTATCTGGAGGCTCTTCTCAACTGTTCCATACTTCAGAAACCACACCTACAACCTTCTGATCTACCGTTATCACTGCGGCAACATACCCGACACACCACCGGCCTGGTATCAACCAAAACAATGGCCGTACTGGAAATGAAACTGAAAAATCTCACTGAGTTGCCTTTACCAAAGCGGGAATAGCTTTATCGTATTCTGCGGGTGCTTTCGGGTTAGATTACGTTATTTCTGTGTTTTTGTTCCTGAAGAAATAAACGGTTTGTTCTTCATTCTATTCCATTCGGTTGTATTTTGGTATTAGAGAAAAACGATATAGATTTTCTAATAGTAACGTACCTAACAATGCCTGTGTGATGTCTGAGAGTCGTCTCTCCTGCCCGATATAGATTTTCTAAGAAGAACTGGCCTAACTGTGCTCTTGGGATGTCTTACGATCCTCTCTTCAACCAGGTATAGATTTTCTGAAAATACTTACCCTAACTGTGCCTGTGGGATGTCTGAGGATCCTCTTACTAATTGGATATAGATTTTCTAATAGTAACTAGCCTAACTGTGCTTGTGGGATGTCTTGGGTTCTCTCTCCAACCAGATATATTTAGATTTTCTATGAATTTTTATCCAAACTGTGTCTGTGGGATATCTGAGGATCCTTTCCCCAGTCAGATGTATCACTAATTTTCTCCAGATTGTCTTTTTTCTTCTCTTATCATAGCCAACTGCAACAACTGTCTCTCTCCATGTTCGTCACATTCGCGTTGCTTCGGCAATCATCGCCAAATGCGCCAACACGTTGCTGACGCTTTTTTTGAATGCGGCAAAAATGCGCGCGAATTCCTTATTCAAAGTCGCCCGGGAAACCTCCATTCCTCTCGTTTTCTCGCTCATTCTCCTAAATTTTCGCAACGCTGTTCATTATTCTTCTCTTTCCTTGCTCTTTTCGTTATGTTTCTCTTGTTTCTTCTGTTTGATTGCAATATTTCGCAACCTTTCTCTTTTAGGCACCGTCAAAATGTTCGAGGCCAAGCTCGCTAACGCTGGACTTCTCAAGAAGATCGTCGAATCGATCAAGGTATCGAGAAATCTTGTTTTCTAAAGTTACTGATTCCTTATTCCAGGATCTTGTCACTGATGCCCCATTCGATTGCTCCGAAACCGCCATGAGTCTCCAAGCCATGGACTCCTCCCATGTGGCGCTCGTTTCGCTGAAACTCGAGGTATCCTATCACAACGTTCTTCTTTTAATAAATTTTCCGTTTTTAGGTCGGTCTTTTCGACACCTACCGCTGCGACAGAACCATAAACCTCGGACTCTCCCTGGCCAACATGTCGAAGGCCCTGAAGTGCGCCAACAACGATGATACGTGCATGTTGAAGGTAGGAAAGAGTATAAAGAAACATCCTCCTAACTGTGGTTTTTTCAGTACGAGGAGAACGACGGTGACTCGATCATATTCACTTTTGCTGACCCAAAGCGTGACAAGACCCAAGATGTGACTGTCAAGATGATGGACATTGACAGCGAGCACCTGGGAATCCCAGAGCAAGACTACTCGGTCGTGTGCGACATGCCAGCTGGAGAGTTCCAGAAGACTTGCAAGGATCTATCCACGTTCAGTGATTCCCTCAACATCACTGCCACCAAGGCCGGAATCGTATTCACCGGAAAGGGAGACATCGGATCGTCCGTCGTCACCTACTCGCCGTCTTCGAACACCGACGATGAGAACGAATCTGTGTCTCTAGAGGTGAAGGAGCCAGTCAACGTCAACTTCTCCATCAAGTACATGAACCAGTTCACCAAGGCAACTACTCTCTCCAACCGAGTGCGTCTCTCGCTCTGCAACGACGTTCCAGTCGTCGTCGAGTACCCGATCGAGGAGAACGGATACCTGCGCTTCTACCTGGCCCCAAAGATTGACGACGAAGAGAACATGGAGTAGATGGAACTTCTAACACTTCACTCACGATCTCTGTATTACCCAATGTTCCCCCACACATCCCTAATTCTTATACTTGTGCTATGTTACAATTCACTTTCGCACTTTGAAACAAATAAATCGATTGAACTTGGGAAACGTGTTTTTTTATTGATTAGCCAATACAATACAATCATTTCCAACAATTCGTTTAATTGAAACTCCAAATGCATTCGAAAGAGAAGTCGAAGGAGAAAATAGGCAAAGATGAGAAGAAAAGTCGAGAGGAGGTGTCTCTGAATCCGCAGAAGAAGCGGTTGGAGCAGTTGCGGCAGAGGAAAGAACAGGAAGATGCGTTGAAGGAAAAACAGTGAGTTGGCGATGGAGGAAGGGGACGGAAACGGATGTTCTGCAGAGCTCACAGCAAGAGTCGTTCAAAACCTTCAAAAGAGGTGACTACGATGGCACCCGGGGATGCTGTGAAGATGAGTGCGGAGCCGGTGGATTGCGAGTGAGATCTGATGGAAAAGAAAGATCGGAACAAAACCTTTCAGGTATTCCGCCGAAGATGACAACGAAGACGAAGAGATCAAGAACGCGAAGAACGAAACGCTGAAGAAGCTGCTGAGTGATAAGAAGAAACTGGAGAACTCTTTGCGACTGGCCGGAGAGAACGACAAGAAGCTGAAGTCGATACTAGAGGCAGCTGGACAATGGTTTGACAAGTACGACAAGATGCTCGACGAGTTGGACGAGCAGCTCACTGCTTACAATGCGAGTCGGAAACTGACCATCGACAACATTATCAACATTGTGAGAAACTGATCCGAATGAGATTTCGAACATTCGATTCCAGGTCAAACCGTTGTGTGAGAGATGGAAAGAGAGCCGGAAAACGATGCAGGCGCTGAAGTTCGGAGGGATTGCAATGCCGTCGATCAGCTTCTTCGGCAACCTTGCTCACTACGGCATCTCGATTCTTCGTCAACTGCTCTTCGCCATGGCCTACTGTCGGGATTTGGTTTCAACAAGCTCGACATCGGACTCGTCGCGAACTGTCAACTCTCCGAGCTTTCTGCAAGCTTCCCACGAAGTGAACCGTGACGGATAACGTTTCTGGAACTTTGATTGAATTGTAAAATTACAATTGAGGAATAAACAGAACAATAACATTTTTTGAAGTAAAAACAAGTAAAGATAAAAAGATAAAACAAAATCGACAATTTAACAACATTTGAGCCTTTGCTGACAGTCTTGTCCTTCAGAGATCCCGATCTTCAATCCACCTCGTGGAGCAAATTGCCCATTTCTTCCGTCATCCTGACCACATCATGACCACTGTTCTGAGGCATCGGTTCTCCCGAGGGTTCCTTTTTGATCAGATTTTTCTGAAAAACATTGTTTCGGTATATGATGTCGCCCAATCACTATTCTCACCTCATTCACAACACATCCGTTCTGCTCAGCCCTATCGATGATGGTGCTCCAGTGCTCCACTTTCTTCAACATCTCCACATTTCCGATGATGATTGTCACTTGCTTGGCTCTCGACATCGCCACGTTCAGTCTGTTCTTCAGAGTCATGAATCCCTTGATGTCGCCGTTGGTGCAGCAGAGAATGACGACCTCTTTCTCGGATCCTTGGAATGAGTCGACTGTTCCGCACTTGATGGACTTCTCGCGGAACACATCGGTGAGCAGGGATGTTTGAGCACTGAAGTAGGAGATGACTCCAATGTCCTCCGGGTCGACGGCGTATCCATTATTGTCTTTACTGATGATGAAGTCGATAATCTTCTTGACGATCTCAATCTCCGCCTCGTTCGCATACGACGTTCCCATCGGCTTTGCCATCACCTTGTTGTCTACAACCAGCATCGGGAAGCGGTTGTTCGGCCAGAAATGTGGTCTTCTGGTCATGAATTCGTTCCTGTCCTCTTCAGGAATGCGAGAAATCAGCATATTTTCATAGAACATCTCTCCCAGAAGTTGAGTGGTGACCGGATGGCAGCGATAGACTTCTCGAAGGATCGCTTGTGGGAACATGTTTTGCTTCGCAGCTCTTTCCATGGCATTTCCGACTCCATAGTCCTTGAGTCTTCCAGTCAGTTCTTCCTCGCAGTAAGGTGGAAGTTGATGGATGTCTCCGATGAGTCCGAAACGAGCTTCCGGCAGCAGATGGAGCACATTGAAGAGCGTGTACTCGGGAAGTTGACTGGCCTCGTCGATTTGAACAAGAGAAATCGTGCTCAGTGGAAGCTTTTTAGAGAGACCATTCAGCGAGTTGGCGGTGACGACGATGATATCCGGTTCGTAGAGAGCGATGAAGTCTTTCACCATCTGATTGGGCCACGCCTTCTTCGGTTTAGCCAAGTTGTAGACGCTCATCGCACGAGAGTTCATGTAAAATGGATTCACTTTGCCGGTTTGTCTCAGGTATCCAACGATTCGCATCATCGCAGCCTTTGTCAGCTCCGGGAACGAAGACGGTCCTTTTTCAGTAGCCCACTTCTTGAAAACTCCATCCATAAGCTCTGGCACATCGACTTCGGTACGGCATGCGTCAGGCATTTCTTTCCAGTTCATCTCCGACACGTATCTCAGGAATTTGACCTCCTTCATCTTTCCGGTCGTCTTGCGGGCAATGTCGATCAAGTTGACACTCGCGTAGTTGCTCTGAGTGAGTAGAAGCTGAAGCTGCTTCATTCCTCCATTCCGCTTGTTCTGCTCGTACATGTAGAGGGCCGCCGTCACAATAGTCATCGACTTTCCACATCCGAATGGCGAGTTTCCGAGAATGATCGGGGCTCCGTTGAGAATCCGAGTAACATATTCGCATTGGAACTCATTGAGGTGGATCGGGTCTGCGCTCGGGAAGATGTACTGCTTGCTTGGAACTTTTTCGTTCCACTCCATCGGTGGACCTCCATACAGCGTCTGGATGATCTGTCTTCCATTTGAAGCCGGATACAAGTGCTTGAAGAAACCATCTTGAATGAGAGGAGCTTCGGGAGGCTGTCTCTGTTGTACGGTGTAAATTCCGTTTTGGAAATCGAAGGAACTCGGAGTGTCTCTCGCGAATCTGGCAACGAACTTCAGCTTAGAGTCCTCGCAGATGATCGTTTCAACCATCGCATGAGCAGAAATGTGTGGTCCAATCATCAGAAGTCGTCCACTGGTGTGCCAGAGTCCTTCGGTCGGATAGCTTTCTGGGTTGTCGATGGCAAATCTCACAAGAAATCCGTCTCTTTTCGGCTCAAGCATCATGAATTTTCGATAGTCATTGTGGATAAAGAATGTCGAGTTTGTGGCGGCGTATCCGATCAGAGCACAAAACTCGAGAATGTCATCTCCCTCGACCGCGTACTTCTTTCTGAAGGCGTCAGTTCCAATCTCGAACATGCGGGTATGCATACTGGAGGTTTGGAACTTGTAGATCGTTCCTGTCGGTGGAGGATACGGCGGGATATTGGAGCTTCGCGAGATGATCTGCGGAGTTTGGCTCGAGTGGTGATCTTCGGCGAAGGGGCAGATGATTTTTACAGGAACAAACAGGTCTCCTGAGTACACTTCGTGTTCCTTCATCTCGTAACTGTCGCTTTCCGCGAGTTTCATCGTCTCTCCATATCCTTTCACAACTACCATTCCATTCTCCAAGACAGCAAACTTGACATTCGGGACCAGTTTTCTCGGCAAAATCGTCATTTCACGAACCATCCACATGCATTCTTCATCCGCTGTAACATCGTAAACAGTCTTCGCGACAAATTCCCGTTGAGTTCGCGCCAACTCCGTCACAGCGACGATGTCTCCGAGCAGAAGATTGCCGATCATGCTGTCGTTGCATCCCTTCGCGACGCTCTTTCCGTTGACTTCCACGAATCGGAGATCTCCGCGATGTTCACCATGCACGTTCATGTGACACGCCATCAAAATGTACTTGTCATTCATCTCAGCAATCACTTGGTACAGAGCACGGCATGAGGTTTCCATAGAATGCGTCGGCATCAGTCCAACCGAGATCTTGCTTCGCGGAAGAGCAACAGTCGGCGGATCCTTGTTCATCCACATCCACGAAGCAGTCATAAAGTTGACAGCATCCTCGTGTTCATACTGCTTCAGGGCTCTTTCAACAGACGACAATCCTTCCAGATCTCTGTACTGCACAGGGAAGTTCGGATGGTAGAATTTGGTGAAGCAGTTCTCGTCCAACTCGGTGGCACGTTTTGATTTAAGCAAACGAAGTTCCTGAAACAAACGATATTTTACAGAAAGGGAAAAGCCGAAACTCACTTCTTCATTTATTCGCTTCTTATCTATATCTGTCGGTTTTTCCGTCCGCTCTTGATCGTATTCTTCTCTGGAAATCAAAGTACAAATCCAGATTTCCGACAATTCACTCACCGAACACGAGCATCTTCAACCATTGTGACCTGATTGTGGTATTTTTCCAGGAAACTGTCTGAAAAACGGTAAAATTTAGAGATTCGAAAAGAAAAGTGCGGGAAAAAGAAGAGAAACGGGAAGAAAGAAAGAGAAATACTGGATTTTCAATCGAAAATTTTGGGACGCGCGTGCGCTCGAGATTTCGTCGTGGGTGGGCTGCAGTTGGGTTACGGTAGTTGCGAGTTGCACACAACTGCGGAGTCGACGGGCTTGAAGTCTGAAACGAGAAAAGTGACTCGAATAAACACAAACTTGGGGTACGAAAATCGCTCATTGTGAATCAATGCAGCGAAAATACTGTAGTCTCCGTAGAGCACGCGCACAGTTTTCAACAACAAAGAACAAGAATAGACTCACAAAACACGGAAAACAGCACATTTGACAAAGAAACCAATTCTGTAGAGTCCTGGAAATTGTTTGGTTCAATTCGTTATCAATAGGACTACATTTTTAGCTCATTGAAAGCAGTTTCCTATAAGAAGCAAGTGAAACTGCTGTTTTCTACACATTTCTCAACCATGAATGTCTGTTTTCTCCTTCTCCTTTTAGCTTTCATAAACGGTAAGATTCGTGATACACAGATACTTGGAATCAAAACGATTTTTAGTCGCAGTCTCTGGAAACCCCCGCTTAGAAGCTCCCGGGTACCAGTCAATTCAGGAAGGAACTGGCAGTTTCCGAATGAATGACGAGTGAGTGCAAACTGGGAATGTCTATGACTCAGAGTTGTCATTTTGATATACGAAAAGAGCCCAGCTGACCAACTCGTGAAGTTGCGAATACTTGTTTGTTTTCAGAATAACCGACTTCTCAGTGGACCCATCCACAGACGGCGTTCCCGTCTCAAGAAGTATGTTCAATTCTATTTTCGTCTCTCCCAGTTACTCCCTTTCCTTTTGTTTGCAGCAGTGAAACGATCCATCCGCCACCGCGAAGCTTGAACCAGAAACTCTCTCCGACTGATTGGAAACGTCTCTGCTCTTCTTCTTCTTCTTCCCCTTTCTTTTTCTTTTCTTCTGTCTCTTTTTCTGTCCAGAATAAAGTCGCTTTCCGTGCCAAAAAAACCATAAAACCCGAGAGTCGGCCGTAAAAGAACCGCTGACATCTGGTGGCTTCCGAATCACGGACTCTTCTTCTGTTTCCCTCTCCGGTTCCTTCATCGAATCTTCCTCTTCTTTCCGTCGCGAGACTCATCAAAATTTCGAAACGTTTTTCATCTGCCCATCAACCAAAAACGCCATTCTACCCCGCTTCAAATCCCCTGAAGAATTGGCCGTCTTCTGAACGTGTACTACTTTTTCTTTTTTGTCGAGTCTTGTGACTTTTGACTTTCTATTAGCGTCCAACACCCTAGAGATCATTGTGACGTGGAACTCTCCACCCATTCTCAGAGACCATTGCTCTCAACCATGACATCCAAGTTCAAGTTGTATCTTTCACTCTCTGGGAAACCCTTTGATTCCACTAATCCCACCATGTTGTTTTCCAGAATGCTAGAGTCCCCAGACTCTCCAGTAGTTGTATGGTCCCGTCCCCCATCTCTCCGTTCTCTTCGAACAGGAAAGAGAGTTGTACCTGGCCAGTATGTGCTCGATGAGCCCGACACTCTCTGCGTGCTTCCATCCTCCATGCGACTTGTTTGTTGTCTGCTCACACTGCTTCTCATCTGCTCTTTGATAGCTGCCATTCTGAACAGTTTACAAGGGAGTTCAAATGGATCTGTCAGTTATTGTAAGCGACCAGAAGAGCCATTCAGGCCTAGTATACTGTAAGTAGATTTCTTGGAAATGTACGCAGAAGAACTGATTATTCAGATGTCCCCGGGAATCAATGTTCTTCTACTACAAGTGTTGCCCGTCAAGTGAAGATCCAGAGAAGAGTGAATGTTGTGCGAAGATAAGGATATGGTTACTGTAAGTGTTGTCCATTCATAAGATTATCATCCCTGACTTTCAGATTGGCAATAGTCTGCGTGGTACTCTCCTGTCTCGTCGGCATCTGTTACTCAATCTTCCGATACTTCTGCCGCCACTGCCGACTCTCTGCCTGGAAGCCTACACGTCTTCGTTCCGATGTCTAACTTCTTCACTTGTCATTTTCAATCAATTTATACGAGTTCAACATTCATTCGTTCATTTGTTCACTCATGAAGCCCCATCTTTCAATGTTTCATTCATCCAAAGACAACACTAGATAATCAGTCATACAAAACATCGATTACGGTTTATAGAAAGGATATCGGAGACGCGGTCTCAAGTGAGCGATGGACGGGATTCGGAGACTAGAAGGCGGCGAGGGAAGTGCTTTTTTGGACGGCGGACCAGTGACAAGGTTAACGACGAAAAGAGTTTATGTTGTCCGTCGTGCTCGGATCGAACATGCACTGGACGGGCGAGAAGAAGCAGTTGCGGTCGAGTTTCGGCGAACGAGACGAGACGATGGGCTCTTTGGCGCCGTGCTGGGCTCGACTGAATAAGAAAAGTTGGTTGTTGATTGTTCGGAAGAACTCAGAACTCACACAAGCCAATCGTAGTAGTTCTGTCTGCTCTGAAGGCGACGCTGACCTTCTGCTCCTTGGATTAGGACGAAGAGAGCAAGAATAACGACGAGAAGGAGCTTCATTCTGTCGGGGGTTACCTGATGAGTATACAAATATGAAGATGGCTGTTCTGTTTGTGTTGTTGTTTTCTCGTCGGAACGCCAAGAAAAGATGTGGGACCAATATGGAGAGTAATGATGAGATTGGAAGAGAGAGGGATTGGGTTGGGATTTGATGAGAAATGGGAAAAAACAGAAAGAAAACAGAAGAATGTCTATGGGAAAGGGAAAGGACAATGATTGAATGTGACAGAATAACTTTCGGGATACCGATTGTTATCTGGAGGGGGCTGGAAGCGAGCAGCAACAAGCACACTTCGTACCCGGCGCAGGAATTGTACTGACTACGAAAGAGAAGACGTCAGATGATGAACGTCACGGAGAAGAATAGAGAAGAGGAAATGGAGGAAGAAGTAAACTTTTGATAATTGGACACAATGATGATGATGCTCGAGGACTATAATTGCACTAGGAGACGATTAACTTGGGGCGGAGAGGTAATTGAAATACTAGTAGTCGATGGGACAGAATGGGAAGGAAATGGGGATGGATGACGAGAGAAAAGAAGGGAACCGATGATTACTGTAAGGTTCGGAGCTCTCAGCATCAGGAACTCAGCTCCAAAATCCAAGAACAAAATGCGAGTTTAGTGTTTTGATTGGACAAGTGATCTGAACTGGGAAGTATTTCGGAATGTCACTTCTGGAGAAATGACATTTCCACATTTTCATTGGAATTGCTACGCGTCGTGCACCTGCGCAATTGGGTTTTGCGAGAAGAGAACGACACGGCGGATACGGATACGCAGTCTGAACTGCAACAAATGACAACATCACGTAATTGGGTTATGGTAAGTGATCACTACGTTTGTGGCTATTTTTATGAGATTCCGATCAGAAACTTGGATTTTCGAACTAAGGAGTGGGAGGTGAAGCTGAGAAAGATCGCACACAGACTGAATTGACAAAGATCTCCGGTCCTAACAGGAGACATATCAGAAGTCCTAGATACAATTGCCTACGCATCACGATCAACAAAGAAACTTGTGAGAGTGACGCAGTACTACAAACGTGCACTCCGAGTCAGAATCAACTTCTGAGACATCAGAAATCGGAGCAGGTAATCATCGAAAGCGATTCGGAACTCTGTTCATTTTATGGTCGTTCCTTTCGCAGTTTCAGCTGCTCCAAGTGCCGAGAACTTTATCGAAAAAACAACAATAGACTCCCGTTGCGGACGTCATCGAAAACTTCGCTAAAAGTCTCTTGAATCCCACATAAAAACTCGTAATTCGAGAGGCAAAGTAGGAAGAGTCTCCCACGCACACGCTCCCCCACACAGCAGTCTTTTCAGTGAACCTTCGGGTGTACCGAACGCAAAATATTAGACAGAGAGCCAAAACAAAACGAGAGCTTTTGTACCTGGCTCATTATTTTGGGGGAATCGAGAAGAAGAACGGAGAGGCTGGACCGATTAGGTGTTGAGTTGAGTTGGGGGAGGGAGACGAAGCTTCTTGTTCTCTGGTAAGGGACCAGGAAGTCCTGGAGAGAACGGATATTCTCGCGCACCATTTGGTCCTTGTTCGCAAATTCTCACTTTTGAAAAACGACAAACATATTTTGAGATTGAGTGGGTTATGGAAAGGTTGCTAGGGCCGAAATGACTCATTCACTGAAACTTTCGAGACAATCGTAGCATATGGGATTGAGATGATTCAGGATGACACAGTCGGTCGAAAAGTGAGTAATCGAGGTGTAAATAGGTTGTGAAACCATATTTCTATCAGTTCATCAGAAAAAAACAAGCAAGAGGTCTTTCGTAAACCAAATTCGTAGCAAGAAACATTGAATGACGCATCGGCGAAAACTGAGTTGTGAAACGGCTTCAGAATCATATTTTTATCAGTTTTCTTCAGCAAAAGACAGAGAATATCGGTCAAGAGCCGAGAAAAACCTTTCGAAAATTCGAGGCGTGAAATACCGAATGCCGCATTCGGAAGTTCGGAGAGAAATCACTGTGAGAACGGATCATTTTGCAGGGTACAGGTTTGAAAATCCGAATGAAGAAGAGACTGGGAAGTCTCAAAAGTGTCGTTCTTCCTCCATTTATAGTTCCATTTGTAGTGGTGGCCCCTTTTCTCTCGAATCCTCTGAAGCTCCGCCTATCTGTTTGGTTGGACTCTTTCTTTGAAATCTGCTGATTTATTCGTAAAACTCAGAAAATGGTTCCAGCAATAATAATTAAAAATAACTGTTTATAAAGATAGAACGAGGGGTTTGCAAGGAGAGGGGGAGAGAGAGACTTGGAGAATGGGGTGTTTGTATATACAGCAACTACCGAATTGCGGGAGGGGAACATGAAGAAAATAGAATCCTGGAGGGTGATGGGTAAGCGGGATGGAGACACAAAAGACGGGGATCGAGAGGGGGAACACAGAGTTTCGGAGCAGAAGAGCATCATGGAAAGATCATTTAGGCGTTGGATCCGCTAGCACCGTCGTCCATGCGACCTTCGGCATTGCCGCCTCCTGAGATCTCTTCCGCGTCGGCCGGGTCGTCCTTCAACACAGCGTCTCCTTCGTTCTCTCCGAAGTTCAGCCAGGACTGAAAAGAAAGAAATGTTACAGGGATTTTTGTATTTTCAGGATTCAATTTGTTTGTATTGGGAAGAAACCAAAAAGAATGCCATTAGCAGAGCTCTTGTGACCAAAAAGTGTAGTTTTTAGAGGAATGTATGTGGGAATTCGTATCTCAGAATCCGTTCCTGCATATTTTCGCGAAAAATTTAGCTCTATAGAAATCCGCTCAAAGAATAGCTCAAGAACGGGACCAGAAAACAGTTCGAAATTTTGAAGAAGAATGCTGACCTGCTCGACAATCTGCTGGACTCTCTTCTCGTACTCCCGTCGGTTCTCCTGGTAGAGTTGAGCGGCGAGCGAGTTGGCCGGCGAGTTCGGATTCGGCTCGTCGAGAAGCGACTGGATCGAGGTGAGGATGGCAGCCACGTCGTAGGTCGGCGACCATCGGTTCTGGAGGATGTCGAGGCAGATGGACCCGTCGGCGTAGACATTCGGGTGGAACATCTTCGATATGAACTTGACCGTCGGCGGCTTGTTCGGGTACTCCTCCGTGAACTCCAGAGACAGCTTGAAGGTTCCGTCCTCGAATGGCGTCTCCTGTGGCCCGAAGATGATAGCCTCCCAGGCGAGGATGTTGTCCTCCGTCGGCGCTCCCGAAACTCCCGCTGGTGGATCTTCCTGGAAATGAATGATCGGATGATGTTGTCTGTAAGTATTCAACTCACTTGAAGTTTCTTGAAGTCTCTCATAAGACGTCTACGGCTTGGGGTGGTCATATTGATATCCTAACTTCTGGAAGAGGGAATTGAATTAGAAATCAGGTCACTGTGAAGTGAATGTAGAGATAAACAGCGAAAGAAACGCATAGATAATAAAAAAAGAGAGAAAAAAAGTAAAGAATGGAACAAATTTATTGACAAGAACTTTCCAAGAGTTCAGAAATCTGAATCAGCTGTTGAACTTCTTCCGACGACTCGAGCCAGCCTTCCTGGAAGAAAAAGATGAGTGAAATCTGAAAAGAAAGAAACGGACGACCCACCTTTTTACAAATCTCATCAAGTCGATGTACTCGTTGCAACAAATCCATTAATCTCTGCCCATTCGCCTTCTTCTTCCTCTCCACACTCTCCACCATCTCTCGCATCTCGGGGCTCAGATCCTCATCAAAAACCACGTCGCCGCGCACTCTGAAATGATATTCTGCCTTGATTTGAAGAAACGCGAAGAGCAACGCACACTTCGACTTCCTCTCCAATTATTTCGCCATCCGCCAGTGCTCTTCCGGGCTGCTCGATCTGGAAATGACAAAATAAATGTCACCAATCATTGGAATCCTTACAAATGTCGGATGAGCAGCATTTCGGTACGTGTAGGAGACAACGGCAAGATTTTGGTTGACGAGTTGAGCAGACACTTCGGGTGGGCAATTGGGCAACACTTTCAGCAGAAACACTTTGCGAACGAATCCGAATGCAGAGCTGAACTTCTGGCCATTGTAGCGACGGCAGATCACCTGAAATGCACGTGGATTGTGTAAAGTTCAAAGGGGAATTGACAGATGTTCCAAGCGAAAACCAGCAGATATCATAAACACGCCGATTCCGTGGAATTGTGCTTGCCAGATGGCGAGAAATAGTCCCGTGACCGACTGGTGGAATACCTTAGCGCTATCAGCTGTTTTGAAAAGAGTCGAGAGGCGTCAGCTGTTATCACTGACGGGATGGCACTTGACTTTGTTCAAATCTAGCTCAGCATTAGATCAAAAGCTCTTACCTGCAGATCACAGTTTGCGGGACGGCCATGAGTGTTAACACGATCTATTCGCCACGTGGAGAAGTCATCTTCAGTGGCACAGACGACTCGGAAGAAGCGATGACTGCCAGACGGTCGTTGCCAGTCGTTTCCGTCGGTGAAAAGCGCTCGATCGCCGCCGCATTCGTCGAAGTCCAGAACGAATGTGATGCACTCCTGCACGTCTTGTGGCACCGATTTTCCATATCTGAAACGAATAAATGTTGAGGGGAATGTTTCTGAGAAAGAGTTGAGCAGAACGGAAGTACGATGAGACATCGGAAGAGGAACTACGAGATTGTCTAGACGTGATTAGCAATGGAAACTATTGGCACGGCAGGAATGTCGAGTGATGGACATATTCAATTCAGGTGAAACATTTCGCAACTGAAAGGGTTTTTGTTTCGTCACATGACACAACGGAGAGAACGAACACGAGGGTAACGAGACTGAGTGGAACCTAATGCGAACTTGACAACGTACTTTTCGTTTGAACATGGCAAACAGAGGGACGAAGGGTGAGAAACAAACACACAATTGGAGGAGGGAATCATTAATGTTCAAGTAAAGAGAGTCAACATGTTTTTGCAGCAAAGCGATCCGAAAAACGATCAAAATACGGGCGGCGAAGAGGCATTGGCGACGATGGAAAGATCGAAAATTGATCCACTCTTCGAAAGAGACACGCTTTTGTTTTGGCAGGCAGCTGAGACGGGGCCAGAAATAACTGATTCACGAGGTGTTTAGCGAGTGGAAGGGTTGCCAAGGTGATTCGTGTTTTGTTGAAGGTCTGTGGGAAATGGACAACACGAGAGTAACGTTTCGAGAGCAGGTTAATATAGTGGCTCTGTACGTTTTGTACTTTAGTACCAACAGACGGTTTTTGATGCGTTTTCAACTGATTGCACTATTTTTTCAACTAGATGTTGGCAATAACTGTCAAACGATTATCGAGGAAAACGGCGAATGGCTGGCTCGCCTTGTTATCAATTCACGGCATGGAACATAAAGTTGTGGGCACATTCTTTGAAAAAACGTGATATTCGTGGAGTTCTAATCAGTTGTGGCCACTTAAACACACGAGAAGTGATCAACACTCGGAGAGGGAGACCGCCGCGCGAGCAGGTGAATCACATGATCCGATGAAGCGGGGGCACGCCTGTGAGTTATGGGAGAGAGCCGAGAGCCGGTCGGGCAGCAAAAACAGTACGATTTGAGATAGCCAGAAGTGAGAGAAGTGAACTGGTTGAGCTGCTTCATGTCACGAGATATGTGAGGAGGACAAAAAAGACAGAGATAAAAGAGAAGAAGAGGAAGGAAGTGGAGGGAATGGGATAGCGTGAGCATGAACTGGTACTCCGCCCCAAGTCTCTTTCTGTTTTTAAGACGTCAGAGTCACTCTTTTCAGCTTTTTTTTGCCAATCTCTCAAGGAATCTATGTCTCTAACCAGGAAATCATAACGCGTTCAAAAGATAAAGTGCACGGCGACGCGGCTGTCTCGTCAGAAGAGAAACGAGGCCGGAGAGAGGAACGAAAGCAGCTAAAAAACAAGGACGGCCCCGACCCATCTTCGTTTTCGAAGAGCGCTTTTCAAAAATAGATGACGTCATGTGATGGATTGGGTTACTTGTCGGAATGGAGAAGAAGGAACTTTGGATTCCGACGAGAGAGAAATGCAAAGGAATCAGGGCAATTCTCGAAAGACTTGGCATATCGAGAATGTGAGTCAGAGCCAAAGCGGATGAGCAGGAATTGCTGGTCGGCCTTAGGGGATATGCATTTTTCAATAACGCGTCTAAGTTTTGTGCACCTTCTTGGTCTCGAGGGGAAATGAATTTATTAACACAGAGCGGATCTCTGTGGGTGTTTTCCTTCTTCTCTGCGGAAATTCCTTTTCCAGATTATGTGCTCCCACGCCTCGCAGAGCAGAATCAACAGATTTCGCGAATCGCACGTACTTTTTAGATTTTGAAAGCTTTCGAGTTCCTTTTTGATAATTTCTCTGGGGAAAAATGGGGCTGGTCGCGGAGAAAGGTGGCAAAACAAAAAAGGAGTAAGAAAAAGAAGAAGAAGCCGTCTGACGACGTCGAAGTCGTGGACGTGGGAGAGGACGGAAACAGAAGTAGAAAGAGGCGACGGAGTGACGAAATATTGATGTGCAGGGGAGTGCGAGACGCAGACGCAGATGCGACCGGCAAAAATAGTCAGCGGCTGAATGAGAGAGGCTCGCTCTCTTTGAAAATGGAAAGAGAGAAAGGTGCGGGAGGGGAGACGCAGAAGTGGCAGCGAGCGATGGAACGAAATGGAAGGTTGTCGTTTCGGCTTCGTTCGGATGAATCGATGTGTGTGGCGGAGAGGCGGAGACGCAGGAAAGGTCGAAAACGGACGGCACAAACACTTGGTTTTTTTTACCCCATTCCTAATGTCCTATGACGTGGATTCCGCGCGCGCTGAGGGGAATAACAACTATGACTCATTTGTCTTTTGAACCCGAATAACTCACGCGAGAAACTTTTCTTGCGATAGAAGAATGGAGATGGCGGTGTTGAAGTCGCATCCGTGGCGGGCGAGGATCGGAGCTTGTTGATTCGGATCTGCGCATTTCTGGAAACTTTATATTCTCAATCGGTCCTTCTTGTTCCTTCCCACCTTCCACGTCATCGGCTCGAACTGCTTTTCGGTTTCATCTTCGTAAACAGTCAGCGGATGTGGTAGTCCCATCCATTCATAGCAAATGACTACAAACGGGATCATGTGCTCGTTTTTGTTGAATCCTGAATCAGATGTGTAATAGAGAAAGCTCTTTGGTGTCTCCCGAACCTGTGTAAATTCTTCTGATAAAGTCACCACGAGAATCTGTGCCGGGATGTATGAATTGCTCGCATACCACCTGAAAACTGTCAGAATTGTGTGTTATTCAGAATTATTCTGTTTACTTTCAAGTTATGATCGTTTTTCTGAGTCATCAAAGGCTGTCTTCCTCCATCTCCAATCACATACTTCCGCACGAACATCTGGGCGTTGTTCCATGATCCGAGACCATCGTTGCATATCTCTTGCTTCATAAGTCCTTCTTCCAGGTGAACGATGAAGGTGCCCGTGTTGGTGAACTCTTGTGGGATTGATGTGCAGACGAGATGCTTTGGGATCTGGAAACTTTTTTAAAATTAAAACCAGGCGACTATGTGAGAACGAACCTCAGACGCATCTGTAGACATGAAGTGGACAACTTCTTTGAGCGAAACCGCAGTGTCCATGAATATCGGCCAATCGAAATGCATTCCGGATCCATCTTTCCTCACGAACACTCGCCATGTCTTTGATGATGATGGTTCTGAAGGATATTCAAAATTTTAGCATGATTTTCTAAGTTTTAGAGCTGAATACCTCCATCTTCTTCCATAACTTCTGGATCGGAATCATCCAAATCGTCCACCACCTCCTCATAAGCATCGTATTGCTGGAACGACTTGACACGAGCCGCACGAGGAGGTTGACGCTTCGGGACATGGATTACTCTGAAAATTAAAATTAAGTTTCGTCGACATGTTTCTTGCACTAACTCTCCTCTCCTTTTCCGACCAGGCCGATTCGACGCACCTTTCTTTTTGTTCTTTGTCAATGCCGTCCGCTCGTTATTCTCTTGCCACACCCGGATCTAAAAAACGGTTTGTTGAAATACTTTGGAGGTTTATTGAGTTACCTCTTCCGCTGTGACTTCTTCGGGATCCGAGCAGCCTTCCTCTCCGATATCGAAATGATGGAGTTCTTCTGAAACGGGTTTCGTTCAAATTTTACAGTAAATTCGCAAAACTAACCAATGTTGTCGACATCGTAAACGATTTCTTCGCCTTCTATGAGCACTTCTTCACGATGATCCATTTTGTAGCAGAAATAGATCGAAAAATCGCCAAAAAACAAAAAAAAATTCTGCGCGTGTGGCCTAGAAAATCGGTGGGTTTCTCGGCCGCCACCCGCGCGGGTATTCAAAATCAGCTGCGGGCAATCTTTGACGGTGTGGATGCGAACAAAAAGAAAAGCAATTTGGAACAAAGAATACAGCATTTTATTAAGAAAAACAATTGTAAAACGAGCATGTTAATATGTTTCGAGATCCTTAAGAACATCAGCATCTGTGGCAAATACAGTAGGTAACAGAGGCTCCAAAAGTCTAAACTTGTCATAGTGGACATACTTATATTCTCGCATTCCTCTGGGTATTTCGGATGATGGAACACGTCGCCAGACAAAGAACCAGATCCGCCCAGGGTCTGTAGTAAGCATTGTGAGATGCTTGCCATCTGATCTTTTCAGGTAATATGCATATGCCAAGTTATAAAGTTCTGATCCGTCCCTGAAGACTTGATTTATGCACTTATTGGTATAAAAATTCAGCCAGTTACCTAAAGTGCTGTTGAGTAGAATTACTGTCATACTTTGTCCATTTAAAAGCGTCTAACAAATCATCGATAAACTTATCAATTGCATCGCTTTTGATTTGAAACTGGTAGATTCGAATCTTGTCATATCCGCCATTCATCCATTTTCTGAGCCACTCCACCATATCCGAAGACTCTATGCTTACTTCGTTATAAATTGCTGTAGATTCACAATTTCTCTGCATAAGCACCTCTTTGGACATTGAACTGTTCTCGTTAGAGAACAACCAACGAACTGTGAGAAGCTGTAACATGAAGATTTTTCGAAGCATCACCACAACAAACTCACCGTCTCGTGAACAAACCCCTCTGGAAGCTTGGAACGAAGGTGCAGACGCTTTGTGATACGGACATGGTTCAATACAGCAATCCGATCTTCTTCTGTACCATTTAGCAAATCCATAGATTCACATTCTCGTGACTGTCCCCATTCCAAAAACCGCTCCAGTTTAGGCAGAGCAGCCAAGTTGAGGTTAAAAAACTTGCTAGAACAGTGGAAAGTGTCCAAGAAAAATTCTAACAGAGCTTTCCCAGTTTCCAGACGATCCTCCTCTTTCACAACAGTGAACATCTTGTCTGCCGCAGTGATCTTCCAACTGTAAGACATGGTTCAGGACTGATAAGTGACGAAACTGCTTGAAACTTACTTGTCAGCCAGGCGTAAATCTCCGAGGGCTAACGGACCGACTGGTTCTCGACAGTGCAGATGCACATCCTTCTTATCAATCTCCTCTGTGGTTAGATGCCATTCAAAAGTAATATAGTTGACATCGTTTTGAAAATAGAGTTTCACAAGTGTCTCGGCAGGATCTAACTTGATTTCCACGAGCAATATGTTTGTGTTTATCGCCTCCAGGTTTCTTCTCATCTTCTTCGAACATAATGTGATTTGAACGCTGTAAACATGAATGATTTAATACAAGTTCTGAAGAAGTGAAACATACAGATCAATGAGGTAAAACTGACGAAGTGTGTGCTCCAATGCAACACGAGGAAGCAACGCCAGTTTGAATGGTTTTGAATTCGACATTATCCTGTTCAGTCGGTTGGACCTTAGGTTACAAGAGAGGGGAATGACCAAAAGAGGGAAGGAGACCGTCTACCAATGACCTAATAACTGCACAGAAGAGGCCATCGACATTCATCGATTTCAACATCGTTGCACAGTACGCTGGGAACACCTCCGCTGCTTGGTTTCTCTTCACTGTTGAAAAGTACTCCTGTTGCAATGTCTTCTTCAAAACATTTCCGGCTCATGTCACTTCCTGGCGTCATCTTCGATGAAGTTATCCCAAAAATGTATTTGATCGATTGGTAATCCAACAATTCTGCTGAAAATCAACATAGTCATACTTTTCAGTGTACAATTGTTGCTTTGCTCTAAAGCAACACGAAAAAGAATGGAGTGTTTGAATTGGAATAAGCTGACTGTGTGTGTCAAAGCGTATCCGTCTGAAACCCAAGTCGAGTTTTCATTGCCCCAGGACAATAGTCACCGCTATTTCACATGGAAGGTTACTACGGATCAAATCGATAAAACGGATGTTCATTTACACTGTCGGGAACACTTAGGAGACATCAAACTAGGAAGTTTGCGATTGAACCACAAGTAAGTGCGTTGAAGTCAAGCTGTGTGTTTTTCAAGGTTTGCAGTTCGAAGATCACCGCAGCTGATAAAATCTTCACTATAGTTCAAGAAACCGACCGTTTTAATACTCTGAAAATGATTGCTGACTTTCTACTAAAGGGTTTTCGCGGAGCTAAACTGGATTTCGATTACGATTTGTCCATGTTTCCTGATCTGAAAGAGCTACTCAAGTGGGAAACCACTCGGAAATGTGAGAAATTATCCCTGAAAAATGGGACCGATGAAGAAAAAGCTTACATGCTGGACAGTGTGAATGTTACACAAACAATTATGTTTCATGATAAGTGTGAAGACGGATTCTTCCATGAAAAAGTAAGAAACGTAGTAGGAACACACATAATTAACTCTTTCCAGTTGATCACAGTTCCCCGTCTTTACACACAAGAGTATAGCCAATTCTGTAAAGAGGTATTCCTGAAACGAGACTGTGAGCACACTGAAATGGTGAACAAGGTACCTTTGAAATCGGAAGAACTGATTAAATACATCCAAAAGTGGCTCAATGGAGGATACTCCAATGTTAAGTTTCTTTTGCTAGAGCCCCAAAGACGAAACAGAGTCAAATTTATGGAAGACATACTAGGGGCTTTCGACTGGAAGATGTTCGGATCAACTGGAAACTACTTTCGGTAAGTACTAATCACAACGTTTTTCTCTCTTCAAACAGCAATCTTAACCTGTTTTTTATAGATCATATGGCGAGTTATTGAACCTTGCATATGCATATTACTTGGAGAGATCTGATGGGAAATGTTTCTCAATTATACACACATTCGAGAACCGTTTATGGTGTTTTGTCGTGAGGCTGCCTCTTCCACCGTATCCTCGATATAGAGGAACACGCGAAGACAAATATGTTGGACATGATGAGATGAAAGTGCTGAATATGTTATCACCGCGAGTGTTTGAAACAGATGCTGAGGTTCTTCTCGACCAGCGACAAGAGGTCATTTATTAGCTAGAATGTAGGTTGAAAAACTACATCATGTGAACAACCAAACTGTCGTTTTATTTATGAAACATTTGTGTGCCCCTATAAAATTCTCAAACTAATTTGATTACTTCCCCATACCCCAGCTATTTGAAATTATGATCGGGATGATTTTCGGTTTGTATAGATTATGGGAATGAAAATGATTGTACTGGTAAAATGTAGATGTTATTTTTCCTGTGGGCTTTTCGAAAGATCTCCAACTACATATCAACAGAACCATGATTTCGTATGATCCCTCTGAAATATTCTGATCCTTGTTCGAACCTTCCTGAACGCTTCAGACCCGCTACAACTATACATCTGTTTTACTGATCAGCTCTGGGGATTCAAGAATAGCGAATGTACCATTTGATCAGAGAAAACACTCTCCGATTTTGGAGCTTTACTATAACAATCTTCCAACAAACAATCTTCTGAACCTACCTCCAGACATAACACTTGTGGAGTTCCAGGAAAATGTTATATGACGTTCGTTATGTTTTTGTTTACGCTCTTCACTTATGCGTTTGTTATGTGGATTGTTGGAGTAAAAGTTAGGTATCTTTCATTGGAAATTGAGAAAAACAAACACACAAAGTTACAAAAGATGGATTCGGTCAGTCGTATCTCGTCGAGGAGTAATGAGTTTCCTTCTCTCCATAGACAGTCGTAAGCGATTTGGCTGGCATCGGACGGATCATCCATCTGCAGAAGAGTCTTCGGAATCCATGGTTGTACGGTTTGATGTAGTACATGGTGATGATGGGTTGCACCAGGGGAATCACACTGGAACCATACAAATTAGGTTTTGACAAACAACTTGCAGAATCTTTACCTGAAGATGGTGTACACCAAGTATTCTGCAACCGTCACATCAATGAATTCAAGGTGATAGAGACCATAAAGGGTGATTGGAGGGAAGACAAGGAAAATGGGGACAGAGGCTTGGATGGTCAGCACTTGGATCAGTTTTCGATGTCCCTTTTCAGTTCCCTCACTCATAGTCTGAAAATATATTTTCAGAAGATACAAGTTTCCTTCTCTGCTTACAGTTTTGTTATGAAGAAGGTAGTTGTGAACTTTCTTATAGAAGAAGCACACCATCACATAGATGGGGAACATCGGAAGGACGATGGTGGCAAGAGTAATCGATGTCAGTGGGGACTTGATCATGTGGTTTCCGGAGATGAAGAAATGGTCCAGTTTATACTGTGGCTTGTTTTCCTTCAAGTACGCCGTGATCTCTTCTGGTGGACTCTCGGAGCAAATGAAGCAAATCTGAAAGAAGGTCATGATGATTGCATTCATTTCCGGGTGCTTACATGTTGGGCAAAGGCCACCAGCCACAGACAAAAACACATAATGACACAGGATCTTTGCTCAGGAGCAGGACGGATTAGGATCCAGTAGCGGAAGCCGAAAGAGATTGGGAAGCAGAGGAACATGTAAAAGAGGGAGTGCAGCATGACACAGTACGCCCAGTAACCGCCTTGAGAACCTCCGATCCAGCCAGCAGGGCCAAGAGAGACATAAGCGAATGCCCATTTGTTTGGGATGATTCGAATTTGGGCGAGGGTACAGGACATGGAAAAGACCAAGTCACCGAGAGTGGTGTTGATCAGGAAGATACTGTAGAGCTGGAGACTCTTTGGGGATTTGAAGACGATGAGGTAGATAAGGATGAGGTTGAGTGGAATGGCCAGGGAACCAGTGATCCACCAGAAGGAACTCGCCGCGTAATCGTATGGGGTCCATCGTTGTTTCTGAAAGAATCAAAGATGTGTTTCAATGTCAAGATTCTTGGAAATGTTTCAGTTTTCTTGGAAAAGAGTGTGTTTCAATGTGGGCATCACACAACACACGTCAACCGGGTAAGTGAAATTGCAAATTGGATTTTCGCAGAGAAGGGTCTCAACTCTAGGTGAGCACTCGGGGTGATCGGAGAGGTTAAAGTTTGAAGGAATGTGTTCTGATAAAGAGACTGAAGGGCAGGAAAACATAAGGAAGTTAGGCTAAATCTGCTGAATGTTATGATGTTGTCAGCTCAATTGATGTCAGTTATGTTCTCTTGGAACTTCCTGATCAAAAGGTTCAATCAAGTTGTTACCATTGACGTGCGTATTCCTTATGGGAAATGGAACGTGCATTTGAGAACTTTGGATCAAAGCTGATAATCAGAAAGCGTTAGACATTGTCATGCTGTCTGATTGCTCTGATCGGAACAATTGCTCTCATTGAACTCTTTCAGTCTTTCCGTTTAACTCACCACAACTTCATCGAGGAAAAACATAGTTGGAAGAGTGTTGTTGGATTGTCCAAGTGTTCGTTTCTCTGCAAAACAGATCTACAATCATGAAAACAACAGAATAATGGAGCAATAACCGAGAGTGGTGGAGCAGGACACCCGAGCAAAACGATTAATCAGTAGCACCCAGAGAGCCAAAAAACGAGAAGAGGGAGGCAGAGAAAATCAGGTTTTGTTGCGATACAAACCAATAATTGGGTTAGTTAGTTAGTTAGTTGGTTATCGAGTGGAATTCAATGGAATTCGAGTAGAAGGAAGCAGTGGTGACTGGCTCGAGAATGTGTTTATAAGGGAGGATGGAACGCGTATTATGCCAGACTTCCTGGGTTTTGTAAATTTATAGAGAATTTTTTCTAAATTTACTCCTTTTCTTCGCCTGGAGGCATCGAAAACAATCTGGAAAAAGAGAATAATAAACAGAATGAGAGGACTGGAGGAATCGAATGAACATTCAAACTGCCCTGTGGATACTGGTTAGTGAGCTTTTATTGGAGAAAGACGCAATCATGCTGATTGAAAAGTACGTAGACTATTCAGAACATCATCATGATCAGCACCAATTGAACCCACAGAAGATCTTCTGAAGACTCATTCTTCTACATTCACATAGATGATGGATCCTCAAACTAGCATAAGTATCTGATTCCATTGACTGGAAAAACGAACTTGATCAGAACCCAAAGATTAGATTCCTAAACTCTACTTCTCAGAATGCTCAATATTTTCCCCGCCGCACTGCAACAGCATGAAAAACGACAAAGATCTGAATACTCAATCAAGTTGGCATTGGGAGAAGAAACAAGTCCGCTGTACTCGGAAAATGACGGACACGTTGACGAGGAGGAAAGAGTTCAGAAATCTAGAAGAAGACGCGTGAATTGGAGCTGATACTCTTGCTAATTGGGTTCGTTTAAGACCCGTTGGAGGGTGTCTGATGGGTGGAATGTGCAGAGAAGAAGATCAGCGGACTGGAAGAGAAACAGCAAAGAGCTCATTGGTTTTTGGACACTTCGGACAGAACTAGAAGATGCTTTTTATAGATGGTTCGTAGATGCAAAACTGTGTTTTTCTGGAATGGGAATTGTAGGAGAAAACGGAACTAGTGGAAAACATCTTGTTCGGAAGAATCGACGGTGTGGAATGCGAAGGCTGTTTTGTTCTTGGAACGCGTGGATGCATTTTTCTACAAAACAGTTGCGAAACGAGGAAGTGATGTGAGTGAGAAGATGAGAAGGGAGCAGGATGGTGGAGACCACTTCAGAATGACTGAAGACTCCGCCCGACTAGAACACAACGACCAGATGACTGTTGGGAACAGATCACGTCCTCTAATGGTCCTTCGTCACTGGGGAAATAACTGTCATTATGAAGTGAGTAACTACAAGAAAAACCATAATCAACACCCAGTCACGATTCTAATTGATACGGAAAAGCCAAATTATAGGGCTCAGCTGAAAGCTGATCTGTCTCTGGGAGTTCCACCTGGAATCAGAAGCCCGAACTTTGAACGGTTAGCTTGAAACAATCAGTCTATGAACCTGAAGGTGACAAAGTCCGTAGTTTAGCAAGAGCCTGTGGTTGACAAAACTGCTTTCTAGCTTCGCTCATTCCGAACACAAGTTCCTTTTGAACGCCCTCAAAGTTGAACTGACCTATCAGTCAATTGACAGACATATTGTGCCAGAACGGAACTGGCCTTGATCTTGTCTTGTGTGTCATTCTTGGAAAATTGGGGTGTCTTACCTAACTTCGTTATCAAAATGCTACCCGTTACCAAGAACAAAACACGAGATGGAGGATTACTACTTGCACACTGAGTCATTAATTACCGAGTTAATGGGGGATGGAAAATGTAGACACTGGCGCTCTGAAGCTAAAATTTTGAGCTCGATAACTTTTTATACTCATCCTGCGCAAGTGTGCTCACAGAAGTTATCATTCTCCGAAGAACCTTTACTGGATCAAGAAATCATTCAAAAGTACTTGCCCACGTTACCCAAAATGTCTTCAGACACCTCGGACAATCAAGGCAATAAAATGATTCGTAGAACTCTCTAACGATCCCACTTATATATGGAAGGAGATTCACGAAAAAGGAAAGTTCTCGAATGAAATGCACGTATCAGTGGGGAGGACGGTGACGCGGAAAGACTCAAAGGCCATGCATCTGGAAATGGGACTGAAAATGGAAAAGTATAGACGGGGGAGGATCGGAAAGAAGTGACGTGCCAGCTGTGAGGAGATATAAGAGGATACTTTTCCAATTTCTCTGATGGGAAAGAAATTTGATGAAATGAGCAGAAAGAGCCCATTATGAAGGAAGGGAAAGTATGAAAAGCGACGGAGGAGGAAGCAAAAGTTGCGGTTTTTTGCGAGTTTCTTTTTGTTGAGAGGGGTGAAATATAGAAGGATATGGAATTGAGAGAGTGAAAAGGAATAAATCAGAAATCAAGTTGATATATTATGATTACCCGGTACTCAAAGCGGCGATGAATTGGAGATATCTAACAGACGTTGTTCGCTGAAACCAAGATAGCCCCAGTTTGAAAGCATTGACACCAACAAACACAACCGACAAAACACGAAGGAAAGCGGAAGAGGTTTGACCTGAGACTCCATGATTAAATCCACGATTCGATAAGGTTCCATGTGTCTGAGAAATGCGTCAATACGAGTAGCCGCCCTGGTTATGGCTATAGTCGCTTTTTGCTGATTAGTAGGAACTGGACAGAATGGAGAGTAAAGTTCGAAGCTAAGTTTAGAACACGTTGGAAGGCTTGTGGTGTAGATGGGACTAAAGACTCTGTTACTTCCAAGTAGTCAACATTGAAGTCGTGTGGCTGACAGCTAATTGGAACTCCTCTTTTAGTTTTTCTTTAGCAAGAAAGGGTAGGTTTTCATTGATTTTCTAATATTCATTGAACAGAAGACTTTCAATACCAAGAAACCCAGATCTTCTATAAGTTACGTGACAGAGAAGAAGAAAAAGAGCTTGACCATTGCTAATAATAATGCGTTGCTCTTTGCCTGCAACACAGATCCCCTTATCGCAGCCCATTTGTTTCCAGTTCACAGGTTACGCTGAGAAATGTGTATTGGATTCGAGAAAGCATCACAGAGATCTTCATCGAAACACGGCATTCTTTGTATCAAGACGCCTCTTTTTTGCTTCGAAATGAGTTACAGACCGAGGAGTTACGACAGAGATCAGTTTCGTCTATAGCGGGCTAATGGGTTGCAGAAGGAAGTGAAACGAGGGATCGGAGGTCAGGAGATCAGGGAATAACTGATAACTTGCAAAAGGTTTTTCTGGTTTTTACAATTGCTTTTTAGAAAATGTACAATGAACTGATCAAATTTCCATGCAATCAACATAGGGAAACACTTCCGAAAATCATCGGGAGCAGAGTACTCAAAGAGACCACGTCGGAGCAAGTCAAGGGGAATGATTAGGTCTTGACGTGGGTTTTGTGGACTTTTAGGATCTTTGAGGATCTCCGGATTCCACAAACGGCTCAAAGTTCAACTGACTGAAGGATGAA
This sequence comes from Caenorhabditis panamensis, assembly GCA_900883565.2. NCBI lineage: Eukaryota > Metazoa > Nematoda > Chromadorea > Rhabditida > Rhabditidae > Caenorhabditis > Caenorhabditis panamensis. Next base: position 215,551 of record LR537678.1, on the reverse strand, counting down.
GGACATTGAAAAGCGCGCGGTGAATTTAATTAAACTTCTCTTCAGGACCCCGATGTTTGATGGAAGTGGAACATTGAACATTTTGAGGGAAATCAAACAGGGGAATTGAATTTTGAAAAAGAAGAAGACGAAGGAAATGAAAATCAGATTTGATTAGAGCAGTCTGATCAATTTGGTCAAGTGCCTGACTGTGTAGTGCAGCAATGATTCCCGGAATCAGCTTCTGAAATGAATGGACTTGGATTCTTTCTGTAGATCATCTAGAATGCGGGAGAAGAAAAACAGGCTTAAAAAACAAACCTAGAGTGTACTCAAATGACCTGAATTTCAGAGAATCAAGCATATCCTATATTCTCCATTGTTGTTCTGATGTACTTGTTGTTAGTCCTCTTCCTTGAACATATATCTATTCCAGATTCTCACTTCATTGCGGAGTTTCCAGAAGGTTTCTGACCATCCATCGTAACCTAATATGCGTGTGCTTCTTCTTCCACTTCTCTCTTCTTTCCTCAACCAACCTGTCTGCCAGCATCATGTTCACTCAAAGAAACATGTCTCTTTCTCTTCTCACGTCACTTTTCGGTTTGTCTCTCTGTTGTTTCAGAACATGTAGAAACAAGAAGCAGTTTATAGGTCACTCGTTCCCCAGATATTATCAAAACAAGAAAGAACCGGATCCACAGACTCGTTTACCCAGGTATCGTGATCCTTGCTTATTGTCACATACATCACCCAGACGATGATTTCATTCGACGACGGCTCCTCGGGTCACGAGAGCTCTTCTTTCCCTTCACTATGGCTACAATAATTCCTCATCTTCTTCGTTTCTTCCTTCATTTTGTAGTGTTCAGTCATGCCTCCAAAGTCCTCCTTTTTCTCGTATTCTTCATTCTTCATTCCTTCATCTCTTCATTCTAAATAACTGACTGACCCATTCTTCATTTTCTCACTCTACTGTTTTCCCTCCATTCAGCTCTTCTTAACTAAACAGTTTCTCATATCCACATTCATCTAAACATGGAATTCTTGACTACAACGTGGGCGGTATTGGGTTGAACGACCTTGATAAGAGGCAGGAAAAGTGGCCGAACAAGTTGGGTAGAATGCAGAAAGAAAGTGGTTCTCCCTCAAGAGGAAACAAACTTTCTGCATGTTTTTCCGACGGATCTTCCGAAGGGTTTCCAAAGATCTGTTGCTGTGACTGGAATCGGAAAGATGATGTTAGCGAGTGAGACTTGATCCCTTGATCCTTGTTTTAGTATCATTATCTTGTCTGCTTCTACACCCAATGATCACACAAATGTGTCTGTAATTCTTCTTATTTCAGGGAGACAAAAGTCAACAGGAAATGTATCCGGTCGGTCCCGTTAATCCTTCCATTTGTCTTCCTTTCCCGAATCAATCTCTTCCCTTCCCCCATCCCATTTCTTTCGTTTTCATTCTCACTCGCCTCATCAAAAATGAGTTGTCCTTCATTCGCCCGTCCTCCTGCTCAATCTTATCTCATGACCCCATGAATCTGCTGAAGCATGCTCCGTTTTGCTTTAATTAAAAATGCGCGGCGAACAGGAGAGAGATGACGTTTCGGGTACTTTGCACCTCGTCGCTGGTCCGTCGTCGTCGCCTCTTCCAATTCAATTCGTCGCCGCCGCCGTCGCTCAACCAAACCGATCATATACTTGTTTTCCTTTCCACTTCTCTCCCTATTTCTCTCTTTTTATGGTTTCATCCGTCTGCCCAAATTAGCTTCTCGGCTCCTTCCCTCTTCACTCAGAACATCATCATCATCATCACTCTCCTCCCCATTAATCCACTCTAATGCTTTCCGTTTCAGTTTTCCAGATGTCCACCACCGATTTGTATCTATCAGTGCCTAAGCTCAGTATGAGCCAGAGGAGGTGAGTATGACGTGAGTCCGGCGCATCCGGAGAAGTCGGTGACGTTGCAGGTTTACATTTCCATTTACAATCGGAGATAAGCTTTCAAAAGCTTGACTGACTTTTAGCTTTCCTTTTTTCTATCTGCTAGGTATTCATCGTCACCCAATTAATCTAGAATGTACATATTCTATTAGCATAACTTCAATTGTGGCATTATGTTTTGCTGAACCATTAGTTACAGTTCCTACTTTCAAAACAAATCTTTGAATTCAAATTCCACCCATCAGAATTTCGAAGAATGCGTTCAGGGTCAAATGGGGTCACCCTTCTTTCTTTCTCTGTTGTTCCTTCAGTCACACCTCTTCAATTTCAGAAGCAGCGAAGGCTACCTGAGTGCCAGTGATCTCCTTTCACAAGAACCACAACCAAATCTGAGAGAACGTCGAGGAACGAACCCATCCATCTTCGAGGGACATTTCATGGATGCGCTCCGCAAGAATTATGAGATTGGTAAGTGAACGAGGTGTTTGATTGGTTGCAGTCAGAACGGGAAAATGAGGAAACAGGGGAAACAAGGCTTGAGATCAGAGTGAAAGTGAACTTTTTACAATAAGACGTCCGTCCGGGAGGTGTAAAAAAGATAGAAGCACGCGGTATGAACCATCAGTCCAAGAGTATCTGTAAAGATACACTTACCTCTTTTCCCCTCCATTACCCTGTCATAAACACTTACTTTTCTGTTTTGTGCCGTTGTTTTTTCTCGAGAATGCAACGGAACACACTTGATAACTTCTTTCCATCGACAATTGTCTTGTTTTGGTTTTGGCAGGCAGAGATCACAGAAAGGGTAATGGTGTCATAAGAACTTGTGCACAGAATACTATAAAAGATACCTCCACACGGAGACATTCTCAATTGCTTTCAAATTTCTAAACTCAATTCCCATCTCTCTTACACATTTTCTACGGGGAACGATGAGTCAGAGAAACCTTCTCGATGGCCACCCACTTTCACTGTCTTGCCAAGAGTGACCTTCTGAGAGACGGGTCATCGCAACGGAAACAACCGAATGACCGAGAGATTCGAACTGTCTGCAGGTGGCAGAATTTCACGCCAGTTAGCAGAAGATTCATTCTTGCATCTTTTCTTCTTTACGATAATGACCAAAAGTTATCTCCGTCCCTGTCAACACGCGGGTTGGTCTTCTAAATATTTAGCAGAGTACTTATACTTGAAACACGACGGATTACGTTTCTCAAGATGCTCGTCACTTTAAGAGCATATTTCTTTGAAGCCGCAGCTTTTGCAAGTCCAACTAATCCCTCAACAAGCGCAGCTCCCGGATTACCAACTTTACTCATCACTTTCTTTCCCAGAACCAGTGAAGTTTGGTTCGCGAAACTCCAGTGTTCTCTAATTCATCGCATGATGTTCTTCTTCCGCCGAAACCCACTTCATCTGACCGGCTGGTTAGTCATGAGAAGCAAATAACATGTCCTCTGAAGGGCTCTTCAACCTGCCATCCGAACAGTGTCTGTCAGGCGCTCCCCGGGTCTTCCGTAGCTGTCTCCTTCACTTTCGTCGCCCACTTTCAGCCACCCGCATCCAGTCGTTTTTTGCCATCATTGTCCACCCAGTTGATAAGATTCTTCCATTTCTTTTCTTTCCCAAGGCGGAAAAAACATTGGAGAATTCTCTCTGTGTCTCTGCTGCTGGATGGCTTATCAAAAACACATATACAAGTTGATTCCAGTTCTTTCGCCTGTTCACTCTCCGATTTCTGCCCTCCGATCTGCTTCTTTTCCCATCGCGAGGGTCTCTGTTCCGGCCGTCCGGCGGTTCGGAATGAATTATCCGATTCTACACCCAGATAACCCTCATTTCACCTCTCACCCGACCGATCAATAGGCGCCGACCGCTCACTGAATATAGGATTTATTACTCCATTCCACTCAACTTGTACTCATTTCCACCGTCCAACCTAAGTTCGAAGAACTGTAGCCAAGATCAGATCTAGCGGAACAAAAAGATTCGCATCGTTCCATTCCTCCCATTCCGATCACTCTCTGATCTGATATCTCGTCACTCGTCTAGCCTACAACCTTTGGGCTTTTTTGTCCTTTCTGATCAAACCATCACACCAGGTTTCTTGTCTCGAGAAGCTATCTTCTCCGTTTCTCTCTCTTCCGGTTCACGAAACCTTCTGGACCTTTCTTTTTGTTCTTGTTCTCACTTCTAAAAAGGTACAAAGTAACTACTCGGTCTAGTCGTACCGTGCCAGCCAGATCCTATCTCACTTCGTCCACTTCGCCACGTGCTGCCATTGTTACCGACTCCATCCGAAACTGTCATCTTTCGATTCGACCTTGGCGCTTCCTTCTCACTTTCCTTTTGGATTGGCCTGCATCAGCCTAAAATCACTATGATTACGAAATCAATTTACGATTTGTGATTTGAGAAATTGTTTATATCATCATCAACTAACTACAATCATCTCTTCCGGCCTACACATTTCTTTCTAGCCTACACTTCTTGTCTGGTCACTTGGAACAGTGAGAACATTTTCATCTCCTGACAATCCTCTGTTTGTTGTTTCTTTCATATCCTCATGCTGTATTTATTAGATTGTCACGGCTATCAGACCCAACTGGTTATCATGTATCAGCCCGTTTATAGTTTGTCCTAGCTTCGTTCCACTCCCTGATCCACTTTTCTATTTCTGAAACTTATCAACTACCATTTTGAGAAAGTCTAGCGCAACATGTAATTTGTGAAGCAAAGGTGACGGAGAACTTCAAAAGACACTCCTAATTAGAAATGTACCTCTTGTCGCCTCAAGTGTCGCTTGTTTCAGAACCTAAGCTTTCCTGACTAAAAAGTTCACTCTCCAATTCTTTCCTGCAGCCCATATGGCTAATCGGATCTTCGCACGAGCGGATTAGCTCTCCAACTTGCCCCCCCTTTCTCTTTTCTGGATCATTCCTTCCACCAATGTCATCCATTTCAGTGTCCGTCGTTGCCGATCTCCCAGACCAAGACACCACAAAGAAATCGAGTCCATCGTAAGTGGGGAAAACCAGACTGGGTAGCTATGGCAATGCTAATGAGCAGCACGAGGAGAGAGCCAAATCGAGCATGTAAATACTCGGTACATTCCCTCCTCTCACACCTTTCCCCGCTTGCTTTCCCCCAAAAACAAGACTGGTCAGCTTCGGCTTTCAACCGTTCTTTGTCGTGTTATCACTCATTTTTGATGTTTCCCTTTCGTGCCCTTTTTGCACTTCACATGTTGTTCTCACCCTCATCAAAACAACGTGGTATTGCAAGAAGCTTTTGTGAAATGAGTCAGCTTGTTTCAAAAGTGACGCCACCGCTTCTCAGATACCATCTGAAAGTGAAACAGAAGATGAGGGGAGTGGACAGGTACATGGCGCAATGGAACAAACCCCGAGAATAGAGAATGCGTCATTCATAGTTGCATGTTCCCCAGTGTTCTCTGCATGTTCATGCTCCCAGACACAGCCAGAATAGATTCTCTTCATCCCATTTGTCTCTCGTTGTCAGGTCAACTCGGCCGACGTCAATCCCTTCCTCGTTTCGTTTCTTTCGCCATGTGAGCGCCTTGTTATGCCGTTTGGCTCCACGTTCAGAGCACGCGGTAGACTCGTTATCTTATAGGACAACATGACTACAGTATTAAACTGTCTTGCTTTGTTGCAATTGCCAAAAACAAACTTAATTCCTCCTTCCTCCAGTCTTTTTTCAACAGTTCTTCACTTCAGAATGGTCCGCGGAGGTCCGCAGCTTCGCACTTCGAGCCCCCGTCCGTTGATTCTACAGAACCATTCAAAGTGGAGAAATGAGGAGAGTTCCTCTATTTCCTCGGCAGATTCTGCTCTTGGTAAGTCACAGTACATTCCTAGATCCTGATTATCATAATGTAGACTACTTTACAGATGAGCTGGGAGTCCTGATGGACAATTCGAGAAATGCCAAATGGGAATGGCTGAGAAAAGAAGCGAAGAACTTGGTTGATGACGTGATCAACGCATTTGAATCCGGATCTCCAGAGGAACAATCTGCTCAGCAAGAGAATGAAAAGCTCTCCGCAGTCCAGCTCAGAAAGGATATCAAACGATTTTGTATGTCATTATCGAAACCTTCTGGAATCCTCATCTCTGGTTTCAGATTCCGCAGTCCATCCCTACCTTGAAGTGATTGCAGCATTGTATGACATCATAATGTGGAAGAACCCTCTGTCCACTCTTCTTCTTGTTCTTGTGATCGTCTACTCCCTGTTCCGTGGATGGCTGGCTGCCCTTCTTCTCGGTCTTCTCCTCTTCCAACTCAACATCAACTACCTTTACACTGTCCGTAACATCGACTTGGGTTGGATGTTTATGCCACGGAAACAAGTCGTGCTGCCCAAGTTTGACATTAGCGGGGCGCAGCTGATATTTGACATTGCCAAGTTGGCTCAGAAACTTTTGCGACTGGGTACTAACATTCTGGAGAAAATCGAGAGTTTGCTTCTATGGAAGAACGTGAAAGTGACTCGTGTATTCTACATTCTCGTCGTCTATTGGTTTGGATGGTCACTGTTGTTTGCCACTGGAACTTGCATTGGATGGACCGTTCTCACCATTGGAATCCGTATCTTCTTCACCACTTATCTCTTTCAAAAATTTCCAAGACTTCGCAAACGGTTTGACACATACGGATACTTCTACCGTAACCTTCCACTGCGCTCGGCGACCACTGCAACTACGCCCAGGAGCCAGCCGCAATCTGCAAGGGTGGAAAGGACGATTGTTCATCAGGAGATGGATGACAGATGTGTAAGTAAAGAATAACATGTTGTTGTTTACCTGATTCTTCCAGCACACACCGAGTTCTCGCAGCTTGAACGCGTACTGCGGAGAGAAGTTCGAGTCCCGTCTCGGGAGCAACTTCAATTTGGACCAGGGAGCTGCAGTAAACTTGCTTCTGGGCCCCCACCATCAAAAGCCTCATTCCCACACCCAATCTCTTCACTATGACTCTAACCAGCATCTCGACAGTGACAACTTGGATTCGCCATTGAATGATCGTGTGGAGACTGCTTCAGAAGCTCGTCTCTCCATCCAGCTTCACGGTTCTCACAGTCTCCCAACCACTGATCAACTGAATGCCCATCGTGTTTTCACTGATCCAGCAACATCTCATTCGAGAACACACACCGCCAGCAAAAGTTCATCGATCGAAGAGGACGAGGACGACGAGAATGAACACACATCGTTGTGCGCCGACCCGATCATTGATAATGTGATTGCATGTAAGTTACAACAATTGAGACCATGGATCATGTGTATTCCCTTTTTCAGTCAGAAGTTGTGTTATGAATGAGAGGGAACGATTGTTCCCATTGGGAATCACTCCGGGGATACTGTACCTGACCGATGCTGCTCTCGTGTTCCGACCTCGTAACCAAACCGACGATAAGGAACAACTTATGATGCTCTTCCACGATCTGAAACTTGTCAAAAAGGTACCCGTTGGCCTCTTTCCCCACTTCTCATTGCCCGATTTCAGACTCAATCTCTCCGTTCAATGTCCCTCATCACCGGCACACGTAAAAGCCTTGATATCCACATGGAAGGCCGTCGCAAGCCAGTTCAGTTCATCGGACTCGCGAAACGCGACGATTTCGTCACACGGATGCAGCTGATGTGCCGGAACGCCTCGGCAGCCGTCGACTTTGCCGAGCAATGAATGTTTGTATCTAAATATGTACATCTAGTCAGTTTCCCTTCTCTGTAAGCCATGGTCTTTTGCGTGTTTCTGTAACTTCTCCTAGTTGCAATAGAACTCTTCTTGTGTTGTTTTATCCGTCACGGGTTTTTGTGTGAGAAAGAATGAATAATTCACTGATGATCTTTCACTTGCTCGTTCTTTTCTGAATCTTTTAAAAGATTCGAAAGCGCGTGACGACAAGAAATCAGTTCTTCGTCTTGTCACTTCGCAACCAACAGTCTTACAATACAAAACCTTTGGGTTCCAGAAAAAAGAGAGAAGAACCTGTTTAGATACTTGGTGATACCATCTCTTATCACATCTTCTTCCTTCTCTCAAACAATTCGATGGATTTTTTCAACAGAGTTTACAGCGAAAGTGGGTGGAGCGGATGTCGATCACTATAAAAGGGCAGGGGACGATGGCAGAACGGTCAAATGGTTTCTGTTCCTTCCCTACCTTTCACTGATTTCTCTTCTTTCAGATGGGCGCTTTCGGAACGCTCGCATGCGCTTCGGCGACGATTCTTACAATCGGATCTCTGGCTACCATGTGCCTGATTGTGTCTGACATTAACGGACTCTACCACGATGTCATGGAAGAGTCCCGCACAACTCGCACTGTCGCCGATGATGCTTGGGCTGAGCTTCTCCGCAAGAACGGTGCCCCAGAACAGTCGCGTGCCGCTGTTGCCATGTTGTTCGGAAGAAACAAGAGAAACGCCCAGTGCAACTGTGGAGCCAAGAGCCAGGGATGCCCAGCTGGACCACCAGGACCACGCGGGCCAAGTGGAGAGCCAGGACAGGATGGACCAGACGGACTTAACGGACCAGACGGAGTTCCAGGATTCACTTCCGCCATCAAGGAGAACTTCGGAGGAGCTTGTGTCTCGTGCCCAGCTGGACCACCAGGACCACCAGGACCAGATGGATGTGCTGGAGAGCCAGGAACCGACGGAGAGCCAGGAAAGGACGGAAAGAACGGAGCTCCAGGATCCCCAGGAGGCCCAGGACCAGCAGGTCCAGCCGGACATCCAGGAAAGGCAGGGCGTGGAGGACCAAGAGGACCAGCAGGAGCCAAGGGACAGACTTACACTCCAGGACCAGCAGGACATCCAGGAAACTCGGGACGCCGTGGACCACCAGGACCAGCTGGAGCCAACGGAAAGAACGGAAAAGATGGAGCCGATGGAATCCCAGGAGCCGGAGGAGCCCCAGGACTTCACGGAGTTCCAGGAGTCGACGGAGAGCCAGGAGCACCAGGAGAGGATGCCGCTCCAGGAGGAGACGCCGCTTACTGTCCATGCCCGAACAGATCCGTGGCCGTCGAGGCTGCTCCAGCTCAGTCCGAGCAGGTCTACAAGACCCATTAGACCCATTTTCATTCAGAAGAATAAACCGTTTCGCATTCATTTCCGTGTTTTGTTGTTTTGTTTTCAGTGATCAAACATCCATTCGTCATTTCTTCAAGTGCCCCGCACTTTCTAAAAACTACAGTACTCCCACTCTCTCCGGATTCCCAGAATTCCTCAGTTTTTCAGCAATGCTTTTCGAAAAGAGAGTGATGAAATCTTGCCAAAGATCAAACGCTGCCAGCGAACAAAACAAAAGACGAAATCTTATGAAATCCACACGAATTCATTATCGTGAAAATATGTTATGTACAAAGTAATACAGTATTCGAAACAACCCGTCATTCTCCAATCCAATGCTAATAGAACATAAAGTGATCACGTGAAAGTGAAGTTTTAGGGCACCCATCATTAGTTTCGCCGTCTTTCTCATCATCTGATATCACACAATAACAGTCTTGAGTGCATCATTGGCACTGATTTCAATCGTAGCAACGGCTCCACGTGGGAAGGGAATCTTCGTGGCTCCATCGAGCACCAAGTATCCGTTGGTGCACCGGGACTCCAGCTTGATCTTTCGGGCAAATCCACGAGTCGCTGTCCGTTTGTAGGTGGCATTGAAGATGGGCTCACGAATGGAGAAAGCAAAGCCTGAAAGGTAACATTTTGAATGAGAAGTTCAAGTTCAAAACTCACTCGGATGATCAGGTTCAAAGGGAATCTTATCGTTGACCAAGTTGACAACCTGTCCAACAATGCTTCTGTTGATGGGAACGTTGATTCCGAGTGATTGAAGGGCTTCCATGACTGAAGTGGCAGCATTCTCGTCGATGCGATTCATTCCGAGGTACCAACTGGTACTCCCGGTTCCGGTGGCCACGATGAGCCCACTGCTCTTTTGTTTGACTGTCGCTGAATCGTCGATTGAGATGTTGTAGGTGGACACTTTGGCAGCTTCGTCTTCTCCAATGAATACTTCGTTGAGGGCAAGATTGGTGATGGCGGTCTTTTTGGCACGCTTTGTGAGGGAGAAGATTGAGGATTTGGAGTTCTCCTTGATGGTCACACGAATCCGAGATCTCTGCACCCACTTCAACTTTCCAGAGACCAGAAGTTCGATGAGATTGCGTGGAGGGTTCTTTCCACCAACGCACAGATGTCCTTCTGAACCAATTGGATCCGTGTTAATTCCAACAACTGGGGTTTGATCGTTGACAGCCGAAGCAGCAGTCAGGAATGTTCCATCTCCTCCGGCGGAAATGACGAGATCAGTTTCTTGAAGGTACTGTTGGAGCTGTTCGCGAGTAACCACCCGAGTCGTGATGCCGGCTTTCTCAAGCTCGCTGACAATCTCCTGCACGGCATTAACCTGTTTCTTCTCATTGTCCAACAGCTCCTGAACATTGGCTCCTTTCGAGTGAAGATGCTTCTTCAGTTCGGAATCGCTCAATCCGGTCTGTTCTTTCTCCCATTGCCATCTGGTGCTCTTGCGGAGAATCAGCGCCGATCGGAAGAACTGTAAACACGAATCGTAAATGTTTATTGGCAACTGATAGCGCCTCAAATTGCAATTTCCAGCAACCCCGCGGCGCACACAGTACGATTATGCAATTCGTGTCTCTGTCCACAAGATTCTGCTGATTTAGCGATTTGTCATTATAGGGATTAAACCTACAGATTCTGCACTATCACACAATCACCCCGTCTGCGTTTTACTCTCCCGCACACTATCTCTCTGTGTCGACGAAAAGTGCTTTGGTTTCCGCGTCGCCGCCAGCGGACCGAAACGAACTCGTACCTGCTGTTGTCGGCTACCACTCGGCTTCGTCGTCAACGTCGTCGGTGAAGCAGGGCGGGCCACGTGGCTAACGCACTGGGAAATCGCCAAAGCGGCCATCGAGAGGCTGAAAAAGCGGGGAAGGTTGGAATGTGATACGACGGGTTGAAGAGAGGGTCACGAGAAGTACGAAGTTATCAGTTATCAAAAGAGAGAAAAAGCTGCAGACACACACAACCAAAGAACACTTGTTGTGGCACCACCACCGATGGTCACTTTATAATGACCGACCTATCGGCCCGAGGACCGCCCACTACGCCTTTGCGTTCAGTCTGTGCCCTCCTCCTGATGGATTTGTGTTTGTCTCGTGCGGGGCACAAATAATTGTGTAGGCTAGAAGGAATCAAAAGAAATATTGAGGAATGATTTACGTGGGTGGCCATATCGAAGAAAGAAACCGATCGGGAAACCGACACATGATGGTGGGCTCCGCCGCGCAAAGTGTAAACTTTTCATTGTTTGAGATTGGAATTGGAATTTTTTCACATTTCAAGCAACTTTCTAGTGTGTTGCACACCTGAGAAAACATGAGAAACGCTGACAATTCCATGGGAAAAATAAGAAAAAACAAAAAGGACAGAAAAACAGGTTACGGTAGACTTAAAAGCACACATCACTTTCAGCGAAGAGTCTCGAAAGTGACAGACAGGACGACCGGAAAGGCAGGAAAGAGTGATCGGCAGGAGGCAAGAAAGGGTCGACCGAAAGGCAAGAATTAGTCAGAAGAGAGCAATTACGCGTTGCTCACCCCGGAGACCAAACGAGATGAAATATTCAGACTCGCAGATGTCTTTTGTGTGTGCTTCTCTTCTCTCGTCGGCGCCTCCACGCAGGACACAAAATATTGTGCTCGTTCACACCCGACATTGCTGGTCGAAGGCCTTTGCTCATGATGACAAATAGTTCTCTTCCGCGCGCGATCGTGTCCTTTTTTATGCGAAACCTCGGAAATCTGTGACCGATTTGGGTTAAAGAAGTGATTGTGTGACACGTGTGGTTCACGTGTGTTCACTTGCATATTCCAATCAAGATTGATAATAAATGGGTGTATGTTGTGTTGACATCAGGTGAGACCAAAGGAGAGGAAGGAGGAAAGGTGGCACTTGTACAATAAGAAAACACATCATAAAATAAATAAGGATATCTATAACAGGTCCGCCGGAAAAAGGAAGCGGAAGGAGCCGACTGCCTCAGTTAAGGGTCAACTGCACAGACAAAGCGAAAAAAGCAAATATTTTGAACCCAAAGACAAGAAGAACTGGCCGAGAAAGCAAGCAGAAAGGTCACTTGGCATGCAGCCAAGTGACGTGAGTGTGCATGAGAAACGACGGTGACCCGATCTAACGATCAAAACAGAAACATGGATCGATGGACATTAGTACTGGCTAGTTCTAATTCGATTAGAAGAAGGAAGGAATGAGAAAACACGAGGACTGATTAGCCGAAGGAATCAACGGGTACGAGTACTGGTACTGTGACCAGGAGAGAGGAGAAAACAACTGAAATGAGGAACTATTTGGGAAAAGAGTCTTCTGAAGGCGTGGTCCAGTTGGTACAGAAAACTAGGACGCTTTCTCGGTGTATAATGAGTGCTGATCAGAAAGCAAAGGCCAATGAAACAAAATAAAAGTTCAATTTGAGAATAACACACTCCCAAATGACTGATCATTGGAGATGTGACCAAGAAAAAGGGCCAAGGGATTGTCAGAATCGATAGGGAATGCAAGTGATCTCTCATATCACTAACTGCGCGTCCCATCGTCTTCTGCCCGTTATCTGTCGGTCCACACCGCCAATTTCTCACCGCAGCGTCATCTCATCGCCCCGAAACACGTTTCTCTTCCATTCCTCTCCCGTTTTTTTCTATTCGCTCTCATCTTTTTCAAAAATTTTGAAAACCAATTGGTTCGTTTCGCGTGGCGCCGTCTCCTTTTCTAAAATTCGGCCAATCAGTTCAGTTCAGTCAACTACTACTTTTCTTGTGTGTGACTGTTTCTCTTCTCGATGAAGCGACGGGAATTCGAACACATACACTTATAGACCCAGTTACTTTTTAAATGTTGAAACTAAATATGAAAAACCGCGAAAAGAAGACGGCATTTGACGCATTTGACGTGTTTGTTTGCTTTAGCTAGGTTTTCAGTTTTCAGTCGTCAGTCGTTGGCCAAGTGCACAAGTTGTATATTTTTTAGAATATTGTTGAGTGAAGAAGGGGAAAAAGAATGAATGAATACAATCATCCTCTTCAAAACACAATGACGTGGTGGGGAAAAGAGTGATTCACATTGCGAGATGACGGGAAGTGAGTGACAGGGTACGGGAAGCAGGGAGCCGTCGAGGAAGGAGGGTTCAGAAGACGCATTCGGTAGGAACATGTGCTTGGGAATGATCTCTGAACAGGAAAAGGGAGCCATCGTTGTGGTCCTTGCTCAAGAAGCTCTCACAGCTGATTAGCGGTAACGTGCGCAGTCCTTAGTAGTCCCAAGTGGTTGTCTCCAACATTTCTCAACTAGAAGAGAGCTGAGTTTTGCTCTGCTTTGAGAAGAAAGTTCAGACCAGACCAAAAAACTCAAACGATTCCCGAGAGGACCGGGAGATGAAGCGTTTCAAGATGGTTGTGGAGGTCTACATTTTCGAAGTACAGCACTGAACTTTTCGACTTCAGATTCAACATTTTGAATTTTTTGCAAGAATCGTAGGTTATGTTTTCCAAAAACACTTCAAAACTTTAGCCGAACACTGTCTGTCTCAAGGTCAATCCCCAATGTATCCTTCGCCGACAAAAACATCCAAAAACACTCAAAAAGAGAAACATAATTCAGGAGAATTCAAAAAAAGGAATGGGCATGGAGAGGCATGACAATCAAACCAAACAACGTTTCCCAAGAAACACGCCATTTCGTTCAAATGCAAATCAAACTATTCTCCGACCACGGACTGGAAAGAGAGAGAAAGAGCATCAGTCACCGATAAGAAACCATCATTTCCCCGGGGAACTTTCTATTTATAGGCTACAAGTTGACCTGTTGGGGTGAAAAAAGAAACCAGTTCGGTTGGAGCGAGATAAATTTAGTGGGAGCACACATTAACTCCTGCTGATGCTTCTCGTTCTGTTGTCAGCACGTGGAGCCGCAGGATGGATGGGAAGGTTTGTTTGGTGCTCGGCAAACACGATCGGAGAAGCCGAGGAGAAGCTGGTGCAAAAAATGGTGGGACTGAATGAATGACTGTTGGGGAAGGAACTGAACTGTGGTCGGGGTTCGGACGAACAGTGTTTGGTCGACGAGCAGCTGCACTTTTGATATCACGGAGATCACATTGAACATTTGGGGTGGAAGGTACGGTAGTTAGATCCCCTGAATCCTGAAGTCTGAAAGTTGATCACGACTCTCGTTTCCACACTCTCATTCCAAAGAAACGGGCTGCTGCACAAAGATTAGCTCGCTCCCAGTTCGTTAGGGAAACCTTTCAATCCGGGTCTGACAATTTCCCACACGCAAAACGCACAAATGCGTCGAAGTGCCTCTTGGTTATAGATCGCAGCAATGACGTTTTAGATCTGGAAAAGCTTCAGAAGCACTTGTCATTGTGGTCATGCTATTTCCTGAAGCTCGGTATTACAATCTTTTAGTTCTGAACGTTTGCGATAGCTGCCCCCGTTGTGTCCCGTTGTGTATGTTTCCAGTTTTGAAAATTGTTCGAGCGGTGTCACAAGACTCGAAGAAATCTCCCCTTTTTTGATTGCATCTAATAAAAACGTTGGTCTCCTCCGTCGGGTCAGTAGTGCATGTTCTGGTAGCTGCACTGACAGAGAGACCCCCAGAACATCGTTCATCTTTTTTCTTCTTCTCCATCTTTCTTTTCTTTTCCTTTTCTCTCAAAAAAGAAAAAGACGCGAATCGGGTGTGTGTCGCCCTGCAGCCCATCGTCAAACGTTATAAATGACTATTTCGCCTTGCTCGCTTCCAAATTTTCCATTTTTTGAGAAAGAACGCTTCTTCTCTGTGCATTACAGAGTGTTCTAGTTGCACTCCACTTGTTGCATCTACTCTCCAATGCACTTCTGGTCGCCTTCAAGTTAACTCAAACTTTCTTACCCCTCTAGCTACTCGACTCGTTTCTTTCTCCAACATTACTCCGTAAAATGGAAGCAGCATTATTCGAAAGTATTGACGTGCATTCAGTGAGTTCCCTTTTTCTGATTACCACATTGCTGGAGTAAATACGAATATTCAGAAAAACAAACGACATAAATTTCGAAATCTAGTAAAGGGGGGTGGGGATTCGAACAAAATGGAAAAGAATATAGCCTCATTATTTTTTATGATAGAGACATATACACATTCCTTGTCGTATTTGGTGAAAAGGCACTCGTAGGTGTAGGGCATCTGTTGCAATGGGACCCAAGTTCTAATAGAAACGTTTCCTCAGTTAGTCTCTGTGATCATTTCCATCTAGCAATTACGCGTCCAGTGCCTCTGATTTTCCGGAAATTGAGGTTTTTGAAACTCTTTTTTATCCGTGTTGAGTTTCCGTTTGGAGAAAGTGATAGCA
Organism: Caenorhabditis panamensis; assembly: GCA_900883565.2. Lineage (NCBI taxonomy): Eukaryota > Metazoa > Nematoda > Chromadorea > Rhabditida > Rhabditidae > Caenorhabditis > Caenorhabditis panamensis. Next base: position 200,157 of record LR537678.1, on the reverse strand, counting down.
TGATTCGTTTGAAAGTTCCATTTGGTCTCAATTCGACACCAAAAAAGACTCTTTCCCAAAAACATATGTCCTGCTCATATAGATGAAAAGCTAAGCCATAAGCCGAGTCACTGCACACACATATCTTGCCCTCTTTGCCAACTTCATTACCTTGCATTTCCTTTGAGGTTTGGCTTCGAAAAAAAACTATAAAGATTTATACGAAAACATGGACAAACTCGACATAAGACCTGGCCAGGCTTCAATGTTTTATGAGTCATAAAATCAGAATTCTCCATATATTTTATGCTAATGCTTTCCTTCCACAACCATTCAACAACAATCGAGTATATCAGCCTTTTCTCCGTTTTGCCAGGTTCTGTTCAAATTCAAAACCTCTCCCTCTTTCTCTATTGACATCATCTTGCACTTTTCCTCTCTCCAATACCCACTCTCCCAGTCATTCCTTTTGTCGGCGAGATCCATAACTGTATCCCAACGCGTTGCAACGCTCTCCTCTTTCCGCTCTATACTCTATCTGTCCTCTCCTGGTCCGTCTCAGACCGTGCTGCTCGTCATTGCCCAATAACTGCTTTGCCAATTGTCTCTCTCTCCAACACCTCTCTCCACATTTCTCCGTCTCTGTTTTTTCGAACAGTGACCCCTCTCTCCCCCTCTCCCTTGTTTGTTTTAAATTTCCATACAAGTATCTCTGCTGCTTGTATGTTCGTCTAACTGATCTCTCCCCTCTTTCTAGAACTGTCTGGCCCCTCACTCCCCTCCCCTCTTCTCCCAATTTCTTCATCATTTCGTCCTCTCGTCATTGCACGGCAAGAACACCAAGCGTTGCGAGTGCGTGTGCTCTCTCTTTCCTCTCTCATTTTTTGAAATACAGCAGTTGCCTTCCTTTTGTCTCCGTCTCCCTCTTCGCATATATTCGTATTCTCATTCAATTACTCTTCAGACTATCCGAATGTACTCGAATATCGACAGCAGCGACTCATCGGGTATCTCCATGAGCAGCTCTCCAGCAAAAACACCGGATGGAATGTCAGACACATCTGCAAACGATCTAGATGTCCAGATGTCCAATTTGAAAATTGAGGCATGCCACAACAAGTGAGGAAACTGCTTTTGAAATGGTTATAATCATTTGTTTCAGTTGCCCGATGGCTTCTTCCGCTTGTGCGAAAGTGGCGGCCAGGATGACCAGAAGCAACGGTTCTGCTTCCACGTGAGTTTCAACTCTTCAGTTTTATAAATGAACAAACCAACTTTAGATCCTCTCTCACATCTGCCACACCGTCTCCTCCAGTCGCTCCAGCTACCTTGCCAGAAAAATCTCCGTAAGTATACTGTCTCAATTCACTTTTCACGCCTTTCTGTTTCAGCAAACACGGTCTCAACCCGAATGCTCCCGCATTCTTCCCACGTAGTATCATCAACAACATCCCTCCTCATTTGTTGCAGTCTCTGTCTGATACGGTTAGTGATCTTAACTTACTGATTTAGGATAAATCATCGTTTTACAGGAGAAGGGAATCTTCCATAGTGCGCGAATCAGTGAACAGAACCAGCACGCTTTCTCGCGTTACTACAACACTCCGAGACAACCGATCTACTCGGACGCCGCCGAGGAGCCAGCGAGGAAGATGCTTCTGGAGTACACCCACGGAGACGCCCTCGACTTCATTGCAATGACTCATGTCTGGAAGCTGAGAGATCGTCCGACACAAGAACTGCATACTCCACCAGTCTGCAAGGAGTCAGTCAATCAGTTTCCAACAGCTAAAGGGGTCAAAGCCGTGTATCGTGTGATCAGAGATGATAAACACCGCGAGAAGTACATTCTGCTCGCCTGCCACATGAACGTCCACGGATTGCATCGAGGAGATCTGCGATTCGTCGAGGTGAACAACCGCTCGAAGGCTCACGGATGGAACTACACAACAATCGGATACCTCTGCATTGGAGACATTATCGCCGTGACGGAGCTGGCCAGAACTGATGTAGAGGAACTGTCCCACGACGTCAACGAGGTCGACGATAAGACTCCGGCTTACTGGATGGCGGCGAAGATGACTGTGATGACCCGTGTCGAGTTCCAACACGTCCCGCTCACGTTCCTCCTGAATCGAGCTGCGGTAGTCAAGAACTTCTCAGAGGTGATGTACGCCCAATTTTCCACATATCTGCCAGAGGATGCCCAGCGGAATATGTACATCGGGAGTGGATTTGTTCCAGTGAAAGTGAGGAATGACTTCAGCAACGGATTCAACAACTGGAACGGACTGCATGTCATCACCGCCAAGATACGAAAGTATCCGAACTCGATGGGAGTCGTCACCAAGTACACGATGTCCGAGGAGCTCACCGCGTTCTTCGAGTGCGGATGGGATGCGTTCGCCCAGGATGAGCTTGACAGCGTTGCTGTTGCCGAGCTGTGTGCGATCATGGGAAGCAACGCTGTCAACGCTGTGCAGAAGGGAAGATTCGACGGTCGAAGCTTCAGAATGCACCGAGCCACGAAGGATAAGAATGTGATCCGATTCTCGATCAGGAACCCAGCAGACCAACCGACCATGGGATTGTGGAGACCAAGAACTCGTCTCACAGTTGGAGGACATGGCACCAATGCAACCGCCGTCATCGAGACTGTCATCGAAAACGGGCATTTCCTTGATATTGTCGCCAGATTGTCTCGAAAGCACCTCGGATTCACGTTCAGCGAGAAAGTGCATATGGTGGCCCAAGCCGAAGCACCAGAAACGAAAGGCCTCGAAGAGAACTTCCTCCAGGACTTGCCAAAAGAGTCGAACGGTCGGAAAGTCATCGAGATTCTCTACGGACGAGAACCAGAGATCCCAAACTTCCCGCCATGCCCAAGAGCCCGCTTCCCGTGCAAAACCGAATACGAACATCAGTTCGGCATACTGCTCAACGACTATCAGTCGCAGTATGTCGACCGGGTCACCCGCAGGACGCCTCTGACTATCGCCAACGCCCCGTTTGGATGCGGGAAATCCGTCACAATCGTCACGGCGGCAATGGCATCTGTCGGTCAGGCTGTGTTTTACGGGCAGCGTGGATGTGAGCTCCTGGTGACCCAGAGCAATTTCGCGGCGATCAACCTTGTCGATATCCTGAAGAAGACAGGTATCAACTGGGGCAACTTCGATGTGCTCCGAATGGTCAGCGAAGTGAACTGGAACGAGCTGCCAGACGATTGCCGAACGGAGCTCGATTTCCCTTCGCAACTCCTGCGTCTGTGCCAATTGTGCGTTACCGGTGATATTTCCTGCCCATATGACAACATCCTGGTGCAGTTCCTGATCTTCTTGATGGATCGCCAAGCTCTCCCTTGCCGGTTCAATCCACGTGCCTATTTTTACCTCCACAACTTACATGCGTACCGGAGAGAGAAGTTCGATTTCTTGATCGCCAGCTACTTCACACTCATCCAGCCACAAATCATCGTGGTTACTGCCGACTCACTCCCCATGTTGGTCCCCGTTCTCCAGAACAGGGTTCGGAGCATTCAGTTCGACGAAGCCAGCCAATTGCCGGAATGGACCCTACTCAAGATCGTGTCGACGTTCCCACATGCGTGGTTCGGACTCGTCGGAGATATCCACCAACTGCCACCGTACAAGGATCGAGATCTTACCGGATGCCTCGATCAATTCGGAATCGGAAACACGATGGAGAGATCGGTGCAAAACAAACTCTTCCCGGAAGCAGTCCTCGAAGTCGTCTACCGCTGTCATCCACTGACAACCCAACTCCTCGGTCGCATGTTCTACGGATCTGCATTGACCTCGGGAGTCCGTGCCCAGGATAGAGAGATCACGATGGTCATGCGTCCGGACATATGGCCGAACACAAGTTTCCCGATTCTCGTCTTCGACAATTCAGGAGGCAGCAAGAGAATGGGAACATCAGTGGGGAACCCGAAGGAGATGGAAATGGTCATTCAACTCATCAACAAGCTCGTGTACAAGTCATACCCCTACCACCCGGTCGAAGCTCCCTCCATCGGAATCATCTCTTTCTATAAGGCGCAGGCCACTCTTCTGACTGAGAAGTTCCGATACTCCAATATCAAATGCGGAACAGTCGACTCCTTCCAAGGATCCGAAAGAGACATCATGATCCTTTGCACAACAAATGATATGGTGACCGACTTCATGAGATGCCCGAAACGAATCAACGTGGCCTTCTCGAGAGCCAAGCATTCCACGATTGTCATCGGAAACCTCGACGTTCTGACCTACGCAACCTACTGGAAAACTATCATCGAGGAGGCGACCAAGCACAACTCCGTTGAAGACTACGAAAGCTTCCTCAGACGTGTAACGGTACGTTTTTGATCACCCAACTCATTAGAAATGTATCATTTTTTTCAGGTATAAACGAATCATCCACATCCTTCATATCGTCTTTGTACTTCCTTGACAATTCGGGATCTCCTCCTCTCTTTAACGAATGATGGTTTCTCTTCTCAGGATTCCAATATTCCCTCCCTTTTCCTTCTTCTTCTTGTTCTCGTTGATATACCCATACCCCTGTTACTATTTATAATTTCGGTGTCCATTGGTTGATTTGATGAATAAATAATATGGAACTAAAATGTGTTGAATTCTTGAAGATTCACGGTTTAGATTCAGATTCTGATCCTATTTCGTATTTTTCTGCAAACTTTTCTCCCGAACGATGCTCCGTTATAACGGCGGCGCCTTGTTTACCGATTTCCGAAAATTTGAAAATTAATTTTGCAATTTCGTTTCTTCTGTTCTTTCAGGTTGTTTTGCTGTTTTTCTAGTGTTTTACATTCAAATTAATATCGATTAACTTTCAGCATTGCCACAATGACTATCAAAATCACCACAAACAATGATGATTCGCATAAACCACGAAAGACCGAAATAAGCTCCCCAACTCCGATTGTTCCGGAAGTTATGCAGCATGCGGATGTCAAAGTATCGAAAGTAAGTTGATTTTACTTTTAACTCAGTGAAGGATTGTTGCTTTAGGTTCTCTTCACAAACGAAAGCGCCTCCCAAATCCTTCTTCTCGGCAAGGGACGAGGACGGTGTGTCGCATTGTGGGAGCGGGACCATGGACTCGATCCTTTCCAAGTTCTGGCTTCGAAATCTACGGAAGTCGATCCAAATGACGCGTGGTAAGTAGGAATAAGCTCTGTTCCAGTATAAAAATGAACGATTTCAGCAAACTGCCAGACAACCGTGTTTGTGTCGGATACTCGGATGGATCCCTTGCTATCTACAATACGGATAAGAACGATCTCGTTCTGGTAATATTCATCCTCCGAGTCTTGTTTTTTCAATGTTTTAACTTCGCAGATGTCGCGGATGCCGTCGGTTCACAATGGATGTGCCAGCAGAGCTCTCTGCCGGAACGACAGAGGAGTTTTGAGGTGAATATTTCGGATTTTTCTTGAGATTTACCAAGTTTTGCAGTGCCAGTTCGAACGGAACACTTGTCGATGTTGATGTGGAGAGTGGCAAGACCAGAAAAGTGTTCTCGGTAATTAAATAACGTATTCCTGGCTTCAAATTAATCTTCCAGGGCCAAGCTGGGATCCGGTCCGTCTGCACAACTTTCGGAGGCAATGTTGTGGTGGCTGGTGATTGTAATGGGCAGATAACTATGTGGGATTTGCGTGAGGATAAGGAGAAAAGTGAGTTTTCAGTTAAATTGTTCTGAAACTTCAAAATTATGCTTCCAGAGCCCACTCTGGAGCCAATCAAGACTCTGATTCCATCAAAAAAACCACTCGACGCAGTCTCCGCTCTCTGCTCTCATCCAGCCCAATCAAACCTTGTCTGTTGTGGAACCGACGATGGAATTGTCGGATTGATCGATGCACGAAACAGCCGTGGAGCCAACCTCACAAGCACCTACTTGGTCGCGAAACGTTCAATTTCGCAACTGATGTTCCATCCGACATGCGGAGACAGTCTTCTGGTCTCTTCCAACGACGGCTCCCTCACTCGAATCGACGCTTCTGGCGCTCCGATGTAAGTGTGAGAGGAGCATTCCTCTTTTTTCTCATCCACTTATCCGCCCATTTTTTTTAGAGCCGTCGGGACACGCGCCACGAAAGACACAATCTGGTTGGAGGGCGACCTCGTAAATGCGCTGCGCCTCGAACCAATCCGCAACGAGTCTATCTACCCGATCTCTTCGTTCGACGTTCATGCCGACACGGTGGTCGCTGCGAGCTCCATTGGAATGGTGTCTCTCTACCAACAGCTTCCATTCTTCCCGAACTCAAACTTCGGAAAATACTGATTATGATCTCGATATTTATGTGTTTGTTGCTGAGCCCGTTTCTTTCCTTTTTTAGAATATTTCTTGTTTTATCATATCACACTTTGTTATCATGAACTCTCAAACATCTCATCTGACATTGAAGCTCCCCTCTGACCCCGGACAATGCATCTGCGCTCTCCCGCCCCGTTTGTTTATGTATTTAGCCCACGCCACATTCGCCCATTCCATTTTATTGAATCGAGACGCCCCGTTTCCATTTCTTTCACACCGTGCGTTCTTCTGTGTGTCACAAAAAGATCGAAGATAAGAGTCGAAAGGCAAAGTTTGTGTGTTGCAACACAGGTTCAGGTGACGACGTCTCTGCTGATAACACTTGGCAAAGTGTGGTCATAACTCTTCGATCATCTGCAGTGTCATAACCACACGAATCAGTTGTCATTAGTAAAAGTGTAAGTGGAGATGCATGATCCATCTCCCCTCCCTCTTCTCGTTTACCTCGTTCCTCAGTTTCTTCGAGATATCTTCTCGTTTTTTCGCCTGCTTGCTCAGCTCGTTTCCCTTCGTTTTATGTGTCGAACATGTGCTCTCAACTCGTTTATTGTTGACAAGTTGGAGAAGAATTCGGATCGAGTACTGTAAGTTCCACGTCATTTGAAGGATCAGACATCGGAAGTAGACTTCAGTTCATCAACGAATTCGTAGGAAAGTATAGTAGGAAGCGAGAAAGAAATTGTTCTGACCACTAATTTGGTCTCGGAGAAACATCACTTACCATCTAGTTGTTGAAGTTTTAGCATCGTTTGCCACATGTTCACATTATCAAAATGACCTATTTTCCAAAGTGCAAAAATGAAAAACAGCCCAGCTGTCCTCAGTGCACACCTGGCCTCTTTGGGTCATCGACGACTCGTCAGAAACGGAAATAGCTTTCAGTGTAGTCATAAGCGTATTTGCAGAAATTCCCTCATTCTGCCACCCATCTTTCACTGATAAGAAGCGTAACTTGCCACGGAACATTTGCCCGATCCTCCCCCAACCCTCCTTCCTTGTTTCCATCCAATCCACCAAGATTTATTGCTGTAATTTAGATCACTTCCGTCGGCCACCATCGTTTTTTGCCAGATCTTCCGCGAAAACATCACCTGTCACCTTGACTTCTCGCTTCGAATCCATCGTCGCAGGCGCCCGAGGATAGAGGCTATTTGTTATTTTGTTCCTCTGTTTCCTTTTCCCCGCCACCTCCTCCTCCTCTCTCTTCTCTGATTCTCTGCTCTCGATGACTCGATTTCTCTGCGTCACCGCCCGCCCCGTCTCTCCATACGGCCTCCCTCACTGTCACCGCCTTATCGATCCGTAGTCCCTTCCCAGCTTCGATCACTTCTTGCCGATCCTTGTACTCTCGTGCTCAACCATGTTGTTTGACTTGTTGCTTAGAACCCGTGTTCCGATCTCTTTCCAATCCATTTCTCTTCCAATTAACCCCTGTTTGCTCTATCAGTCCCACACACTCTTCCATTATTTGCGTCTTTGCAGAGGGCATCCATCCGCCTCCATCGTTTCTCTGTGAGTGCCCTCTAACTGATAGAGAGTGCGAGAGAGAAACAACGAACGATCAGTTTATCAGTTTCGAACGAGAGCATCCGCCGATTGGAGCTGGCGCCAAAAATGTGAGTTCTTATGCAAATTGTCGTCACCACCCTCTGCCAACATTCCATTGATTCCGCATTGCAATCAACATTTTCAGAATCGTTCCAGTTGATTGGAGTGATTGATTGAATCAATCAGACGTCTGTCTCCCGCCTTTCCCGTTCCAATATCCTCCGTTTTAATCGACCGTCCACCACGAATCATGGGCATTCTTGATCATCCATCATCATCCGGTCAGTTACTTCGCCCCGTTTTATTGCTTTTGTAGCTACGAAATGGCAAAGAAACGCATAGAGAGATTGATGAATAGAAAGTCTAATTGCTGTGACATGTTATCATTGGCGCAGTGCGAGAAACGACGCGTTCTGAGGACTTTGATCCGTCGTTGAATGTGCAGAGATATTGAAACACGCGAATAAGCATCACGGGGAGATAAATCATGCAGTTGGGCCGACGCAGAGTTCTTTGATTCGCGAGGAATGTGGGCAGAAAAATAAGAGGGAGAAATGCGGAAGATCCACGGGATTGCAGTCGTTTTTCACGGGGACTCTTTTTGCAGGCAGCCAATCCGGCCAACCCCGTGGCAGTTTCGGTATCGACTGGTCCAAATGGTTCCCACCAGTGACTTCACGATCCTTCCTTTCTCATTATCTTCCGGCATCTGGAGCCGTTTCACATACCCTCTACACCGTTCACTTGTTCAGCCCCAACATCATCTCCAGGTAAGATCCTCTCACTTGATCTTCTTCTAATTTGAATTCAGTCTGTTTCCGACCGGCGACCTTGCCGTCAGCAACACGATTCTGTTCAATGCGAACGTGGGACTCGGATTCTACGTGTATTTCAGAAGACACTTGCACCGTGTGAATCCGTGGGAGCGCGTTGAGTTCAGGTACGTCTCGATTTCTGAATTGTTTACCATTTCAACTGATTCTTTCAGTGTTCTCGCTTCAACGCTCTTCAACTTTGGAAGTCTGCTCGCCGCCGTCCTCATCAAAGCTCTCTTCCCAGCCAAGTCCCCAACATGGCTGAAGAGCTTGACAGCGACAGTTCTCAGTGGATACCTGCTCTCCCGCGCCTACAAGTACATGGGTCTGCTCGACACCCGTTCCACCCGTGGATCCGTTTCCCCGTCCAGAAGGTAAGATCGTGTGTAAATGTTAAAACTCTTACAAAAGTTTGGAATTGGTTCTTTGGTGAAGATTCTTGCATGTTGTTGTGCTCGTATCTTCTGAATGGCTTCTTCTAGCGTGATGTCGGCGCGGAACGTCCGATCAGTGGCCTCCACACCTCGGCACTCTCCGGAGTTAGCAGCGCCTCCATCTCCGCCGCAGTCGTTGCAGTCGATGCAGCCGCACCCATTTGACACCCCACCAAGAAGTGCCGAGCAGTCGTTCCTGCCGATGACACCGTCCGCCACCGAACACACTGTATCAGAATTCGATGAGGAATCACCCGAATCTGCCGATGGAGAGAAACAGAACTTCCGATACCTGCACTCTTACGCACTGAACAACCTGAATCACAGTCGACCGAAGAAGGAAAGTATCCTGCGGAGAACCACGATGAATCAGAATCAGCTTCCGAAGCAGACAATTCAGCTGACACCCAAAAGGAGACCATCTGAGACAATGTCAATGACACAGTGCTTCGTCACACCCGAACCATCCCTGAAAGAACTGGAAGTCGGAGTCTACACACCACCACCATCCAGAATCGAGAATCATTTGGAAGTTCCAAAGAAACAGAGAAGGAAATTGACGCGAAAAGAGCGGCCCGTGAAGAAGATCCCTCATGAACGAGACGATTTCGATGACGTGCTCGACTTCATCCAATGGCATGCTCCTTTGGCCATCGTGCCAATTGCATTCGGATGCTTCGTCACTGGCACCGTTCCCATGTATAATACGATACGATTCCTGTTCGCATAAGAGTGTTTTCCCTCCGATTTCTTGTTGCATTTTGTTACCCCGTGCCACCCGTCCCCTTGTTTTTATTGAGAATCCCGAATACTGGTAGACTTTAGCGACCAACAACTAATAAATCCATCCCGTCCACGCATGCGAAATAACACGATACACATGCAAGAATCTTCGCCAATAAAACTTGAATCAAGTTCCAACAAAATCCAGACCAAATCCCAAGTGTGCTTCTATTTCAGACGACTAAATTTTTAGCATTCCACCATCGCCGGTGCCGCCAACAAACGGACATGCTCTTACGAACGGAACTCACTGATCTGCGCATTTCTCCTCCTCACACGTCCAAGATACTCTGTCTCTGGTAGTTTTTGTTATAATCCTGGTCTCTTTTTCTTGTTCGTTTTCTCGTGTTTTTCGTTTCTTCTTCCACATTTAAAAGTTGAGCATTTCATTGTATTATTTAGTATGTTACATTATTATTAAAGGGGTAGTGCGGTAATTTTTGACTTTTCGAGATTTTGACACCATTAGAATCTCCACGTGAAATTATCCGGGGTTTCAGTTGATCACTTTTTACGAATTTCAGGTTGAAGCACCGAAAAAGAGCTTCAAAGAGCCGGCACCTCGTGCAGTTCCACCGGCCTGTCGTTCAATTTTGCACGAGATTTCAAAATTTGACGTGAAAATTGAACGACGGGCCGGTGGAACTGCACGAGGTGCCGGCTCTTTGAAGCTCTTTTTCGGTGCTTCAACCTGAAATTCGTAAAAAGTGATCAACTGAAACCCCGGATAATTTCACGTGGAGATTCTAATGGTGTCAAAATCTCGAAAAGTCAAAAATTACCGTACTACCCCTTTAACTGATTTGAAAGATGGAAGAAAAGTTGTGACAGACAAAATTCTTGTTTTTGAAGGCTCAAAAATGTTATATTTTGCTTTGTATTTTGCTTGAAAAGGGGTAAGAATTGAAAATAGTAGTTTGGGAGGGACAGAAAAGAGAAGAAACATGAAAGAATCTAGGCGTGAAGTTTGCAGAATGGTTGGCCGTTCTTGGCGAAGAAGCTCTCGCCCTCAAGGTTGTGGTTGCAGCGCTGAAAGAAGAAAGTTATCAGAGGAAAGCATCAGAAAGGACCTACCGTGCACGTGAAGCAATTCGAGTGGAAGGCGTTTCCTAGAGCCTCGACCCATCGGTCTCCGGCTTCAATTGGATAACGGCAACTGACGCATTTGGTGGTGAACAGAGCATTCCAGTCCTGCTCGCAGTATGGAAGTCCTTGTTCCAAATAGAAGGCGCTGTTTCCAAACGGCTTCTGGCAATGAGCACAAGTGAAACACGTCGGGTGCCACTTCTTCTGGAGAGCATTCAAACAGTCCGAGATGATTGGTTTAGAGCATTTGGCGCAACGAGGAGCAATGTGTTGTTCGAAGCACGACTCGCAGAACTTGTTTCCGTCCTCCTCGACGAATCCGCATTCGAGAAGTCGTCTGCGGCATGAAGAGTTGGCGCAGACAAAGTGCTCCGGGCACCAGGACTTGCCAGTTGCTAGGACGAATGCTCCACTGAAAAACAATGGATTTCAACTAAACAACTTCCGAGTTCATTCCTCACCGAATCTGTTGCTTGCACGCCTCACAGTACGGAACACGTCCTCCATTCTGCTGTTGGGTGGTTGTGGTCGTGAGATGACCGGTTCCGCGGAAGTCACCAGCTGCGGCTCTCGGGACAGAAGCATGGTTGTCGTGTGGTCGAGTTTCGGTGCTCGTTCGCTCGAAGCTTGTCTTTGTGTACGAAGAACCTACATTTTCTGTTGCTATGTTCAAAGATTATTCCTAGTTATCCCTAGTTAGAAGCACATAGATGATTAATTCAGCTCAAAGTCAAGTCAAAAGTATCAAGAAAGCCACACACCCTGCTGACTAATTGGGGAAGAACGCTTCTTCGTATCGTCGATCATCACTTGACCCAATCGAGAAGCCAGGAAGTTGCGGGAATCTTCGGCTGCAGTCTCTGAGGAGGCAGGAACACGTTGGATTGGAACAGAGGTGATGGTGGGTGTTGACTGCCGAAGTGAGTAGAACTCATCCAGAACATCATGCAAACTGAAGACAGAAACAAGGACGTGACATAGAACATAGAGAACTGAGAAAGTGGTACCTTTGAGTAGTTACAGTTGAGTTTGAATGAACTGAAGATTGAACAGATACAGGAATTGGAACTGGACGAGTGATTGGTGAAGCGGAAGTGGGTGGTTGATAAGAAGCAAATGGAAAGACTTTCCGCTCAGGAGGCACTGGAGGAACACCACCATCCCCGAGGATCGGTAGTTGTTCAAACTCCGCCATCACCTTCTGCCGAAGCTCTTTCACCCGTTGTTCAGCCCTGGTTGGCTCTGGGGTCTCGAGAATCGACTCCATGATATCTTCTATTTGCTGGTCTGGTCGAAGATTCTGGAGATATACAATAGCAGACTCAAGAAGGGTGCTCAGCTGGGTTTGCGTCTGCTCCAGCTCGCTTTGATGACGAGCAATACATTCAATTGCGCGAATTCTGTCGTCATCTTCCATTTCCCGCAGCCCTACATGGATTATTACAAATATGGAAACAAGTATAACTCTTACCTTGCAGCCGTTCATTCAACGCCGCCACAATCATCAGATCTCTCTCCGTCTGTGCATCATCATCCAACAGTTCCATTGCCCTCTGCCTCCACTGCTTTTCGGCTTCTCCCTCTCCTTTTCCGACTACTCTAATCTTCCCACTCGGGACCATATCAACCTCTTCCTCTTCGATGTCAAATGTGCTTGTCACATCGCTCTTGTTGTCTATCATTTCCGATTCATCTCCATCATAAGTTGCAGCTTTCAGAAAAGAGATACTGTCATCTTCCTTCGATGCTTCTGTCAGAATGTCAGACTCGTCGACAATATCAGCAGAGTCTTTCCACTCTGGGATTACTACTGGACTGCTTTTAGAGAAGTCAACCTTCTTGAAGTGCTTAGGATCTTTCCGAAGAGGAGGCGATGGTCCAGTTGGTTCGTGGATCTTGATGGGGGAGGTTGCAACATTTGTGATAGAAACCGATGGAATCGGGAGTGACTTTGGGGTTTCTGGTTTGCGAAGCAGACGAATCGATGGGATTGGAGAGGTACTGGAGTCAGTGGTGTGACAAGGAGCAGACAGGAACTCTTGTGGTCTCTCTGTGTCCGTGTACTGTCGAGTGACTGTTGTTTGGAGATTCGTTGAAGTTGTTATGTTAGAATCACAGTTGCGAACAATATAACTTTGCACTGGTTGAGGTGATTCTGGGAACGATGAAGGGTATACGGGATAGTCCTCTTCTGGCTTCATTCCAATTGTGGAATACACTGGTCTTCTGATATCATCTGTCAAATCTTCAGCTTTGAATGGCTTCGGAATAGCTGTCTTGGATATTTGGATCGGAGCTCCATAACTGGCAATAGGTCTCACAACAACAGGACTCTCATGAACTGCTTCTGAAGTCATTTTAGCAGGACTTGGAGATCGTTTTGGACTGTGAATCACTGTCCAATGAATACCACTTTTTATCTCTGGAGGTGGCATTTCTCTGGGTCTTTCCACTTCTTCAGGGGCTGGGACAGATACTTCAACGTTCAGTGCTTCTTCTCGTTTCACCCCGTTCTCCTGTTTCTCTTTCCTCTTTCTGTGCTCTTCAAATGCCTGTTGTACCTGCTCCTTGCTGATATTCGATGCTCTTCTCCCATTCCGTACATTCTTCTTCGGTTCTTTCCTAACCGCCGGTGGCTCTTTCTCTTTGCTGTTTTCAACTTCTCTGATCAACGCTGCCAAATCTTCTCCATAACTGGGTTTCTCCTTCTTCAGAGTTCCCGCTGCATCAATCTGCCAGTATCTGTTGGGTGCCGGAGCTGCCGGAGGTGGCCACTGACGAGGAGTTTTGCCAGATCTTCTGGGGGAAACAGCAGATCGAACAGAGTCGGGAACACGAGACTCTGAAACGGACATAGGACATGGACAAGAACAAAGGACGTGTTGTTGGAGACAAGGACCAAGGACCCGAACGGAAAGCGAAGCAAAACATGAAATTAGTTCCGCTCCCAGTGCTGATAGACTCACCATGCGATGGAGGAGGATTTGATGGGACTGGTGGTGGCTGTGGTTGGTTTCTAGATGACTGGGAGAACTGCGACGGGGCTGGAGACAAACGGTTTGGATCGTAGTGAGTTCCTCCTGGTCCGACACCTCCACCGTAGGTAACAGTTTTTTGAAGGTCTGCACCGAAGGCAGCATTGGGAACTCCACGTTGTGCAGGGCTAAATAAAATTGTTCAGATTCAAGTAGTTTGTCATACGTTACCTCAAAATGCCTTGAGTTTTCGGAGTATGATAGTGAGTTGTGACTTGCTTGGATCCGGCAGATGGAGCTGGAGAAACGGAGAGTGGTCTAGCCGAGTTGATTTGTGGGTGATAAGCAGCACGTGGACTCTCTTGGTGATGATGAACTGGTACTGGCTGGGCAGCAGTAGGGGAGGATTTACTGAAATCACATTCCTTTTATCAGAAACTGGTAAACCAAACTTACACAAAGATATTGGGATCCATTCCAGGTCTTCCACCAGCCTTTCTCTGAGTTCCGTGGATATCGCAGTAGAACTTATCTGAAAAGAGAGTTGTACCTCGTGGGAGTATGTCTCTCTGTTTACCAACCTTCAATGAAGTGATGCCCGACATTTCTCAGTGAGTTTCCACACGTGGCACACGAGAGACAGTCCCCGTGAAGATCTTTTCCGGCCGCACGAGCCATCACTCCCAGGATTGGTCGGGTGCAAATGAAACAAACCGGAAGTCCACTTGGATTCGGATGATTCGAGAGAGTTGTTCCAGCGGATCCGCGTTCTTGTTCTTTCAGAAGTCGCAAAGTTTCACTTCGCAGATACGCAGGTTCATCCTGGCGCTGAGCAGCAGCACGAGCTCTAAAATGGGAGAGATCATTTAGGGGATTTGTAGCAGTTTCAGTCGATTGTAGACTAGAAAAGGAAGGATTAACGATGGAGGTGGGTAAGCGGATTTTGGAGAACGGAAAATGAACTTAGGACAGGGTCAGTTATAAAAACCAGGCAGATTTGTTGAAAATCGCTTTTTTTTCGCTGGTTTTTCACATTTCGAACTTCATTTTTCTAACCTCCACAACGACCAACTATCAAAGGTTTACCATTTTCATTCATGGTTTACAGATGATGTCGCGGATCGTCATTTTGGCCTTGTTTGTCACAAGTGCAGTTGCTGACTATCACAAGCTCAAGCTTGGCGGAGAATGTGAGAAGTTGAGACTTGAACTTCAAGGAACCGACAGTTCTGCTGATAAGCTCACGAAGCTCAATGCCTTCTTGGATTCACTGGGATCAGATACTCGTCAGAAGTTCTGGGATATTGTAGCTGCTGCTAAGACCGATGCTCAGACCAACTTGCCATCGGACAATGCTAAGACATTGGCCGCAGGAGTTATCAGTGACTTTGAACAAGGAAACTTGTTTGTCCCACATGAGCAAATTTCCAAAGAGGTTACAGCTTCTAGAGTGATTGAAAACTGTATCTTTCCTTTCAGATGAAAGCTAAGTTTGAATCTCTCGACGATGCTGATCGTACCGCAGTCAAGAACTTGGCAAAGGTCTACGGAAAGCAAATCAAGGCTCTCGTTCTTCCACTTCTTCCAGAAGGATGCGCACCATCATCTGAAGCTATCGATGCGGCCGCTAATGCCACCCGATCTGGAGGATTTGATACTGTGAGATATCTTTCTCTTTCATCATTTCTCATACACCTTTTCAGCCTGACTACCAACCCCGCAGGAAGCGAGAGCTTCTCTTCATCGAAAACTTGACCGCCGCCTTCAGAGAGTACAGACGTCGTCGCAATGTGTAATAACTCTAACTAGCTCCGAATCTCCAATAAAAATAACTTTACAAACATTCTTACCCTTGATTCTGAATGAGTCCATCGGTTTGTTGAACGTATTGTTCTGCGGCAGACTTGTCAGAGTAGATGCCGAGCGGGGAGTTGTATTGCATGTGTTTCACTCGCTGATCAGTTTCAAAAGGAAGTGCAGAACTGTTGAAACCTTGTGGTGGACGGGTCTGAACAGGAAGTTATTTGGTGAGAGGAAAAGGGTTCAAGACTTACATCACTGTTATGCTGCAAATTGACACGGTATGGAGTCTCCTGGTGGCCTGGTCCAGTGTTCTCGGTCACTTCTGGACGCCAGATTCTGGTGGAACCTCCGGAAGACTGCCTGCAAAAGATATAACGATACAATCAGGTTAGAAGGCTTAGTTTCTAGTAGCTCTACTCTTTACCATGGTCTGGGTGTCGTTGTGATTCTCACCATCACTTGAGAATGCACTGAATAAAGAGGTTCTTTAGGAGGAAAGAATGGAAAAAAGTCGAGGAAGGAAGGAAGTGTTTGGAGGGAGGTGCAGCGGTTTTTCTCTTTTGAGTGTGGGAACAGAATATGAATAAATTTTGAGAGAATGGAAGAGAAGAGAACGAACATTTGAGGGCAGAGGACTGGATGAGTCAGACTGAACAAGCAAACAAATTGGAACTGAAGTTTTGGAAGATTTCAAAAAAGAACTGAATAACTCAAACAAGTGTTCCTCTAAAAGGTTGCAGCTGCAGAAGGGGTTGTATCTGAATTATATGTATAAATCCTAATGTCTACAGTGTCGGCTGCCGCTTCCCGGCAGGGATTCGGAAGAATGTTGCCGCTTGGCCTGATTCTTATCTGTTCTGCGTGAGCGTTCGCTTCGAAATTTGGATATTCCGAAATAAGCCCCGGAGGATAAACAGAACTGGATAACACGAGACGCAGCGAGATAGACAAAGAGGGAAAGGATGGGGATATCAGAAGGATGATGTGATCACACTGACACCTGAACACTTGTTTGCAAGGCGGAAACTGGTAATCAAGGCGCCCTACTTTTGAGGATTAGGTTTACTGATAAGAGAAGACTGATAAGGTGAAAGAGACTGAAGATTGGGGATACTGTACCTGGTGACAATCAGTTCAATCTTCTCATGAGCTGTCACCAACAGACGATCAACGGCATTGATGTCCAAGTTGTCGAGATCTGAACTTTCTTCGTTTCAGTCGGTCTTCATTCTCTCGTTTCAAACCTTCCAACTTCTCAACAATATCCCCATTGCGGAGTCCGGCACGATCCGCCAAACTGCCTCCGATCACCTACAAACCATCATTATCACTACTTATTGTTTATGTATGTTTTCATCTTTCTAACGCTCTTTTCGTTTACGACTCATCTCTCACTGCTCCGCGAGCCCCTTCTCATATTGTAATACGTTTTTTGAATCGGCTGGCATGCCCGACAAGTTACGTTGAGAGGGAGAGGAAAGTGAAAAAAGAGAGAGAGAGAAGGCGGAAGAGTAACGGGTTGTAAATCAGTTGCGATGTGTTTTGTGGTGATTTTCGAGCGGTTACGAGGGATATTTCAAAGAGGCTCGATTTGTGATGGAGTTGGTTTTTGGGGTCAGAAGATCTGAACGGTGTAAACTGAATGGGGAGGGAGAAAAGGGATTGGAAAGGTTTGATGTGGTGATTGAGGGGAATATGTTTTCACAGCGTACGCGCAAAAAGTAGCACTTCTGGCAGATTTGAAAACGGAACGAGGCAAAAAAACAGAACTATAGTTACCGAAAGGTATACTGTACTTTTGAGAAACGATTCAACGCTGGAACCGTCACAAAAAACATTCCTGGCTGTCTTGAAACTCAGAAAACACTCACATTAACAATAAGAACGGCTCCACCGGGTGCTTCAGTCACACCGAACCCCCACGGCGTCCGCCGATCCGAACGGGCCATTCGCACGGTGACTCGTTCCATGGCTGACTACCTGAATAGGAAAGGACACATTTGCATAATCGAAACAAACAAATCAACAGTTTAGAGAGAGAGAAAGAGAGAGACAACCGAAGAGATAGGATTATGCGGATCGGAGGCAGAGATTTTGGTGAACTGGAAGGAAGGTGAAACGTGGTATGTATGTAGAGAAGAATAGGGGAAAGTTGAAAGTTGGGAAAGAAGACGAGTGAGTAATGGAATTGGGAAATTCGATGAATGACAGCACCGCCTTATCTCAACTCTTCCCTCCATTCTTATGACGTGGCGAATGTTGCTCTGTTTCTCTGTTCTTTCTTTCCACTTGGCAACTCTTGCAAATATTTGTAGAACACGACCTGGATCCCAGAAAAAAGTAACAGACAACAAAATGAGTTATCCGTCGTCCGTCCGATCGGAGGCTGGAGAGGAGGGCGGATATAGGCGGCTTGCTCCGGTGTACGCGGGCGTGAGCAACCCGAACTCTGACATCCCTCGGCTTCTCCCGAGCTTCGCACTTCATGCCGATTCGGCTCTCGGGGGCCTCTCCTCTTGAATGAGTCCGGCGTGAGAGAACAAGGCGAGGCGTGGAGACGGAGGCATCGGAGCGAGGCGTGTTTGTAGTAAAGCGGGTGCGCGTTGCTGATTATCAGTGGAAGAAGAAGGAGGATGAGATGATAGAGAGAAACAAAGTGCTTGTGGCGATCTGGAGGAGCTCCTCCGACGGCAGAACACTTGCTTTCTCTTGGCCAATCTCTGCTTGGAATGGGTCATTGTGGTTGGAACTGATTGCATGAGGGAATACTGTAGTTTACAAGACTGCGCAACCAAGAACCTGTACACAGTGGATGCATGAAAGACAGCTGGAGAAATCGAGTCGGATGGGATCATATTTCCACGTAAGCAGACAAAAGTTGTGGCAACAGAAATAGATGGAAAAGATGAAAAAAGACGATCGATGTGCGGTCTCTCGCACTCTTAACACGCGGCTCCCAGGGCACAAAACGCAAACAATGGGAGGACTCAGAGGTCGGCGATTATCAGGCTGCTCGTATATGTCGAAAAGGAACATAACACACGGGAGTTAATTTGTTTATTGAAACTTGGCGAAGTGTGCGCAGAACAGTCAAGATCAGTGCGAACGGTGACGGCGGGTGGCGGCGAGGACGAAGGAGCGTGGTGGGCATGGACAGTACTGGCCATCGCGTCCTGAAAGATAAAATAGAGTAACTGAAAAAGTATAGGGGATTGGTTACCTGGAATTCCTGGTCCTCCTGGAACACCAACTGCTCCCGGCTGTCCTGGAGCTCCTCTTGGTCCTGGTACTCCGGGGATTCCCTCGCTTCCTGACTCTCCGTCTTTTCCTTTTTGTCCTGGGGCTCCATTGGCTCCAGCTTTTCCTGTGGCTCCTGGGGCTCCTGGTGGTCCTGGAAGTCCACGTTGTCTCTGTCCATCAGCTCCCGGTCTTCCTGGCTCTCCATCCTTTCCTGGGGCTCCTGGGGCTCCAGCGTCTCCTGGTTGTCCTGGTGGTCCTGGTCTTCCGTGAGTTTGCGATGGGGATCCTGGAGCTCCTGGTGCTCCATCTGGTCCTTGAGCTCCAATTGATCCAATGTCTCCAGGAGGTCCTGGTGGTCCACGAGGGCATTGAACGCATCCAGTGATTTGGTTGTCGCAAGATACACTGCCGAGCGAGTGTGGGTTATCCATTCCACGTGGTCCATTCTCTCCGGCAGCTGAAAATCAGAATGAAAATAATCCTACTAGGAACCGTAACATACTTCCTGGTGCTCCTGGAGCTCCTGGTGGTCCAGGTGGTCCTGGAGGACACTGTGGTGCGGAATCGCATTGACACCACTCGGGCAGTTTGGTGAATCTCTTGTCTCTCCTGAGAAGTGGGTTTTCACGGGGACGGGATGGAGCGGAGTGCTTGATCTGGACATCCATAAGATCAATCCAGAGAGAATCAGTCTCCACCTGAACCAATGATTGGAATCAAAACGTAAGGTGCTAGAACAAACCTTGAAGCTCTCAACGACGCCAACAACTTCGTCTTGCAACTGGTTCATCTCATAGTAGATTTGAGGAACAAAGATGGTCAGAGCAATGATAGCGAAGCCGGACAGAGCGGCGAATCCCGAAACGACAAGCTTCATCATTCTGAAGAGATGATGAAACGTGACTGGATACCTTCGTTCTCCGGTCCTTTTCCCATTCCTTTTATACCCGGACACACCTCGTAGAAAAGGGGCGGAGTGTTCATCTACCGTATCAGTTTTCGAGGCAAACGAGTTGGCGTCGAGGACAGAGAGAGAGAGCGAGGCAAAAATGGCGATTGCTGATGGGAGAGAGGGAAACACCGGTAGGGTATTGTCCGATGGCAACAAGTTTGCTTTTCGTCGGCTGAAAAAAGTGACTGTCTGACGGAAGGAATCGGACAGAATTCGTCATCTTCGTGTACCGTTCCTTGTAGTGTTACCTGGAAAAAAGGGGTTCAAGTGCGGAATCAGTCTCCTGATGTCTGGAAGAAACCAATTCCATACTCCTGCTTCTACGCAAACTTCGATGACATGCGTATTCAGGTGTTTCTCTCTTCTTCTCCGAATCGAAATCCTCCTGCCATATTGGTTCTGGCCTTCTGCCAAACCTATACAATACGCTCTTCCTGCATCTCTTCTTCCCACGGGATATCTCGCGGTCTCGTGCCAAATGGACCGTTGAATGGCCGCCGCAGCAGGACATCTGATTCGATGGGTTTATGCAAAGTAAACGGCATCCCAGTTTCAAGGTGACGGGAACGTGCCTCTTCCTCTTCACTCTCTCATTCGCCATTTCATTTTCTGCTTCTTTTCCACACCATCATCATCGCAGCTGATTGTTGCCAACAAACACAAATGTAAATGAACCGGAGGAAGATAGAAAATGGAATGCAACGTCTCCGATAATTGGGTTTTGTTTCGGAGAAGCGTCTTTACAAAAAGGACTGCTTGTAAAAAACGGAAACCATTTGACCAGTGGGTGACGGAAGAGGATTACAAAAGAATGCAGAGAGGATCGCAAAGTTTTTTATCAAGTTTATTACGGAAAGACTTGACAAAATAGCAGTTATCGACCCGTACAAAAAGAGCCAATCAGACTGCTCTGAAGACAGCAGTCTGATTGGGAAATTGAGTCAAACAAATTGAAATAAGCAACCGAAGAAAATTAACGAGTCGGCGGATTGGTCAGCAAGCATTCAAGCGTTTCGATCGTCAATGTTGATCCACCGCTGGTGTATGTCCTGAAATTTACTCGTTGTAAAGTTGCATAAGTTATTAGACTAACCAGACTCCTCCAGAACATGTAAACGTAGTTGTCACTGTTGTTTGATCGTAATCCAGATAATTGACAAGGTTGGCAACAATTCCTGCGTACAGATCCAGTGTGGAGTCAGTTGTCCTAAAAACGCATTGTATTTCAAGATTGAAAACCCAAAACTTACGAGCATGTCGCAGATGCAACTCTCCGGCAAGTGTCACTGTCGTAAGCGAAAGTCATTGTTCCGTCGGGGAAACTGGTGGAAGTGAGTGTCTGGGTCAGTGCTGGGCAACAACCTACAAGTTCAACGATTAGAAAGTTTCTTTTTTCAAGTCAAGACAGAATGTGTTCATGGTGCTCGGTACCAGGACTCACCAGTGAGGACAGTTGTGGTGGTGACTGTGGTTGTGCTGATACCTGAAGTGCTCGTGTGATTCAGACACCTTGGGTACAGTTCTGGTGTTCAGGGAATCATGTGGGGTTGTGATTTTTTGTGTGAAAAAGTGGGAGAAAAGTGTTTGGAAGAACAGTGAAGACAACCGTAAAACACCTAGAGTACCTGTTGCTGGAGTGCCACCTGGAACAGTTTGAAGACACGGAAACGTCATAGGAATCATCCTGAGGATGAGCAGGAACACCTAGAAACTGAGAATAGAGAGGTCCAGAGCATCGAGACTCACTATAATCATTCCCATGCACCGGGAAGCGGATAAGCGGAGTCGATATCCGGAAAGAGGCAAGTGTCGAAATGTTGCTGAATTTCGAAATGTTGACAAAGTAAAAGAAAAAGTAGAGGAGGAGGAGAAAGTGGAAGAAGGAGAGACTTGTGGGAACGGACCGACGATTTGAAGGAGGAGAATGTGACGTCCGAATGTGGGTCTTGAACGGATTATCGCTTAATGACTGTGGAGAAAGGAGCAGTTTCCAGGCGGACGACGAAAGGCTGCGGATCGAAGGTCGCGCCGAGAAAGTGTAGACTTTGGTCCGGAGAAGAACGCACTTTTGATTGCGAACGGATTGTCAGCTTTTGGTAGGGATTAGGTGGACGTCTTCAGTATTCTTCTGTCGACCACAATATTTATTAGAAAGGTTCGGAAGGTTAACGATCACCGTGAAAATGAATCCGGGAGAATACAGTGTAGGAGAAGAAGAAGAGTACAAAGCAATACAACCCAATCACAATATACCGGATAATGGAAAAGAGCAGCCGTTGAGAAAACCGTCAATTAATTCAATTACAATGAAGCTTGAAAAAATAGAAACATTTATAACTCCGGAGAAGGCGATTTGGAAAAGTAGATGACACGTGTTGATTCATTGCGAAGAATGCTGAAAAACAGTTCATTGAAATATTCCCCTCCTTATCAACTCACTTATCAATAGAGAAAAAAAGTCTGATTGTGTTGTCCTGCAAGTGTTTACAGTATCTCGCATCGTGCTCCTCCGCTGATCCGGGACACGAACACGATGCCGTTCTACACGCCTTCGCCACAATTTCCCCAGTCTCTGCGTACCTGAAATCAAACCATTTGCACATTTCCTCTTTCATCAGTTTTCGGAAATCGCAAATTTATTCTACGCAGTCGTTTTTTGTCACTGCGGCGATTGTGTTCGTAGATATCCGGCAAGCCGTTCGCATAAATCATCACATCTCCTTATGTGATTTGGCGCGATTAGTAAAGAGGAGAAAAGGACGAGTGGCACCCGGACGGAAGGAAGGATTATGGGGTTAATATACTCGGAGACAAATTGACTTGGCGTCAGGGATACGGTAGGGGAGAGAGATTGGAGTACTGTAGGATGAAGGAAGATTTACCTTCTGAGAACTTTGCTGACACAACTGTGAGTGATTCCTAACTGCTTTGCAATGTGGATCTTCTTCATTCCTTTCTTATAACACTCAACAATCTTCTGCCGATCACAAGTGAGCAAAGGCCTTCCTGATATGTATGGTCTTCCGTATCTATTTCGAGAAGGGACTACTGTAGACACTGAAACAAATCGGGTCAGGATATGCTCAAGAACGACTTAGCTTACTTTTCATATCCTTGTGCTTATCAATGCATGACGTGGCGAGTTTGTCGATTTGAAGATCGGGACGGCGGAACGCTTTCGACAGTTTCTCGAGTGCAGCAAGAGAAGAGCCTATAAATCGTGAGATGCAACGTAGGAAACATAGAAATAAAACAAGAAAACTCACCGGATGGATGGCCAGAAGAAAGAGCTTTTTGAGCTGCAAAACTGGAGAAAAGAGCAGAGTTCTGGATAAGGAAGTTGATGGGTGGGAAGATGGATGGGGATATCATAGGCATTTGGGTAGCTGTCATTAATCTGAAACAAGGGAAAGAATGAACCAGTGAGAACACGGAATATGACAGAAAAGTTGAAAAATGAAGGGAAGGGATCACCTTGATTCCTCTTGTTTCTCTGCAATGATCTCGACTCCGCCCCCAACTGAATCGGTTCGGTTTCCGTTGTTCCCAATGGAATACGGTTCCCTTCTGACCCGTCTGTCGAAAAGGGTTCAAGACGTGGCGCCGCCCTTTTCCGCTGTTTTTTGTCGTCATCCAGGTATACGGTAGAAATGTGTGAAGCAGGAGGAGGCAGCGACGAACGGCCGTCATCATATCTGGTCGACGGATCGACGGAGGAAGCGTGGAGACGAGCGATACCCTTTGTGCTTGCCGACGATGTGACAAATGATGATCAGGTGGAGTGGCTGATTGGACAGGAAACGACATGGAAACGATGATGAGGTAGGTGCTGGAACATCACAGGGATCCAGTGTCACACATCTGTCTTCTAGCCCGGTAAGGATGCACAAGATCCAAAACTTGGGATAGTACTTTTTCAATCCATTTCAATCCGTTTCAATCAGTTCCAACTTTCCACAAGTTCATCGCAACAAGAACCAGCAACAAGCAAAAAGGTGTGATAATCGGCACTCTTTCAAAATGATACTCTCGTCTTTGAAACCGCCGCCGACAAAAGAGCGGTTCTTCTGGTGATGGTTCGCACTTTTGTCTGATTAATCGACGCTGGCAGGCGTAGCCGATCTGTCATGTCTTCATCGCCTCTCTCTGTGATTTCCCGTCGCTCTTGATAACAAAAGTGTGAGAAATTATTTTAATTTGAGTGGACTGGTAGATGTGTAATGCAAAAGGAGTGGTTTAGGTTTTGTGACCGTTGTGAGATCTGTATTGAGAACAACTGTACAAGTTCAGGGCAAAGTTTCCCTTGTACGCGTCTTTGCTATATCAACATGCGACACGTAATTTTTGATGTGATACGCCCAACAATAAGGCGCGAAACTGATTGATGAGTTGACCGATTCGTAATGACAGGGATCTGTGGAATCGCACGATCACAGTTAGCGAGATGTCAAAACTATCTATTATGCTCATACTTTATTCAATATCCAAACAGAATCACTGCTTCTTCTGGATGTGTTGTCTACCATCCTGATGTCCTGGGAACTTGGCAAACAGTGTGTGTCTCATCTTTCCTCCCTTTCCAAAGTCCTTCGCACCATCCGCACGAGTCTTGTTGGCCTCCTGAAACATTTTCTCACGTTCAACACACAATCAGAGTTACTCACGACAGCAGCCAGAAGAGCGAAGACGAAGAATAGAACCAGAAGGACGCGCATTCTCTGAATGTTGCGTTTCCCTCCTAGCAGGTTGCTTTTATATGGAAAGTTCTGTCCCTGATGTTAAGTTTTTCAAGGAATAAAACTTGTTGAACCCAACCCAAAAAGCCATAAAACTTTACTGTTTGATCAGAGCCCAACGATACGCAATGAAACCACCAAAATGCTTCCAGTTGACACAAAAAGACTGAAAGTCAAAAGTGAATGCTAGGAAATTGAATGAGACAATCAGATTTACAAGAAAAAAGAGCTTTCCTTGTTTTGCCACTCTTGGAAAACATGCGGTTTCATCTGGAATTGCTCGAAAGGGATAATTCGGTAAGACGGAGATCAAAAGAATACTAAAGGACCAGTGACAGCCAAAACAAGCACGTGGCCGGTGCTTTTTTGATTGAGTAAAGTGGAGACACATTCCAAAGTTAGCCCCGGCCGGGTGTCAATCGTAATAACTGATATGTCTGGGGAGAATCGACGGGAAAATACACACACTTCCGCTTCTTGAGCCTGACAAATTTGATTTCGAAGTAAATCTAGTTTTATCGACTTCAGGTAACACGCACTTGATTCAATGTTTCGAGAAGTCTCCATCGTCTGCGTGGGTCGAGATCGGAGTTCTTCAGAGGATCCCTCATTGCATTGTTCTCTCGAGAACAGAGAATCAATTCATCTTTACTCCTAAACTTCATAATCACAGAGCATAATTGAGTTTCAGTTGCTACTTTCAGGCTCAACTTGTTTCCTCTGGTCAGAGCGATAATAGAAACGCCCCGCTTATACAACTAGGTGTTGAGTGATGTCTGACTGAACATTTATAGATTTTCTAATATTCTTTCCACAAAGACTTTAGACACCGCTTACCAATACACAACCTTCTTTTCCCACTGACTCAGAGTTCTTCTCATGTTCTACACCACCGTTTGCAGTTTCCTGCAGCTAATTTCCTTTTGCTTCCTTCATTCTAACTGATCACTTGCCACCCGTGATTCTCTTGTAATTTCCGCCATCTTCCGGACCTCTAATCCTACCTCCGATGTTCCAACCAAGTCTCCCCAACACTTCCTTCTTTTCAGACTCATTCCCAGAACAACAGTTCTCACCCGGTCATTTCCTGGTCTTGATCCTTTCACCCCTATGCCCAATTACTCTATTTGCTTCACCTTTTCAGACACTCCACCCATATTCCATGACTCCCTCATACGACAACAATATTTTCTCTATGCATGTTCACCTGCTTGATTTAAAAAGAAATTGGGAAATGCCTCACGCTTCAAGCGTATTTTCGGCTGTTCAGGGTGTTTTGTTTTTGCGCAAGGTTTACTGAAAACTTTGAAAAGCCAAGTTGCTATACATGTTGTCAGGGTAGCTTTACCTATGTATGACGTTTAGACGAACACTTTCCATCTGCCATTCCCTTCTCGATGATCAGAAAATCAGAGAAGCAGCAGGTGCTAAATGAGCTGATCACCGAGTCGCCGATTCCTCAGTTTCCCAGCTCTTACATCAGTTGCAACGTCCACCCAGCACCGATTCCCACACTTGCACACGTGAAGTTTTTCGGAAACGAGATGTCTGTTCAATCTAGAAACAGCCGGACGCCGTGACAGCTCTAATCGGCTCGGAGCCAGCCACGCCAGCCCAATAAACATCTCATTTCGGATACCAATAACCGAAATGTTTTGATTTGATTTCGTTTCTGGTTTCCCCCGGCTGATCTTTTCACTCTGTTCATGACAACCTTTTGATCATAAATAATCTGATAAAGTAGCCGATTGACAAATGGAAAATCATAATTAGTTGTTCTCCCCCCACCGTGTTTATCTGTTGTTTGATTCCCTCATGCTCCTTTCGGATCATTTGACCATTGGAAGGCTCGAATGATCAAGTTGGAATCGTGGGAATCCTAGAAGACATATCACGCGCCCTCGCTTTTCAGTGTAGTTTCACTTGACTTGATCTTTTTCTTCTGAATTCTTGCACCTTGTGATCAATGACGCCAGTTTCTTGCACTCTTCGTTTCAGCTCACTTTTCCTAAACTCCTACTTACTTTAACGCATACATTTTCAGAATACAGCAAGCACAAAGCGCACAAAGAGTTGCAGTCTAAAGGGAAGTTCCGTGTCTTTTCCTTTTCCCACTCATGTCGTTTGCGGCAAACATGTATCTCTATTTAGCAGAAGGTTAGTTCAAGGCTTTCAGTCAATCCATCCTAGTTCCTTCCAGGAATAGTAATATGTGTCACCAACATTACCCTTCTCTGGTGCATCCTCTCCGATCAACGTAATCGTCGTCGTCGCGAGTTCCTCCTAGTTGCTGCCCAAGCTCTCACTGATATCTTCTACGGTGTTGCTTTTATGTTGATAGCGAATCTCAGGCTAGGACTATTCTACGAGAACAAACGTAAGAAACTACCAAATATCCAGACGAGCTTCTGATTACAGTAACCCTAACAGTGCCAACTTCTCATTGTGCATACATTCCTGCCCTTTGGCTTCACAACATAGCCACTCCCCTTCTCGGATTGCTTCCTCTCACCACATCCGTCAACTTCCTGGTCTGTTCGGTCGCTCCGTTATGGTATATGAGAGCTACGCATCTCTACACTTCCATGCTACTCATGGGTACCTACCCTAGTTTCTGATATCACCAAGATTTCCCTTTTTAGCCCCGGTAACCATCACGACATGTCTTGTCTCTGTAAATGCTCTCCTTCTAATTGATGTTCAAACTCCGATAGCTGCTCTCTGTATCGCTGCAAATGGAGCTGCTCATCCAATAGTTTACCACATGATGCTCTTCTTTCGGATTGTGGCTAACCTGGCTTCTGCTGTCATCTACGGAATTATTATCATGTATCTCAAAAAGGTTGGTACAGAAGTTTTTGAGCAGTTTTGTGTTTATGCATTGCAAAAACAGTTGCCGAAAGCAATAGAAAACTAAACATGGTCTTTCCAGAGCCATGGAGGATCTTTGAAAGACTTATCCCCTCAACAACTGAAAATGCATCGGAACGCCAAGATAACCCTGGGTTTGGTGACCACCAATTCCATGATTCTTCTCTTCTTCCCCGACATTCTCCTGTTTGCCAATCCATGGAACATCACTAAAACCTATTCAACACCACTGTACTCCATGACTTTGAGCAAGGTAGAATTGTAAGATGACTAATGTTCACACATTCTCTTCCAGACTATGGCTAACTTCATAATCTATATGATCCGGTATCGAGAGCTTCGTAATATCATTCTTCTACGAGTCGTTGGTATTCTGCCTCAGAAATGGAGTGTTCCGTTGTCCGTTCGGATACGAAGCACAAATGAAGCGTCGACTGCTCCGAAGGGAACATTTGCCACGAGATCTTCGGTACAGGTGGAGCGGTTTCGAGAAGGTGAGAAAGTACCATGAGTTCTCATTCTATTGCATATTCTCAGCTTCCCTTGAACCACGAAACAGCATTGGTCGCCGAAAGAGCTCAGTCGTAGCCATTCCGAAATCCCGGGTGTGTCCGGATAACCTTCCAGTTCCTACTGTTCCTTCTGGACCTTATCACTTGCCACCATTGCCCAATAGGAAAGTAGTCAATCTTCCGTAATCTCTAAAACATTCAAAATTTGATTGTTACAATTGTTTTTGTCTGTATTTATGAAGGTTGATTTCATTTTATATCTCAAGAAATGTGTGAAAAAATTACAGTAAGACAAAAGTTTTAAAGGCGCATATTCCAAAATCTACAAAAGGTCTCGCAACGAAACAAGAAGTAACAAGAGAAACTACGGTTGTGAGCACTTTTCTGTGATGAAAAATTTCTTGTTCATTTTTTTTAAATAACGTTTCAAACGTTTTTTCAGTTTTTTTTTTGCTAAAACATGATGAAAATCTAAAATCAAACACTGCTAGGTTAAATAGGTTTCACAAAAACGATTCCCCGAAAGACGCATCATCTTTCGCCGGCACTCCGCTCCCTCTCCGTCCTTCTCCTTCTTCTCTATTTCTCTCCTTTTATGCCGATGCTTCTTCTCTTTTCCGTTTAGACTTTCATCAATACTTCGGCGGCAACATCGCTCCACCGCACTCTCTGGTCTCTCGGTCGATGTTCGATTTTTGGCCACTCGTCGGCCGTCGTTTTCACTGCACTCTTTCGCCTCTCCGCGCTCTTTTTTCACAATCGCCACCACTGATTTTTCAGCCAAAACAGACTCATTTTCAGAATGAGGGTACTTATAGCCGCGTTCTCGCTGATCGTCGCGGCTTCCGCCTACGACGCCGTCGTCTTCTCCAACCAGAGAGAAATCGCGTGAGTTTTTCGATCCTTATCAGCTAATCACCCGTGATATCACTGACTGGATTATCGATTTTTGCAGAGGAACCCCTGTTGCGCAGCTTGTCAGTGCTGCCACAGCTGAAGAGCCAGTTGTCTTCATTGTCAACCCGGATTTCACCCTCGGTAAGCTTTTTCTTTTCGGTTTATTGCGAAATCCTTGCTGTTTTAGGTCAATTCTCCGTGAAAGCCAATGCATATTCCGCTGAGCCAACTACTGACTACTTGGCCAAGTCCGTGAAGAGCAGCAACTTCCACGAGTCGCAATACTTCGCCAACCAAGTTGAGGTAAAGCTTTGTACCCTTTATTCTGGAATCTCATCCCTCAATTTCTTCAGGCCACATCTGCTCAAGTGCTCACTTCTGCCGATCAGTACAAGGCTGGATCCGCTGTGTACGTGCTTGCTGGTGAGGAATGGACCTCCATGGAGCAGCTCGCCGAGCAACTCATCTCCAAGATCGACAACTCCGTCGGAGTGATCACCTTCACCGACGCTGTCACCCACGAGAAAAACCGTGTCAAGAGAGTCGCCACTGACGAGATGGTAATCATTTTGAAGCTTTTTCAGTAAAAAAATGTCTAAAACTATTCAGGACGACGCTGGCACCGGATCTTCTTCCGCCTCCACCAACCCAGCCAACCTCGACTTCGGAAGCAAGCTGCCAATCGTGCTTCCACCATACAACAACACCAAGTACGATGTTAAGCCATCCGCCGCATCGTCGTGCCTCTTCTACATGGAGGGACTCACTATCGTCGTGCAGCAGAAGAACGACAAGGTGCTCAACTACGCCAACGCCTACATTCCTGGAAGCAACTTGACGTACGCGTACGCTGATGGAGATGCCAAGTGCCCGAACGCAACAGTCGGAGAGTTCACCTTCCGTGTCAGACTTCAATTGAAGCAGGATGTCACCGGATACCAACAGAAGACCGAGGCGTTCACCCTCTCCAACGGAGACAACATTGACTTCATGTTAGTATCAGAGGCTTGATTTTCAGTTTTGTAATATTTGTTTCCAGGTTGAACATCACTGCTGATTACATGGGCTACTGGTCCCTCAAGGGAGCCACTCTCTACTCTGCCAAGATCACCGGAAAGGGAAACTACAAGTCTGCCTCGACTTCCGGAGTAACCGTCGGAGAGACTGCCACCCAATACTCTGGAATCAACTCGGTCATCGGATGGTCGGTTGTCTGCGGACAGACTCAAGCCGTTTTCTTCCCAACCACCGATGACAGCGTCAAGATCGGAATCGCCCTTGTCAACACCCAAATCCAACTGTTCAACATCCAAAACACTAAGAAGTGGGTCGAGGGAGTTGCTCACTTCACCCTGCAAACCGAGGACTGCACCGGAACCTTCTCGCCGGGATCCTGGATGGGTATCGTCTCGGCTCTCGTGCTCATCGGAGGACTCTTGTTCGGTTACGTGATGCTGCAATCCGTGCAGACCATGGACCGTTTCGACGACCCGAAGCAGAAGCAAATCGTGATCAATGTCCGAGAATAAGTCATCCCTGTTTCAGTCTGTCCCTGCCATCCCTTTCCTTAGTCTCATTATTTGTGATTATCCCCCCGTACTCTATCTCTTTTCTCCATTTCGTTTTCCCGTCTTTTTCCTGTTCTATTGCTTCATTGAAAGGGTATTTCCATAGAAGAGTCACTTCTTTCTCTCTCCTGCACGACACTAGGCACTTTCCCTCTAATCCATTCTCTTCTTGTTTCCCAATCATTCCAGTTACCTGAATCCACGGTGACGTTCTCTCTCGCTTCACTTTACTTATTGTTTTCTCAAATGTAA
Source organism: Caenorhabditis panamensis (assembly GCA_900883565.2). Classification (NCBI taxonomy): domain Eukaryota; kingdom Metazoa; phylum Nematoda; class Chromadorea; order Rhabditida; family Rhabditidae; genus Caenorhabditis; species Caenorhabditis panamensis. The sequence goes on along the minus strand of LR537678.1, from coordinate 169,358 downwards.
CCATCTATATAATTTTATGATCATTGATTCAGATTCCAAAAAAACCATTCTCTTCTTTCTTTTCTTTCCCTGTTTTCTTGAAACATAGTGAATTATGTTCAGATTAGCTGTAAATAATAAACAAAACTAGTTGTTAAGCGAGTTTTATTGGAAGATACAATCATACTTCAAGTATTACAAGCCCATACAAACTCGGAGTGTCATTAGTTGATCAGCGGGACAAGAGAATCTGAGAGGTGTCAGAATTGGCAACAATGATAAAAAGCTTCGAGAAGAAGAGACCTGGCACAGAAATCGCGGAACACGAGGGTCTGGAGAGGCAACTTGAAGGGTTGAAAGGCACTAGGAGAAACACGAAAATGTGAGAAAAGAGGGAATATTAGTTGGAACCACTACTGCTAGGTCCGTCGCTGTTACTCGGTCCCGGATTGTTGCTCGAATAGTCTTGTCGGCTGAGCAGCATTGCACCGGCCGTTGTCACGTCGTCATCCCAGTCTGCAGATTGAAACGGTATTAATGATTGAGTAGAGAATCGATCAGTTACCTAAACTTTGAGCAGCAAGCATTTCTTCGTACAATCCAATGCCAGATGACGTGGATTGTTCTTCGACGACTGGTTCTGAAGACGATGAAGTAGATGGACCACTGGTGGAAGGACCATTTTCGGAGGCAGCGTTGCTTGAACTCTTTCCCTCCATTTCTTTCAAATAAGACATCAACGACTCCTGAGCAACCTGATCCTCGAGATCTGCTTGAGTTCTCTGGAAGTCCGTCATGTCCAACTTGTCTTGAAGCATCGCCTCCTCGATCTGCTCCATCTCCGAAGTGGCCATAGCTTTGCTCATTAGATCCTTGTCTGCAGCTCCAGGAACCATTCCCGGAAGTCCGAGACCGACTCCGATGGTTGCTTCATTGGGTTGAAGAACTGCAAATAAGAAGGATTCGGATCGAAAAGAAGCAGTGCAACTCACTGGCATTGTAATGAACAGCGCCGTGGTAGCTGAGTCGGAGTGGAGCATTCTGCTGAATCACTGGGACTGCGGCATTTGAGGAGGAAGCACCATCTGGTGCAGTGGCATGTTCTGGACGAGGAAGCAAGATTCTGATAGGTTCTAGAATGGGCTCTGATAAAAAGATGATTATTAGATTCTCTAGGTTACACTCACCCGTGGTGTCCTGGTACACTTCCACCGGACGAGCGAACATTTCAGAGATAGCTTGAAGCTCCACGTGATTTCCGTGACAGTTCTCTTCTCTCTTTCTTCGAATGTAGTTCTCATAGTTCTCAGTGATGAACTCTCTAAAGTGATCCCTGTTGTTTTCCATGTAATTCATACACAGCGTTCTGATCTGTCCGTGCATCTCCTGATCCCCGTAGATTTGTTCGGCTATCGCACGGAACATGCAAGCACCGTCACCAATCATTTCTTTGATAATGAGTCCTCGGGCTGCAAGCCTTTGAGCGAATAAAGCTTCGTCCTGAGCGTTCTGAACATGATAGTAAACTTTTCATGAGAAAAGAGTGCACCAACCTCTTCACTGCGATATTCCTGGTAGTGATGCTCATCGTCGGAATTGCAATCTCCACCTGGCGACGATCGGCTCTTTTTGTTTTCAGGAGAATGGAACGACGAATTAGGTGGAGATGACAGGGGACTCGCAGCGAGTCCGGCAGGAGAAATGGCCCCTGAAGCTGGTTGTCGGTTTTGAGAAACCACTGTAGACGATTCTTTACATCTTTTCTTGACTGGTCCGCCGTCTTCCTGTGGTCTACTACGCTTCGTTGAACTGCCTAACTGACCAGGAAGAGGGCGATCAGCAATGCTGGCTCCAGGCTTCTGTGATGGATCCTTCTCCCTTTTCTTCTTCACGGGCAGGATGGTCATCTTCTGGAAACGTATTGATCTGATTCGAGGAAATTAGAAAGAAGTGAGAAAAAACAGAGAGAACAAGTTAACAAAGATATGAACAATCGTTAGAAACGACGTAGTGAAAACGAAAGACTCGAAAAGAAGTCTGAGATTTATATGTGCAATGTTTTCTTAACGACTACCAATAAATAAACACCATTCACAGAGAAGTTTACATCGGGAAGCGTATGACGACAGTTAGACGAGGTTCATTCAGAGTCCCCGTTGTCGTTCAGCCTGCTCAGCCAACGTGGCATTCACTACGAGGAGTCCTTCCATGTGGAGCATCATTTGAACATCGTTTGCCAATTCCGCTCTTGGAGCAGCAGGATCTTCCACTGCGCGTCTGTTAGCCAACTGAGCTCCAATGCGTGTTTCTATTTCCTCGCGGAACGCTCGTACTTCTGGATGGTTGTATTCTTGAGGAGTCCGACGACGATGACGATTGCTATGTCTTCTGACTAGTGCATCTCCACGAAAAAACTGTTCATTCTGTGCTGCCCAGTTCTCGAATTCCAAACGATCGGCGTCGTGTTGGTCGTGGAAACGCATTCGTTCTCGTTCCCGGTGCATTCTGGTAAAGAGATGCATAAGGTTCCGATCAGCATGTACCGAACCGCGGTACGGCTCTCCATCCAGAATCTGGAAACAGAACGTGAGTTGTATTAGAGAGTAGTTAATTCTGATAACTCACATCGTTGAATTCTCTGTACGTGCGAGCAACATCCGCACGGAATCCCAGGTTCCAAAGATCGTTATGATTGCCACGAGAGTAGGCAAGAATCGCATCATTCAATTCCTGCACATCTTGTCGTGTCCGAGTCATTTCGTCTTCGTTGAATCCAAATGTCTCCGCCAGATTCTCCCCGTCGAAGATTTCAACAACGGGAACATCTCCATCCGCGTTGAATCGGAACACATTGTGCATGTTTTGTCGTCGATCCGCGTCTTGACGAGCCTGAACTCGTCGTCGTTGCTGCTCACGCACTCGATTCAGCATATCGGCGTCTAATGTGAGTGGTGGCTGCCGTCGTGGACCGTCCAGCTGATGTGGTTTAGTTATCCCATCAACTTCAAGAATGTGCAGACGCTCGAGAATCACGGATCCTGTAGACTTTTGAACAGTTTCTATCAGAATACATCAAACTGTTTACCTTTTTTGTAGCACTCTTCCTTGGTCGGCGCCATCTCGTACATCCATCCAATCTTCTCATCGCATGACACACAGAACGCATCTCGAACGTAGTGGTCCCCAGTGAGCATTCCTCGTAGCACCATTGGTCCCAGAGCAATATTTATGGCGCGTTTGAACAGGTACGCTTGTCCTGTCATACCTGAAAGTGGCAATTCTTTGTGAAAACATCCCTGATGTTGGTTTGTTTACCAGTGAAGCTCGTGGAAACGCATGCCGCCTTGTCAGCCAGATAGATGTAGCAAGAGGCGCAGAAATACATCTTGTTGCCGCCAGCGTTCTCGATGAATTTTAAACCCATCTGAACGGAGAAATTGTGAAATGTTACGGAACGAAGGCAATAAGAAAGGCTCAAATCAGATAGCAATATGGTTAAAAAACCAATAAAAGGGCAAAACTATATGTAATTCACAATTTTTTTCAACATTTTTATGAGCTGGCCATAGAAATTATGTACATTTTAGAGCATACTCAATCGAAACCATAGGGAAAGGTTCTGAATGAAAGAGGCATTGGGAAAGGGCGACAGCAGTGGGGCACGGAAAGTACTGTGACTGGAAAGGACTATGAACACGGAAAAGTCGGAGTGTGAGGTATGCGGCGAACAGAAAAAGTGTACAGAGGAAGAGGAAGAACTAGGAAAAGTGTACAGATCTAAGTGTGATGTTGGATAGGATCATCTGGAATAATCTACGCGGAGACAGGAGCAGCACAATGGCAAAATTTACAGAATGTGAGAAATATGTACAAAACGAAACATGATAGAAGAATCAGACGAGGCTGGAATAGGAGCTCTCCGATGCGGAACGACTTGGTCTCGAATGTGTGAATGAGATTTCTGAAGGAGCTCGGAGACGCGGTCTTTCTATATTCGGATCTCTTTTCTCTCTGAAAATGGAACTGATTCGATGCTTCAGAAGTTCGCTTTCGTACCCGTCATCCTTATCCGGTTCATTCTCCGCGAGCATAGTTATCAACGCGTTTTCCAGAATAATCTGCGTCTCTTTGTACTTTTGGTCTTCTTCCATCGCCATTTCATACATCCAGCCGAGTTTCGCCTGTATCAAATGTTTGTCAACACTTGCTAACTTCTAATTTTCCTTGAATACCTTGCATAATATGCAGGAGACATCCCGAACAATATGCCATCCAGTGGTCATCTTGCGTTTCTCGATTTTCCCATATTCAACATTCCAAGCCCTGTGGAACAGCATTGCCGGGCCAGTACTTCCTGAATCAGGAGTTCACAACTCTACTGATAACCTAATTCGACAGAATCAACTACTTTCTACGAATTTACAGTCAATTCTCACCGTTAAAGTGACGACTGGTCAGCTCGCTGTGGCTGGTGATAGAGGTGTAACACTCTCTGCAACCGTAAAGATGTCCGGGACCGCCTGGAGGAAGGAAATGTTCAGTTTGACTCAGATATCTTGATAAGTTATTCACCATGGTTCCCAAGGAACAGCCTGCCCATTTCAGCAACTTAGAGTTCTCAACTGATCACAGAATTCACTGGAAGCTCAGAATCCAATAGAAAACGACGAATCGAGGGGAAAAACGACTGATTTACACTCTAGGAATACACGCGGGCCGTCAATATGACCAGAAAGCAATGCATCGATTCGAAACTCTCCCCTCTCTCATTCTTCCACCCCGCCTCTCTCCAAAATGCGCGCTCTGCAGTTGTCGTGTTGTCTGTGTCTCCGGCGGGCATGACTTATTTTTCTATTCCCACCCGGCTTCTGGCCACTCTTTCGACTCTTCTCGATCACATGTTTACCGTAGTTTCACCGCACTGTGTTAGGCAATTCAAGAGAAAGATGCGGACTTGTTGTTAAGCATTGTTTTATTGAAAGATACAAACATACTTCAAATATTACAAGTATATGAATACATACAAACTCGGAGTGTCATTAGTTGATCAGTGGGACAAGAGAATCTGAGAGGTGTCAGAATTGGCAACAATGATGAAAAGCTTCGAGAAGAAGAGACCTGGCACTGGAATTGCGGAGCAGGGGGGGTCTGGAGAGGCATTTTGAAGGGTTGAAAGGCACTAGGAGGAACACGAAAAATGTGAGAAAAGAGGAAAGATTAGTTGGAACCACTGCTGCTCGGTCCATCGCTGTTACTCGGTCCCGGGTTGTTGCTGGAATAGTCTTGTCGGCTGAGCAGCATTGCACCGGCCGTTGTCACGTCGTCATCCCAGTCTGCAGATTGAAATCAATGATTGAGTAGAGAATCAATCAGTTACCTAAACTTTGAGCAGCAAGCATCTCTTCGTACAATCCAATGCCAGATGACGTGGATTGTTCTTCGACAACTGGTTCTGAAGACGATGAAGTAGATGGACCACTGGTTGAAGGACCATTTTCGGAGGCAGCGTTGCTTGAACTCTTCTCCTCCATTTCTTTCAAATAAGACATCAACGACTCCTGAGCAACCTGATCCTCGAGATCTGCTTGAGTTCTCTGGAAGTCCGTCATGTCCAACTTGTCTTGAAGCATCGCCTCCTCGATCTGCTCCATCTCCGAAGTGGCCATAGCTTTGCTCATTAGATCCTTGTCTGCAGCTCCAGGAACCATTCCCGGAAGTCCGAGACCGACTCCGATGGTTGCTTCATTGGGTTGAAGAACTGCAAATAAGCAGAATTCGGATCGAAAAGAAACAGTGCAACTCACTGGCATTGTAATGGACAGCGCCGTGGTAGCTGAGTCGGAGTGGAGCATTCTGCTGAATCACTGGGACTGCGGCATTCGAGGATGAAGCACCATCTTGTGCAGGGGCATGTTCTGGACGAGGGAGCAAGATTCTGATAGGTTCTAGAATGGGCTCTGATAAAATATGGTTATTAGATTCTCTAGGTTACACTCACCCGTGGTGTCCTGGTACACTTCTACCGGACGAGCGAACATTTCAGAGATAGCTTGAAGTTCCACGTGGTTTCCGTGACAGTTCTCTTCTCTCTTTCTTCGAATGTAGTTCTCATAGTTCTCAGTGATGAACTCTCTGAAGTGATCCCTGTTGTTTTCCATGTAATCCATACACAGCGTCCTGATCTGTCCGTGCATCTCCTGATCGCCGTAGATTTGTTCGGCTATCGCACGGAACATGCAAGCTCCGTCACCGATCATCTCTTTGATAATGAGTCCACGGGCTGCAAGCCTTTGAGCGAATAAAGCTTCGTCCTGAGCGTTCTAAACATGATAATAAACTTTTTATGAGAAGAGAATGCACCAACCTCTTCACTGCGATAAGCCTGGAAGTGGTGCTCATCGTCGGAATTGCAATCTCCACCTGGTGACGATCGGCTCTTTTTCTCTTCAGGGGAATGGAATGACGAATTCGGTAGAGATGAAAGGGGACTCGCAGCGAGTCCGGCAGGAGAAATGGCCCCTGAAGCTGGTTGACGGTACTGAAGAGTCAGTCGGAAAACAATTCCTTACATCTTTTCTTGGCGGGCCCACAGTCTTCCTGAGGTCTACTTCGCTTTGCTGAACTGCTTCCTTGACCAGAAGGTGGACGTTCCGCATTGCTGGCTCCAGACTTCTGTGATGGTTCCTTCTCTCGTTTCTTCTTCGCTGGTAGGATGGTCATCTCCTGGAAAAGGATTGAACGATTGAAGACGTAATAAAAAAATTATTTGTGAGACAATAAAAATGTTAGTGATCGCAACGGTCCAGCTTTATCGGGTCTACTACGGAAGGACGAGAAGCATAGCCAAACAAGCAAAAGAGAGGAAACTTCAGAAAAAACCAATTAAAGTGGAAAATCAGATTTCAGTTTCACAAAAACAAATTTATCAGCCGAAGCGCCACAGCGCCAAGTGAATTTTGGCGCGAGCCAAGTTTGCTCGTCAAATTTAATGCCGTCCAGTCCGCAAGCAACTTTACGATAAGTTACACAGTTTATGGCGTCGCGCATGTTTTCTTTTTCCATTTTTAGGCTTCTTCAATTGTGTTTTGCTTGTTGTTTTGGTCAAAACAGCTTCTACTTCATGGCCCTGTTATTTTCTTTTGTCTCAGCAGTTCAACTGGGTGCCCTCAACATACTCCTTAATCGATACCAGCACGTGATTCTCTTTGTTTATCGCTTCGCTCGCTCGCTTCGCTTGTTTTCAATTCGTTTCTTTTCTGAACCGTGTGGCCGATTTCTTTTATCCCTTCCAATTTCCAGAATGCTCAACGTTTCGAGAGCTGCTACCCGTTTCTCGGGAATCGTCGTGCGCACCGTGACTGGTGGACACGGAGACGGAGCCGGACGTGGAGGCGGCAGCGGAGGATCGATCCGTGATGCTGGAGGTGCCTTCGGAAAGATGGAGGCTGCCCGTGAGGACGAGTACTTCTACAAGAAGCAGAAGGCTCAACTCCAGGAGCTCCGCGAGCACATTCAACAGGAGGTCGAGCACCACAAGAACCAGCTTGAGAACCACCAGAAGGTAAATCATATCTCGTTGTGCAGTGATTGTAAGGGTGCTAATTCCAGGTTCTTGACCGTCACCAGCAGCGCATTTCGGAGATCGAGGCTCAGGAGCGTGCTCTTGGAAAGGAATAAGGTTGCTGCGAAGCTACATTGCTCCCGACTAGTTGACCGTAAAAGCCGCGTTCTAAAAGTTCCATATTCGTTTTGTTTCATTTTCGTCACGTGTTTCTCATGTAATAAATTATAGTTTCTTGACGATTCATAGGTCAGATCAAACTATAACACACTTGAGGATAGGTCAACGAACTCTTAGTTTCTATTGGCGCTGACTAATACTCAAACCCTTTGTCGCAATTTTCATTAAACCCGTTCGTACACAGAAGTCTAGCTCCGCCAGCAAACCCGAATTCGTCACGAAAGGGAAATTGCATCAGAGGTTGCAAATTTCGCAATCTTTGCGATTACGATGAATGAATGGACAAACAGAGAATCGTAGATAAATACGGCAGGAATCGAGAAGGGAGTCATGCCAAGCAGTGGTCAGATCTCGGGAACCTCCACCACACTTTCCATTTTTGTGTGTTTCCCTGAAGGTGTTGGGTAAATACGGGGGGCGTCATTGTGTTGCAGACAGTTTATTTCCGTGTTATGCCCTTCCAGCAGCACCCACGCAAACACATGTTTCCTATAAAATCCATGAGTTCAGTGGTTTACAGATAGTCTTTTCCCCAAATAGTTACCGAAAATGTTCGGAGCCTCAAGGTCGGCATCCAATATAGATAACAAGTACATCACAGGATACAGTGGAAGTTCTGGTGAGTTCTTTTGACTTCAACTGATTCGAAACAAGACAATTTTCAGGCAACCAGTCAACCTCCTCCTACAACTGCCCTCCCTGTTCCCAATCTGCACCCGCCTACTTCTCCACGTCTGCTTCCTCCTCTCCCACTTCCAATTCCCCTGCCAAACATTCCTACCGGATCGATCCAACAGACATTGCCATGATGCTCTTCTAGGATGTTCAAATCTGTTTATGTACATATGTATCTGCTCTCCAGATGAGCTCGCTCTTATTGGGAACTTTCAATAAAAGATTGTCATCTATATGTCTAACCGATCCCTGAAGCTTTTGCTACAGTCTATAAGCTGTTTTATATTGATAACATTGTTTATTGGGGCTCCAAGTGTTACCAGAATGACAACTGTGCTGTCGGGATGACAAATGAGGTCAAAAGTCAACTTTTCCGACTGATAAGAACTTGATATAGCTCGACCAAGTGTCTGCATCGAACTAGTTTTGTCACTATTCTCACTTCTATCTGTCAAGTGCGACTACACAGAACAATTCAGTGGATTTGAATTCAGTTTTGAAGTTTTCTAATTTGGAGTGTTGTCACTGCTCCTGTTTTATCTTTTTTTCATCCAATCTCAACTCATATCTGTTTTCCAGACCAAACCATGACTTCGGAATCGTCGAACGGGTGCGAATCGAGCCAGTTGGTGTTCATCGGAGGAGGCAACATGGCTGCCGCTCTCATCAAGGGATGCGAGAATCAAAGTGAGTACTTCTTATTTTCCACTCGATTCTAAACTTCTTTATCCAGAATTCACCGCCAAACAGAACATTGCGATCAGTGTAAAAACGGAGAAGTCGGCGGAGAAATGGAGAAAGCAGGGCTACGAGAACGTGTTCACCGACACCGTCGACATGCTTCAGAAGTACCCGACAGCCATCTACATCATCTGTGTCAAGCCACAAATCTTCGAGGAAGTCGTCTCCAGCTGGCCAGTCAACTCCCGACCAAAGTTCATCATTTCTGTGATGGCTGGAGTACCACTTAGTTTGCTCAGTGTCAAGGTGAGCTCTCTACCAATCCGATTCTCATAACCAGTAGTTTTCAGTGGCCGTTTGTGTCTGGAAGCACTACGATCGTTCGTCTGATGCCCAACCTCGCCAGTTCAGTTGGAGCCGGAGCAACGACAATGTGCTACGAGAAGAATGAGAAGATCAAGAATCAAGAGTGTCACATCAACTACGCCCGAAAGTTCGCAGAGTGTGTCGGAACTGTCGAGATTATCCCGGAACGATGCTTCAACCCAGCCATGGCCATCGGCGGAAGCAGTCCTGCGTGGACTTTCATGTACATCGAATCACTGGCCGATGGAGCAGTTGCTCAGGGACTCGGAAGAGCCGAAGCGAAGAGACTGGCTGCTCAAGCGGTGATGGGAGCTGCAAAGATGCTTCTGGAGTCGGAGTCTGGATTCGATATTGAGTCGCAGCACATGGGACTGCTCAAGGACAAGGTGTGCTCTCCTGGAGGAACAACCATCGAGGGAGTGAGAACTCTCGAGAAGAATGGATTCCGATCTGCTGTCATTGAAGCAGTGATTGCCACCTCACAGAAAGCCGACGAAATGGCGAAGGCTTTGTCGTCGAAGTAAATTCGAATCAATTTGTTGCTTAATTTATGCATTTGAAAGTTTATGAATGTTGTTTTTGTGAGACGTTATTAGCTACAATGAGAAAAAAGAGAGCAAGAAAAGAAAACTAAAGTGAAAACTAATCAAACCTAAAAGGCTAAAAATGAATATTCTAAAGCTAAAACTGATCGGTTCACATTGTAAACTTTGCAACCTTCACACTCTCGATCCCTTCTCCAATCCCAGCAACTTCTCGGCCAATCCGACATAGTAGACAGTCTGTGCGATTCCGAACAACGGCGCCATTACCATCATTCTGCAGATGGCTCCCTTGAACAGAGCACTGACACCTTCATCCGACAGAATCTTGTAGAACGCGTGGAAGATGCCGTTGTAGCTGGAGCCTCCCGCTTGAATTCTTGTTTTGACGACATCCAGCGGAGTGACAGTGAATGAAGCAGTGGCTCCGGCAGTGAGTCCCGACACGAAACTTGCCCAGAATACTGCGTCGCCTGGAAAACCAACAACTATCGAACTGTCAATCGAAGAACGTTCCAACCTGAATCATCCTTCTTTCTCGGTCCCAATCCATCTAGAAACGCGAAAAGAGGGAAGTAAAGTGCCGAGAAAGTGACATCTCTAGCCATTGTCGGTCCGAGTCCCTTGTACAAAGCGGTGATTCCTCCGTTCTTCGTCAGCAGATTCCAGATAAGCTGCGTCGCTTTCACCTTATCAGTTGACTGTTGCATTCGGATTTTCAGAAGTTCCATTGGCGTCGTGATTGCCACTTGGCAGAAACCAGCAGCAGCTCCAGCGAGCATTCCACGGGGCGTCGACAGTCTCTCGGCCTGATCCTTCATGAGAGCGTGTCGGAAGAAGTCGTTGGCGACCAGTTTGATGGCTTTCTCGGGAGTGATCAAGAAGACATTCACGGATGCTCCCTAAAGCCGGAAATTAGTTCGGAAGTAATCAATAGTGTGTTGCTCACTTGATACATTCCTCTAATCTGGTTCAATCTACCCGGTGCTCCGGCCTGCCACGACTTGCTGAAACAGTCGAGGATTCCGTTGTAAGTGGCGGTTCCCTTCTGATTCTGGAGACGTGTCTTGACGAGATCCATCGGGAACACACACGACACTCCGACGATTCCCGAGATTCCTCCATTCAACACTTTCGGCAGGTAACGGATCGGCTGCTCTTCACGCTCCTCTTGGAGAAGTTCCAACTCGTCGACATCCATTCTGAAACTTGGGATTTATAAAGAACAGAGAATATGATGAGGTAAAAGATTCGGGAAATCCGTAAGTAACAATTGAAAGGGAGAATATGTAATACTTGACACATTTATCAGAAAAATATCTTCGTGAGACATGCAGCGAGATTGCGAGATTAGTAAAATCGTCAATTCTTTCGCAAATTCGCAAAAGGAAAGTTTAGTTTTTGACAGGGAAGAATAAGATAAGGGAAAATAGTAATGCGTTAGACAGAGTCGAAGGCAAATCCGAATGTCGGTCTATCGATGGGAGTCGATGAGGAGTGATGAGTCGCGTAGATTCCGAACATGTGCTGGCCGAGCGTCATGTCATCGTTGTCGTAGCTACGAGCGTCTTCGATTGGGTGGGACTGAAAATGAATTTCAAGGAGCTAACCGGAACAGTTGCTCACCTCCGCCGTGTAGTTGTCCTCGCCGGGTTGCTTTTTGAGTTCGGTCAAAGGAATTTCCTCGAACTCGTCTTCTTGGACCGGGTCCAGCACCTTCTTCATCAGTCTCGAGGTGCTGCTCTTCTTGTACGGTTTCAGAATGAACTTTCCGTGTTTGACTTGAAATCTTGGAATGGCACTGCACCAGGTGTACTTGAGGACGCAGATCACAAACGCCGCAATGACAAAGAAGAAAAAGGCGGCAGTGCCGGTGAGAACTGCAAAAATAGATTGAAAGAGAGAAGAACACAACAACTCACTTAGACTTTTGGTATCGTAATATCCAGATTTTGTTAGAATGGAGTTCTTCAGAGCGATGGTGAAGAGAGTGGACAAGAAGGCGAGGACCAAAACGCACGAGACGTAGTATATCCAGTTGCTCTTGAGGAACTGGAAAAGGGATGCAGGCTCGAAAGAATGATAGATCACTCCGCAGTCTGTGCACGAGGACTTTTCCTCCAAGAACGATTTGAAGCAGCCAAAGTGGAAAACACGTCTGGAAGGAATGCAATCTAGATTGGCTGCCGATTTGATGAAAAACGAACCCGCAGAAGCATGGTTTGATCTTCTTTCTAAGCGTCTTTCTCGCATCTTCCTTCTTCTCATCGTAATCTGTGTTATGGCAGACGGAGCAGGCTTGATCTGCTAACGAGATTTCTGGCGAAAAAGCGCAACCGCTGGGCCGGTCGGGTCTTCGTTGAAGGGTGTTTTCTCCGCCACAGTTACTGCATTTTGCATGACGGAACTTCATTTTATATCGGAATGCGCATTTGGTGTGCACATACATTCTAAAAGAAATAAATTGCGAATAGAAAACTTGAAACGACTCACATCGGACAGTTGCACGGTTTAAAATAGTCGACATTATTCACAGTGCCCAGAATGTTCTTGTAACAAACATGACAATGAATTGGAGGGGAGAATGTGGTTAGAAGTTCCTGGAGAGAAAAGTTAAAAATTAGTTTCGAAATGCAAACAACCTCTTTGAGTCCTCGCTGCTTTTCGCGCTGACTTTCGTCAGGGTGTATGACGGAGAGACCTTCGGGAAAGTATTCGTCTACGTTCATCGCTGGGATCGAACAGAAGACGTGAAATTCAGTGGAAATTCGAGAAAAATGTTTTAGAAACTCGAAAATTGAGGAGGAAATCTCGAATTACCGAAACAAAGTTGGTAGGAAATACGAGCGGGTCTCGCAGCGAAATTGCCGTTTTTGTGCTGCGCCTTCGATACAGTAAACCGCATTTCACAATTTTTTTGAACTTTCTCCTTGTTTTTCGATTTTTTTTCCCTTGGGGCTAAACCCGGTTTTACCACCTTACAAACTCGCAGTCGGGCCCAAATTCAAAAGAAGACTGCTTCTCCCAACCCGACCTGCTCTGTCGTGCCCCATGCCGTAGAAGTGGTTGATCACTCTACGTGTTTCTGGCCCACTTTATGTAGTTGCTCTGTTCTATGTATTACTTAACGAGCTTTGTTTAGTTTTACGGAAGTCTGTAGTCCCAAATCTATTCCTCCTCTTTTCTTAATCAATTTGAAACAGACGGCAGCAAAAAGGTAGGCAAAGTCGTCTTCAGACATCCGATTACCGTCAATCGGCAGACCATGAAGAAACTGACCAAGTAGTGACATCTCTTTCCTGTCTTCTCATTTGTTCTTGTTTTTGAAACCTCTGATTTTCTGTTTGTCTACTCAATTATATCATTTTCACATCCTTCAAAGCTCTGTCAGGTTTACAACCTTCCTGAATATTTCTACTTGTTTGTGTCCTTTCTGATTGACAGAAACTCAAAAAACTTGTCAGAACGAGGAAACGAAACGAAGGCAATGATCAAGAAGAAAATGATAAGAACGGATGTGAAGGAGGCAGAGAGATCAGAATCGCACGCTCATCATGTGACGTGGAAACTGAAAGTCTTTGGTCGATGCGGAGAATCTCACACTTCTGCGGATGAGGTAAGAAATCGGAAATGAGAATGCAAAAAAATTAAAATCACTGCCAGGAAAGCTAGGTTCCTCGCACTATTTTTGTGATAGTGAGATTTGTTAGAAAATTAATGTATTCGGAAGGGACGGATCACTTTGGTTTATTTTGATTTGATCTACCTGAAAAGCGCGGAAAAGTAGTCCCTCGAACAATAACTGATTGTAGGTTGCTCTCCGTTCCGTCACCCCGTCATTATCCACTCTATTCGTCTTCTGCCAACCGCCTTCGAACTCGTTCGTCCGTCATCCATCCGCCAGTGAGTTCTGGTAAGTTCATTTCCCCTTTTTCTGCCTTGGGATTGACACATTGACACCTGCTGTCCCCAATGAGGAAGTGAAACCGTTCCTGACCCGTCAGTATTAACATGACATGACTTCAGTGAAACTAGAAGAAGAGTGGTATCACTGAACTGATAAGAGTTGACTGTTGATTCTTCTTTTCCCATATGCTTAATCTGATTACCTTTCGGTGCACTTTCCCGGGTGCTTCAAGTCATCACATTTTTGTGTTGTCATCGTGTTTTGGTGTCAGGGAATAAAGCACAAGAGACGAGCACTGAGTGGAGCCTGCCGATAGGGTAGACCAATAAGTTATCACCCCAAAACACAGTCTTCCGCTTGTCTCTCACCGCCCCACCCCGTTCTTCTTCGGAAGATAGTACACACTCTCTTCCCCTACCTCTCTCTCTTCATCTTCTTTCGTCGCTTCGTGGGGGTAAACCCAACCGCCTTTGAAGGGCATGGTGGCGCCTTTGAATCTATTTGATTCATTGGTTCTTTTTGACTTTTTAGACTTGAAACAAAAGTCCGTTTTACGTCATCATGTTTTTGCAGAAACTCATGCGAGCGAACTCTGCGGGTACAGTAGAATTTCGCCTCCGCGAGGAATACTTCAAGCGTCTGCTCGGCAGAAGTATGTCGTTTATTCGTGTGGCAAATCATGATTTGAACAGGTATCTTGAAACAGTTCTTTGTACTCTTCCACAAACCAATCATTTCAGCACTGCACCTCCAGGAATCTTCAGTTACCTTCGATCGCTTGCCTGCAGCCTCATCAATATTCCTCTTCAACAAATTTGCAATGCCTACAACAACATGTTTCACCCCATGCCGATTCATGAGAATGTTCTGAAAATCTTTCTCGATCTACCTGAACTTCCGTGGCTAGTGATCCTTCGTCATCTCAACCGGGAAGGCCTTCATTGCTGGCAGATGTCGTGCCATCAATTCCACGATCTTGTCAAGTGAGTGAACGGAGAAGTTTTGTTTGAACCCAAAATCGTTGTAGAAAATATCGCTGCAGTATTTCACGTCATGTGGTCCATGTAGGATTCGTAAGACTCGAAGACGGAGCAATTTTTGTGGTGGGCCGTCGTCGGTAAGTCTTTTCGTTTACTCTTGTTTTTCATGACCAGTTGCTTTTCAGCAATCTCTGTTTGAACCAAAATGAGCTTGCCGCGAGCGTCTCGAAAGTCAAGTTCCGATTCCTCACATTCCGGCATTTCGGGACACCAACAGCCGAACAGTTCCTTATTCCGTTGATCCGATGCAACAAGTTGGAGATCCGCCTAGAAACTCCAGTTCTGGAGGCAGATTATGGGTAAGCGTTGTCGATGTTTTACTGTTTTCCAATGTGTTTTCTTTTCAGAGAACTCCGTACCATCGTACAACAAGTTGCCGATCATGGAGAAATCGAAAGTCTGGTGCTCATGGTTAGAGTCTTCGGAGACCGCGTCGCACTTCAAACCGAACTGGACGAAATTGCAGCCGGCGGGAAGACGCTGGACCCAAAACGCACGGTTATCACTGTGCTTCCTAACTGAAAGCCTTATCATGTGTCTTATTATTGTTACTGGTACACTATTCTTGTCAGAACTCTTATGTACGATTATCTCGAAGTTTGCATTGAAAACATATCGCTTAATTGAACGTGTTGCGAACAAGGAAATCGTCTGATTGTGAAAGATAGCCGGTGTTCATAGAATTCTCACGGAAAAACAGGACCTAACCTGTGTGATCACTGTTTACGCTTGTGGTCTCTGCTTGATAAGATGGTCATCTTTCCGAAACATTGTCCACTTTCTGAGAGGCACATGAAGGTGTTGTTTTCTACCCAGACAATCCTTTGATCCACACAGTATCCTTCCCATCATAACACACAAACCATCTGAACCGGAGTCTTGTATTCACTGTCTGATATCATCCAAAACACATGCATCCACACATAACACAAACTCCACTCGCCATTCAGCCCTCTTTTCCCGTTCGCCTCGTTCAATTCCTCTCAATCCTTCCTTCGTTTCGTCATCATCTTGGGCCAAGAGACCGACAGTACATACCAACTTCTTTTGATAAGAATGGGTGCGGTCGAACAGGTGGTGAGGCCCCCAGAGGACATGGTGGCGCCGTTTGATCCCACCGGATACGAGAAGTGTGTTTCGGTTATGAATTGGATTCTATCTGTCGTAGCACCTATAAAAGGGCGTTTTGAATGGGAGAGAAGAGGATGCAGAGAAACGAAATCCGTGCACTCTCGAGGAGAAGCTTATGTAAGTGGTCCTAATACTCAAACACACTTAAATGATTATGCTTCTAGGGACTGGGAGCAAACTGTCAATTGGCTCATTGACTTCATTCTCAGCTCCCCTGCATGTCGGATCATTCGTGTTCTCCTCGGGATTCCAGAGTACCTCCCAGTAAAAGAGCTCATTTCACGGAATGTAGACAGACCAAGTTTGGATCCAATGCCTCCTAGATTTCTGAAAAAGGTCAAAGAGCTTCCTACAGTTGTACTGGCTGCAATCTTCAAAAACCTTGAAGCAAAGGACATTTATAGGCTACAGATGGCTGACAGACGATTTTGGTACTTCATCAGGTAATGATGAGTTTGGAGGGGCCCTAATCTTTCAAACTTCCAGAGAAACACGACCACATTATCCTATCATTCAGGTAGGGAAGAGTTTGATTGAGCTAAACGAACCGGGTCCGGTGAAAATTTACCGAGACTATCATGACCGTGGATTGTAAGCATCCTTACATGCGAACTCTTCATAGTTTGAGTTTTCAGTGTATCCATTAGCCACGATCAGTTGGCACAAAGCCTTCGCACCGTTAGATTCACGATCCTTGTTGTTCACCATCAGGGAGAACTCCGCTCTGATCTCTTCCATGTTTCAGAGCTGAATTGCCGGGTTCTGGAGCTTCGCCTCCTCGATTTTGTAACTCCTGAGAATGAAAAGTACGTTGTGCATTGATCTTTTGAACTCTTCCTTGATTTTCAGTGAGCTGATAACTCTTCTCGAGCAAATAATCATGAATTCCCGTATCAAAGTGGTCGACTTGGTCGTCAGGACGAAAACTGTAAACAGTGCCGAGCTGGATAGTCAACTAAAGTCCATAGTCGCCAGAGGACGGTTTTTGGAGCCCCGCAGGTCATCGAAGATCACTGTTGTTGCTTGTTAACCTCACAGTTTCAAAGGTTGTTGTTAGATTTGAAATAAATAGTTTAGTTTTCCCAATCTGATCTAGATCAATGAATCCGTTGTACACTTGACCTCTTGGGTTCTCTTCTGCACTGATTGGCCCGGCATGCAGGCACCAGAAACTGTTCAAGAAATCAGAAAGCATTCCCGTCTTTTGTGTGGCAAAGATTAGAAAAGCAAGCGACTGTTCATGTGATGAGTTTGATAAACTAAGCTTATCATTTTCTTGTTTGACAGAAAGGAAGGGCAAAGTCCGTGAAGAGTTACAAGTTGAGGTTGTGATGGAAAAGGAACTGAAGTGATGGAGGGAGTGATGGGATCTGTAAACGGAAACACGGCTCAAGTTGTGAAATATGTTCAAAGGGAATGCAAACTTTTGGTTACAGAAACTTCAACTCCCCCACCCCCACCAGCCTTCGCCGTATAGACATTTTCTGACTTTATTCTTTTTTTTCTATCCGCCAATAAAAGTTACTCATAGTTTGAAGATACTTGGTTTGGACCTCATAAAATGCAACATTCATCGTTAAACAAAGAGTGAATTATGGCAATTTTGGATTCGTCACCATTCCAGCCCTCGCATTGTTTTATTCAAATAAAGGCTGATATAAAAGTTTTGAACAACCATCATTTGCCCCATCCGCAGATTTTTCAAAGAATGGTTAAAATTGGAGATTTTAAACATGAACTTTTTTTTCTTAACTTTTTAGATTCCTATTAAATTACGACTATTTTACAGAATGAAGTGTTTCCTTCTTTTATGGATGGTTTTCGAAGTATCTGGTTTTCTTAAACAACTGAAAGATGCAAAACAATGCACCGCGGACGGTATTGCCACCGGGGATGCTACGGAGCTTTTTGCTATACCATATGGAGATAAAGATGGAACCGAGAAAATATTGATTCTGTCAGCCGCCGGAACCCCGGGATCTCCATCTATGTTAGTTTTTTGTTGCCTTTTAGCTAATGACCAGCCGGGCTGCGCCGGCTTGAGCCGCCCCTTCTTTCTGGTGCTTAACTGTATTCATTTCTTTCACGTCCAAAAAGAAGAATTTGAGAAAATTGACGTGTCCGGCCTCTAATTTTTATAAATGAATATGCAAAAATGCCCCTCAAAAGCAGATTTCCGGCTCCCGAGGGCGCCCGATTGAATTTTTCTGTTTGAAAATTGGTCGTGCATCATCGGGCGGGCATTCCAAACCTTCCCACAAAATCTGGAACAAAACTGTCCAGCCATCTCAAAGATCCTACGGCGGACATACAGACAAACAAACAAACTGACAAACACACAGAATTTGTCAATTAGTATAAGTAAGATCTTCCTCTGCAGAAAGTCTCCAAGTGAAAATCCCATCAAAAACCAAACAATAGCTCCAATTCCCACGAAATTGTGTTACGAAGATGGTACTGTAGCTAACGCAGCTGATCTGAAAGGAAAAGTCTACTTAGTATCTGGAGGTTTGTTAGATTGGTTGATTTTAGGGTAATGCTCCATAGTTTTTAGAGTATACAGATACCAGCGTCTGGCAATGGATGACAGACAGCTACGACGTGACCAGTACAAATAAATACATTGTTATTTTTGCTCCGGACACAACCGGCTCCACACTTAGGAATATCAAGCCAGCCCAGGTACAATAAACTGATGGGACGTGAAACGCATTGTAATATTTCTTTCAGGATGCGAAATTTGTCATAAACTCTGGTTTGCCGGATGACAATGAAATTTTCACTCTGTTTGTTTATGAGTAAGTATACATTGATTGAAATACATCATCAATCGATTTCAGCCCAAGTTTGAGTGTTGAGACAATTTTTCTACCAGATGACCATTTTCACATCGTTCTTGATGGAGCATTGGACTTTACGGTAGACAAAGGAGGAGGTACTCAAAATAGTCTTGTCTCCTCACACGAGAACGCATTTCAGTTGCCCCGAAAGATCAGACGTTTGAAAATAGTGGATTCGTTTTGTCACCCGGGTTCCCAGTGAAACCGACAGACGCCGACAAAACTGTTACCATCAAGATCAAACCAGCAAACGTGAATCGACTGGTAACTTTCCAAGTGAGCCGATTCATCGAAAGAAACCTTTTGCTAAGTAAAACGTGAGTTTTTCAGGTTACTGCAGCAGATTCTGAAGATGGAACACAAACAGGAGAAGGAATGATTGAGCTGGCCTCGAGTAGCAGCGTTGGAGTTGAAGTTTCTGTTGGGGAGATCTATTTGTAAGTGTATTCCCTAGCTTCGAAACTTGAATGAATTCCAGTTTCATCCCGGGAGGTTCGACAAAGACCAAATTCCCGCTGCCAGCAAACACCGACTCGTTTGTTATCAATGGAGAAGTAGGATACGCGGTTCAGTTCAACATTGAAGGTATATCGCGTAGAAAGTTCGCTTTGAAAGAAAAGTTCAGATGCAACTCCCTCAACTACAACAGTTTCTACTGCTAAACCCACTGACAAGTCAACCGCTCCTCCGAACCCAGTGGTCACTTCCCTGACGACTCCCAAAGCAGCAGGAGCCTGCACGTGTCCCCCAATTCCTGAGTGTCCCTGCACATCCACGACTACCATCTCCACCACTACCCAGTCAGCCACTACCGCTTCTCTTTTCTCTGCTTTCTCGGTATTCGCTGTGAGCCAGTTTTTGTAATCTTGTTGCTATTATCAAATGCCAATAAAGTATTTATCACTGTTAAACATCATGAGATGCTCATTACTTGAAACGTTCTTGAAGAAGAGTTCTCCTTGTTAAAAGTAGACTTTCCAGAGTATCCAATAAGTTTTATTATATCCATGCGAATCGAGGGATTGAACAGGATGTAGACGTACGGAGGGAGGCCTGCAAAAAGTTGAATTGGGTTAGAACATGGCTAGAAACTCACTGTGATTTCCGATCCATGCCAAGTGGCAAACAATGTTGAGGAACTCTGGCATCCAGAAATACTGTATGTAGACGTAGAGGAAGCATCCGATGAAGTGACACGTGCAGACTGTGAGGCATTGGTAGGTTACCTGGACGCATTCGGTTACAGTAATTAACATCCAACCAAACAAACCCGCTTTGCAATAGCAGACGTCTGCTTTATCTGAGTCTTGGCACTTTCGAAGAGAAGATACGTGCAAATTATGACGTAGCATGTTCCGATGAACACAATCACAAAGATGTTATTGAAGACGTATGCCTCGACTGTGTAGTATTCACTTGGGAAGTTCTTCGTCACTTCGCTCATTGGATTCAGAAGAAACGCGGATACAGAAGGTTGGAAGAAGGTAGGTTTAGTGAAGAATGCAAAGTAGATAAAGTAGAGAACAGGGAGGAACAGTATCACTTTGAGGCACCAGGTACGGAAGAGGAATGCGCATTTGGAAGGAGCCACGAGTTCACAGACTCTGTTCAAAGCTAGGAGCAGCACGTAGAGACAACTCATGTGCCAGAGACCGAATGTGATGCATCCTGCGGCAAAGGTGAACTTGATTGAGTAACAGGGATGGAGTCCGTAGATGGAGTAGATCCCTGCGAAGTCAGCACAGAAGATGAGACACAGAATGTCGGGGATCCCGAGACAGAACATTATTTTGTAACAGGGATGGGAGATGAGGGTTTTGGAATGGAATAAAGTGTAGAGAACAAGAAGGTAGATCAGTTGAGAGACTAGGCCAATGCTTAGGTAGACAGCGCCAACAAGCTTCTTGCTCTCTGTGAATGAGGATGTTCCCGTGCAGTTGTAGTAGTAGGGACTGAAAAACAGTGAGGTACTGTAATGGAAAGAAAGAAACTCACTCAACCATCTGCCCGCCGGTGAAGATATCCGAGAACATTCTGATTTTTGATAACTCGTAGGTAACCAGAATGCGTCTTTTTGCCCGTCGAGAACGTCAAAAAGACACTTGTGATTAGGAAAAAGGAGGCGAGCAATTAGTCGGCACTGGACACGCCTCCTTGTCTCCTTTCGAAAATAAGAAAAGTAGCATTCTGCGAAAATTGAAGCAAAGAACCGAACAGTGATTCCATTCTGATTTCATGCTGATTCCCACAATCTCAATTCGGAATTCCATGTGAAACAGGAGAAAGCAAAACTCGGAATTGCGAGAGTAGAGTGATTGGATTTCGTGTTTGTGCTGGTTGTGTTTTTTTGGTGTTCCGGTGATCAGGATCGAGAATCAAAGGGTTCAGAAGGTAACTGAGGTCATTCAGCTTCAACCGAAGAATAGTATTACGATCCATTGAAATGTTGCAACAGAACATGTCACTGACGTTTTTCTCCATTCGAGTAGGCGGATGACTAGTACCAGGATGCGTGGAAGTTCAGGAAATCATGATGACTCGAAGACGCCCATTGAACGTTTTCCGACCTTCTTATCACCTTCCCCATTTGCTTTATGGTTCACAAATACATTTATTTGACTATAAAGCCTTAACTTCTTATCATCTTTTGCCAGACTACTCGTCATTCTTTAGACATGCTGCACCTAGGTTTTCTTCTATTTTTTGCAACGGTTCTAGCCAATCCAATTCCACAATCTATCCCGCATATTCACAATCTGGAAGATTCTGTATTTAAATTACCTGTAGGGAAAGGTACAAAGGTTTACTTTCTTTCAAATGGAGATGACAATTCACTGAAGCAAATCGCGGTGAAAGCTGACAAAAGTAACATTAATACAAAGTGAGTCATACGCAAACAGATTCCCGGAAAACCGCGATTCCAGCGTGTTCTCCTACGCAATTCCACAAGCCGACGGATCCTTGAATCCTCTGATGATAACTGCCGACGATGATACTCTTGTGGTAACACGACCAGATGGGATCACTGCTCAAGTCAGCTTGTACCGGAACAATATCACACAGAATCTCAACGTGTTCCCTGTTTTCGAGAAGAGTTCCATCAAATTCAAGAGCGGTGTAAACGTGTTCTTCAATGTCGATAAGCCAGCCAACAGAATTCTTACTCTCAAGAATCTGAACTTGGCCGTGAACAGCGATCGTGTTATTGCGTCGTCTGGAGTTCCAGGAGATGCTCATCCGTACACATTCTTCGATACCAATGCTTATCCAGCGTGAGTTCCCTTATGGTTTTTAAGAAACTCAGAAACTCCTTGTTTAGAGAGCAGTTCTACAGCAAGTTGAACATTCCGCTCGTCAACTTCCACTTGTCTCAGATTGATAAAGGAGTCACTTACGAAGTCTCGTTTGACGCAGGTTTGTAGCTTATCTGTTCTTTCTAACAAGTTTGTAATCGAACTCCAGCTAGTAAATTTCTCGATGACTCTGGATTAATAATGACAAACGGCTTCCCACTCAACGTTTTCTACAGTGATCTGCAGTACCCTCTGAATACAAATGGTCAGCAGATGAGCTTGCGGATGGCGGTAAGAACAACTCTGCTTTTGAAGTTTCTCGAAAAACCTTTGCAGCCTTACTTCTACTACACAATTGGTTATAACACAGTCATCACAGTTCGATTCAAAGGAGGACTTTATCAAGGAAACGAGTGAGTCATTCTCTATACGCCACTTTCTCTAATCCAATAATTTCAGTTTCCAATCTGTCGCAACCGGAAAATTAACGGCATCCGGAGAGATCACTTCGGTGGAGATCAGTTCTCCAGGTCCATATGCCATACAGTACATTGCTACAAGAAACGGGACGGCTCCAACTGGACCAACTGATACTCCAGTGATCACGACTACTAAATCATCGGGTGTCTTTCAATTAACTGCTTGTTTATTCATTGTTTTGATCTCTTTCTGGGTGTGAAATACATAAAGTCTTATTCATCAAACCAAACTTCAAGTTCCACGGTTTCCGAAATGACCACATAAAGGAGAATCATTTCTAAACATCAACCTATGTATCTCGCCCACGCCTAGCATTTTCACGCTCCCACTTCGAGCCGCTGGTCTCTGTCTACCCTCTTCAGCTTGTAAACACGAATGATGTGTTGTCAACCTCGAATTGCAACACTTCTGACCATCAGACCCGGAACATATCTCTCAACCGCAATAGCCAGGTCACAACTACAAACAAAGCGTTCAAGTACAAATACATCGTTCAACCTCACAGATAACTCCTTCGAAAAGCAAACACTCCAACCTTTTTCCCATTTTTCTCTCACTCGAGTGTCTCCTTCTTATCAGTTTTTTGAGCAGGCTGAACTGCTTTGTATTGTGTTTTTGAGGAGACAACTCACAGGTTATCAGGGAGTCAGAAACAAGAAAAGCATATTCATGAATACTTTATTATTGCAATCTCAACCCGTTTGTAGTCAACTGTAACACAAAAAATTAAGTATTAGTGAGATTTTTAGAATCTTAGGACAGCAGCTACGAGAAGAGAAGCGAGGATTTGAGGGATGCTAGAGGATTTTGTCGTGGTGACAACTGGAGCAGCAGTGGTGATGGAAAGGTCTTTAAGGGTGTACTGCACGGAGAATGGGCCATCGGATTCGAAGACTACTCGGTTCATCGGACTATTGGAGGTGATGTTGGAGTCAGCCATCGAGAGCATCGGGTAGACTGTTGGTTGACCGGAGATGTCGAAGACAGTCACGTTACCTCCGTATGCTTGGTTCTTGTCCAATCGTGGCTGGAATCGTTATGTTTAGAACAAACCAACAGGTTTTCCTACTTACCACAAGGAACAGCTCAATGTTAGCATTATTGGGATTGGGGAGAGTGAAGTCCTTCGTGGCGAAAGTTCCAGTTGGGAAGTCATTGGTCATCACGAGTCCAGATGATCCAATTGCCATTCCAATTCTATCAGCATACTTGATCTCGTACCTCACGTTGGCGCCGCTCGAAGTGAAGTGGAACATTTGCATTGGAAGCTCGAGTTGATTGTAGTTGTTCACCCTGAGTTTCAAGTTATAGTTCCGAGTGATCTTTGCGTTTGAATTATGATTACCATGAAATCTGAGCACTGCCGAAGAACTGAACTGGATTCGATTCGTCCGGAAGACCAACAAACCCGGAAAGATCAACATTGTTGCTGATCACAACGTTCTCGGCGACAGGAATCTTTTCAGTGTTGGTGCCCATTCGGAAAAAGACATTGGTTCCCGATTTGTAGCTGACCACACTGTCGTCTCTCAGCGGGAACACGTTGAGATCGGAAGTGACGTTGCTGATGTAAAGCCATCCGGTGAGGGATGTGGCGCCAGAGTAGGTGACACTGAGGAGGTCATTGTCGGCGGTGGATTGGAGGGGAGTCAGGGAACCGTCGGATTGCGGGACAGAGAGGGTGAAGCCACTGGAAAGAAATCAATTAGTCAGTGAAGAAAGAGAAAGAAAGAATTTGAAGTGACTCACTCGGAATTCTGTGCTCCAACTCCTGTGGAAAGTGATAACGACTGAATGAGATCATGCGGACTGTTCGAGATGACATAGACTCTGGAAGCCTTGCCGACTCTGTAGAGAGTCTCCGTTTTGCCAAAAGTGCTCAACGGAACGAGGTTGGAACTCGCGAGAGGAAGAAAAGCCAGGAAAGTCAAGATGAGCATCGGGAAATGGGTGAGGACAAGCTGTCTGATGCCTGAAGAACGGTTATCATGCATATTTATACAAGCGACATTGATAAGAGAAACTGTTTGGGGGAGAAAAAGGAAGAGGTGGGAGGTAACCACCGGGCGGCGAAGTGATACCCACAAAGGCGAGGAAGATGTGTGAATGAGTCACAGAAAGGTTATGGGGTTCGGAAATACGGGCCGGGTAAGAAAGAGAGACCGCAAATGGCCATCCGGACACTCGCCTATTTGCATTTTCTCTTTTGTGTCTCCTCGTCGACGAAGTGAGTCAGGGCGCACCTGGCGCCGGTTCGGACTGTGCAGGTGTGGACAGCCATATTGCGAGATGGGAACGGGAAGAAAATTGGGGTGGGGTGGCCAGTGAGCGAGAGTTTATTCAGCGAAACAAATGGGGAGGAAAGGAGGGGCAGGCGGAAAGGAAGAAGAGTACACAATGGGTCAATGGAGCAATGAAATGAACAAGTACAATAAAATAAAAGCTGCGAACGAGGTGGACAATGGGGAGAGATGGCGATCCGATGCGCGCGTGTCGGCTTTTCCCACATGTTCATCCAGATGACCAATGTGTCTGAAATCGAGGAAGGGGGTTCAGATTCAGATTGGATTTGGGTAGATTGGTTTTGGGTAGAATGGATTTGGGTAGAAGGTTTGTTGAAAAAAAGAAGAAGCTTGAAGTGAAACCTGAGAACAACCAAATAGATGTAGAAACGTTTGACTCTGAAAACTGCGAGTTGCAAGTAAACAAACAGTTTTTCTCGGTAGAACTGGTCATTTGACAGTCCGCGACCAAAGCCGATGAGTGACTGTTGACAAGAGTTGTGGGAAAACCCACGCAAAAACAGTCAGTAAAAATGATGGGTAGCTTGCAAGGGACTTTTCAGGCATCCAAAATATCCTAATAATCACAGCAAATGAAGTGGATATTGAAATGAACCATCCGTTTACCAAAGAAGCTCAATTTGCGCAGTTCCAATAGAAACTTCCAGATATTCTTCTCGATCCCTTCATTTCTGATCTCCAAAAGAACCGAGTCCTTGACCGGTCCAGTGTCACTTTTCGTACAGTTCACATGACTCATCGACAAGTTCGTTTGGGAGTCGACAAGGACGCATGTGAATGTTGCGCACAGATGCGAATCAGCTGTCGTCTAAAAGACTCCTCTGCTTTCCGTAGGAAGTTGTAAAAGTGAGGAAGCTTTGGGTTCAGATTACAGTACGCATACATACATTGTGTCTGCCATATTGTGCGTATTGTTCGCACTTCCGTCAGTCACCTCGCGACCCCTCAATTGCCTCATCAGCCGTGTCAATTATGGTCCTCTCGCGTGTCCGCACATGTTGCCACTTCACACCTTCTCGCCTCTCATGTTTCTCGAGAGAGAGAGGAAGTCTGTCACCAGATGACCAGATTCTTATCAAATGTTCACATCTCCTCCGATTTCGAACACTTCCTTTCTCCATTTCGAGGTCACCGATCTTCCCGTAAACATTGCATAATTGCATATTGACTGATTTCGTTCGTTTCCACGGCAGATCTTCTATAGTTTTTTGTATCTTCAGTACATCTTCTATGCAAGTATACACAGATCTCCTTTCCCTTAATTTGTATCAAGTTACACCCTAAAAAACGAAAACTGAAAACCGAGCTTCTCTCAGAAATGTGTGCCGAAAACAATAGTCTCTGTGACACATTTGAAGACGTCGGTCGGCTCCGTTCTTATTAGTCCGAGTGGCCACTCGGATATCCCTTGTCATTTCCAGGCAATTCCCTAATGCACCTCCTTGTGTCCCCTTTCCCTCTCTGCACATCCCATCTCGACCAATTTCCCCTTCAAATCGAATCCGAAAAAGTGCTTCTTCTTCTTCTTGCACAACCAAGAAAATTTCTGAGCATGGAGACGCAGATGCAACGAGGTCTCTTCTAATGTGGGCTCCGCGCGACAGCTCCATTCGGCTGTCCACCAGTAGTTTTGGTGTGTTTGTAGTCGGAGAAGAAAGGGATGAAGGAAGGCGTCCGGGGTCTTCTTCTGGTCAATTGAGCACGTTTCCGTTACAATCTTCGGCCGCACCCTCCTCTTCGTTTCGATCAAACACTCGTTCTGTTCACCTAATCCTAATCGAATCGAATCGGTGTCTCTGTTGGTGTCGGTGACTGACACTCTGTTGACTCTTCGGACTTTCTCCCAAGCTTCTTCTCGTTTTTTTGCACGTTTTCCTGTCTTCTACATCGATTCCCAAGAGGAACGAACAAGCAAGAGAAGACAAAAAACGAGGAGGAGGAAGAAGAGGCCGAGTGAATTATAGAGGGACAACAAATTTCTTCCCGTTTCTTTGCCCCTCTGTTGTGCTTGAGTCTTGAGTCTCCTTCCGGATTAGGAGGACCCTTTGACATTTTTGGGGGTCAAAATGAGTTTTTCTAGAGTGACGGAGGCTCATAACTCTCCAGCAGACACATATGTTTATATATTTCAAAGAAACACACAAACCCCCGGAAAACCTTTTGTATACACATTTTTCATCAAGAGAAAAGTGTTATATGTGTTAGAGAAGAAGTAGAAGCTTTTGAATAATTCATACCCAGTTTTCTAGAATTGCCACCTCTACTTCTCTCCAAGTCAGTCACCTTTTCCAATTTCCTTCGCCACTCAACCAGTAGACGTCCATTACTTTTACGATCTGGAAACGAAGGTTGTTGACGTGGCGTGGCGGTTACCACACTTTCCACTTTACTCAAACCTCATTTTCATGAATTCCTAATCTTCTTTTGTCTCCGTTTTCCCGTTGCATGCGTACGCCTCCAAGTTCGAATCGTTAATTACTTTTTGCGCCTTCCTTCTCTCCTCCCCAGTCTTCCACATTCTTCAGTTTCGCACTATTTTTAATCAGCTCCATTCTAGACTTCTGCGTCTCTTTCCCTCTCTTCTGGTTATCCCGGTTATTCGTTAATCCATGTTAGGCCCCGGGTACCTGCAACGTCAAGCTTTTGCATAAATTAGCGGGCGATAAGAAGCAAAGAAGCGAGAGAATGCAGGAGAAAGGGAGACAGAGATCAGACATATCCTTTTTTGAAACGGCGCTCGAACGGGCGTCTCATTACTTGTTCCTTTCGTCTGGTTTTCCGCCCCTTGTTTTCCTCTCCCGTTCTGTCTTTTCTAACTTGTAAAATGTAACAATTATCTCGCTGACTTTTGAAATGACGTGGAGAGAGGGAAAGATTAAAGGGACTAAGTAGGAAGTGATGACGGCAGGTGGTTCTGATCAGGTTAGCCAGATTAAGAGAGTTGGTGTTGACTGGGCAGGTATTACCGTTTGGTGAATACCAGTATTCATTGTCAGTGTGTGTTATTGAAAATTCTTTTTTGAATCTGTTTTTCATAGATACAGCTTCAGAAGCTTCCTGTTTAGGCCTCATTGCCGAAAAAGAGTCAGAGTTCATGACCGACTCATTGCTCAAACATTCCGAACATTTTGCTCCACCCTCCTTCCACACAAAAGTCAGTTGTGACCCTATGACTCATTACTCCGGCTTCATTGAATTCATTCCCTCCACTCCCACTCCTGTTATCAGTCCCTCACTGATAACATGCTCCACCGGAAACCGAACCCTGAAACACCACTCCTCTTCTATTTGTCTTGTGTTTCTGTTCGTTTTCCAATTTCACACAAATTCGATATTTGCCTTTTTCTTTCTCTATGCTCAAATATGGAACGAAACGAGGGCCTCGAATCAATGTTTGCTCCATTCATCGAAATTTTATTTCTCCACTTTATATTTTTATAGCACATCTACAACATTTCCTTTTTTGTTTCTCCTTCTCATGCCTACAATCTTCTCGTTTTCCCCCCATCCAAATAGAGTGTGATGTGTCTTGTCATGCCTGTGAAACATCTGTGATGTGAACTGAACTCGACGGAGCGAAGAGTCAAAAGAGACAAAGAAATGGGAAGGAAAGAAGGAAAAAACGAATTATTCATCTGCTTTCCCGCCCTTTCTCTTCGTTTTCACGCCTCTCAAAAAATCTATCATTCGTTTTCTGCGTCTCTTCAACTCAAACACTATTATTTTCAGTGATGGCCGACGTCGCTTCTCCGGTGGTGGATGAGAAGCCGTGCTTCGGGGCAAACCCTCAAATCTTCAAATTGGGACTCGGCAAACAACACATTCTGGCACACGATATAGGACAAGGATCCAAGTGTCGAAATGAACCGACTTGTCAGTGTGATGGACTGGATCTTCATTTTTGGAGGAAGATGTGCAAGAATTGCGGATGTCGGATGGATGAACACGATGTGGTACTGCCGAATGAATTTGATCATGCTCAGATTGTAATCGGAAGGTTATTCGGAGCCCGGGAACACTTTGAGAAGGTGCTCACTAAACCAGGAATGTTCAAACCATCAGATCAGAATGACTCGAAAGAAGCAAACATTATGTCGAGGAGAGCTCAACCCACAGCAGTTTACAACTACAAAGTGCCGTCGAGTGATTCTGAATCAGAACGTGGAGGCTCTAATAAGGTAATGAATTCAAGAAAGACATTCTAAGACAACATGACTTTCAGGAAAACGTGCAATACGCATGGGCACCTCTCCCAGACAAGGATTTGGTTTCAAGATATATGAAGTGTCTGCCTGAAGACGAACGGCCACTTGTCGGCTCAAAAGGAGAACAGAACAGAAAGTCAAGACTGCAGTTTCAAGTGAGACAAAGGCATTCTTTCCCACTCTTAACCCACTTCATTTCAGCTGCCACTCTACGACTGCAACGTGGAAGACGCTCGATTCGTAGAGGAGAAGGATGTGAAGACACTGCAGAACTTTGTGGAGAATGTCAGAAACAATGTTATTGGAGTGGGAAAGGTTGTGGAAATTGGAAAGGATTCTGACAGTTGTGGAGAGAATGAAGACGACTTTGAGAAGTCAATGAATGCAGCTTTGAAGGGATTGAAATTCGGGGAGACTGTGAGTTGAAACAATAATTAGAAGTTGAAAGTGAATGATATGATTTCAGGAATGCAAAGACTGCAGTCAAGCTATGAGAACAGGGGAGATCGGAGTCGAGTGCACCCATCACACTACTTCAGACACCTACCATCCAGGATGCTTCCGATGCGACACGTGTCGACAGTTGCTCGTTGACAACATCTACTTCTTCTACAAGAACAAGTACTTCTGCGGACGACACTATGCTGATCAGTTGTATCCGAGATGTGCTGGTTGCGATGAGTTGATCTTCGCCAATGAATACACATTTGCCGAGGAGAAATCGTGGCATTTTGATCATTTTGCTTGTTACAAATGTGATTTCAAACTGGGTGGTTCTAGGTATATGACCAGAGATGAGAATCCGTTTTGTTTGGAATGCTATCTGAAGCATTTTGCAAAGGTATGCCACTCTCATTGAAATTCCGGGCAATGTTTCTGTTTTCAGACATGTGATACCTGTCAGCACAAGATTGGTCCTGATGAGAAGCGTCTAAACTACAACGACACTCACTGGCACGCCGAGGAACGATGTTTCCAGTGTGTACAATGCAAGATGAACTTGATTGGAAAGAAGTTCATGCTGAAGAACCACAAACTTCTGTGCTCCTCTCAATGTAAAGCAAACTACAACTCTGCGCACCCGGATGATCAGTTATAACAAAGACTCTTCGAATCCTTCTACCCTTTCTCCGTGACAATTCTCTTCTCTACTCAACTCATGTCATTCTCACGTTCCACCATCTAGCTTCTGCGCTTCATAGATTGATTCTCCTCGTGTATAATGTAATTCTTGTGCGGGACCCCCTTTTCTCTTCTTTTTCGCGCTTCCTTCGTCAGAAAAAAAATCAAAAATTCAGATAAATAAACAGTTTTATAAACGAAAATAGATCAAGCAAGCAGGATAACATTGAAAATGTCTTGTTCGAAGGCCATGATATCAGAAGTTTCGGAGCTCTCGTCTGAGGTTGTTCCGTTGTCGGCTTCCAGCATGAGACCATCGAAGATGGCAGCACGGATCCAATTGCTGAACGTATGAGCCTTGAGCAGAGCGTACGCGTCTTCCGGACACAAGTCATAGACCACTTCTTCCTGGGAACAAAGCATTTGTGGAAGTCAGACATGTCTCTATTACCAAAAGTTTCCTGAACTTGAATTTGTCGGCGTAGTGGAGACTCTTGGCGTGTCCCTCGGTGTCGAATCGTCTGTTCGTGCACAACATGTCCTCCCAAGCCTTCAGAGCAGCACTCATCTCCCACTGCTGCGCGAATCCCAATGCGACGATTGCTGGAAAACGAGATTATTTCAATTTTGAGATGGAAAACCTACTGTCGATCTCGAAAGACCCTTCCTTGCAGATGTAGGGCGGGTGCAAGAAGTTCAAGAGCTGCTTCATTCCCGAGAACGATCCCTTTGGAATCACCACCTCCAGCTGGCTCCCCTCACTCTTCTCGAACTGATCTCTCAACACTGGCGAGTTCAAGGCAAGCACCTGAAACAACACGATTTCCCTAATCTTTCACAATTCACACATACCCCTGAGTTGGCATACAACTTGAAAACCGAGGTCTCATCACGAATCAGCACGTCGAGCCACTTGTTCTTCTTGTTGAAGTTCACAAAGTTGGTCTGCGGCACTCCGACAGCTTCCTTCCGAGTGATCTTCAACTCGATCTTGTTATACTTGCGTCCTTCCTCAATCGGTTCCAACTTCATCTCGGTCGTCTTATCCGAGAACAAGAACTCCTTCTCGATGATCTGCTCCTCGACACGTTCTCCTTTGAATGTGACTTCCACGTTGGCCAGGAACTTCCACGGAGAGAGACTCTTCTCGAGACACTTCAACTCGAACTCTCCTTTCGCAGTGTTCAGGACCGTGTAGAAGGTTCTCCTGGAACAAGTTTATGATCTTCTGAGGCTTCAATATCTATCTAGTTACCAGGTAAGACCATGCACATTCCCTATGTTCACCGAGACTCGTTGACCAAGTGCAGAGTTGCCCGTCAAGTTGATCGTTTTGACGATTGTTGGAGCTTTCATCGGATCGCCGCTCATTTTTATATCTGTACAGGGCAATAGCTGAAACTCTTCAAGAACAACTCACCTTGATATTTTCTGCAGATTTTTGGATTCCCAACTACAAACTGATCACGACAAGTGACAGTTGGATGAAGTCCATCTGCTGACGTATGGTTTTCCCTCTCCACGTTTCGAGAGGTCACGTGACTTTTCCCTCATATTTGAATTCTTTGGAACCCGAAACCGAAACGAAAACTTCTCTCAAAAACAAACATTCCGGTTGAAATCTATCTACCTCTTCAAAAATTCATAGAATTCCTCGAATCCTTCGGGTCTTTTGCTTCCATTCGCTTCCTGCCCCCGCCAACCGAAATCCATCAACATTCCGCTGATTTCACTTTTCACCTCCGATTTTGTTTATAAGATCAAGCCGTCCGCAAATCATAGCTTTCTTTCAAATTTCAAAGACGAAGAAAAGACAAATTGAAATAAGGTCAATTTAATCGCAAAAAAGTTGAGGAAAACTGTCAAATCTGGGTTAAGAATGTCGAGATCTCCTCGAGATTGCATCCTCTTTCCTCATTTGCATTTGTTGCCCAGTTACCAACCATTCATTTCATTTCCCAATTTGTCGTCTCCTGACTCATTTGGCTGACTCTTTCTTCGCTCAGAACAACCTAAGACACCCCCAAAACAAACAAACAATACTGTTCTCTTTCTCTTTTTCTTCCCGCTCCTTTTATTCTTTCTCACCCACCAACACTGTCTGTTCCTTTCTCATTCATTCACATCGATCTCGAGTTTCGTGTCCAAAAATGGAAGGAATCAAAGTTCCGTGTCTTGTTCCTTCTCTTCCTCTTTTCCTCGACAATTTTCAGATTAGGCTCCTCTTTTTCCTAATCGTCATGTAGTTCTCGAACTGTCGCCCTCGCACTCTCAGTGACTCACTCTCCGCCCTCTCAGCTGTTCCTCTCTCAAAAAAGTGCGGGAATTTGTTGATAAGCGTCGATAACCACATTCCATATAACCATTCTTTGTTGACTCTTTCCAAGCGCATTCTCTCCATTTTCACACATTTCTATTCCAGCCTTTCGAAACCATGCCGAACTGTCCAAACTGCCAGAAACCCGTTTACTTTGGTAAGATTTCTAGAGGAAGTTTTGAGTAGGACGTATGTTTTTCTATTTACAGCTGAGAGAGTATCTTCTCTGGGAAAGGATTGGCATCGTCCGTGTTTGAAGTGCGAGAACAAGGCCTGCGGGAAGACATTGAGTGCTGGTAGTCATTCAGAGGTTAGTGGAGAGAATATTAGAAAATCTATACATATGGGTCATAAAAAACAACACATGTAGTCGCTCTCTAATTTCAAAACACTTTACGCATAGTCAATGAGGAAATAATGAATTCCTTGATAACAAGTGTTGTTTGTTTCCCATCTTATTTCAAAACCTTCTTTCAGCACGAAGGAAAACCATACTGCAACCGCTGCTACGGAGCAATGTTCGGACCAAAAGGATACGGTCATGGAGGCACCGAGTCTCACACTTTCCTCCAAGGAACCACCGGACGATGAACTGCCCTTGCTTATGAATCCAAAGATTTCCGCCCACATTGTACCCTACTAATAATGATTCTGTGAATTTGCTTCGATGAAAATACATATACTTTACTTACAATTATCAAAAAATCTTCAAAAAGGTATCAATCAAGAAATGTGTGTTTGTTGGGGTTGATTGTTTACATGAAAATGTGAAAGTTGAAAATAGAAAACGAAAGAGAGAAAATGTGAGGAGAGTAAAAGAGGACTAGGACGAGAAGGAGGGGAAAGCGGTCAACAGAATATATCGGAAGGACACCCGACAGTTTCTCCATACGATATTTACAAAAAAGAGTGGAAAGATTGGAGGAGCGATGTGTGGAGAAGTTTGATGGAAAGAAAGGGGCAAAGTGGGGTCTAATAAATATTCGGGTCGTCGTACCAGTGACGCCGTTGGTCACTCAATCCAGGAGTGTACGAGTAGCGATTCAGGGCTGTTGTGGCATCACGGGAGGTGGACCCTGGAAGAGTGAAGCTCTTGGAGGTTGTAGACAATAAGTTATTTACCTGGATACTTCCTATATTGAGCCACATAAGGTTCTCTGGTGGTTGAAGTGGGGTTGGATGAGGTGTATGGTCTGAAACTTTGCAACATTAAAAGTTTCTTTCTCTATAAACTCACCTCGAACTGTAGTAGTCATTGTGACCAGAAGATGGAGAATCATTCTTCCTGAACAACGACTTGATTCTATCAATCGGAGAGCTCGGTCTCTTGAAGTCTCTGCTGCTGTCTTCGTACCCATTGGTCACCAACTTTCCGTCGGCTCCCATGCGTACTTCACTCGTCTTCCTTCTGTTGAATGAGAGCAACGATCTCTTCTTTTTTGGATTGTCCAACGCGGCCGATGTCGTGTCAATGTTACGACTGTGCGGCCCGACAGATGCTACCTGAAACAGAGATAGGAGAATATTAACAGACTTCTAGAAAGTTGAATTCAAAATATTAGAAATCAGTGTTCTGTTACTGCAAGTCAGAGAAGAAAACTGATGGAGGGAAAGTGTACGTCACACTGTGGTAATGGATACCATGCGAGAGGGATTGAGTAAAAGAGAGTCACGCTTAAAGTTTGTTTGATTAGAAGAACGAGACACAGCTTCTAGTCTTCCCATCACCTCTCCCTACTTACTCGAAGCTGTCTGCCATAAAACGAGGTGTCCTAACAAAAGAACAAGAAATAAAAGGAGAAAGTTCAATTTGTGGAGAAGCCCATAGAGAACCCTTCTTACCTGTCTTTGCGGCGACACACTTTTCTCGAGAGACAGATGACGACGGAGACGTTCGAACACCTGTAGAACGGAACGCATGCTTAGAAGTTGAGAGAGAATTCATGCGGAACTCTTTGGGGGACAAGGGGGAGGGGTGGTCCGAAAGAAAATGGGGAGACAGAAGGGAACAAGGGGTGGTAGAAGAGGAACTACTTACCGATCGGACTCCACTGCTTGGCTCGTAAGACGATGTTTCGCCACGTGGCTCAATATCAGCGCTCTGAAAGTTTTCGAGTGCAAGGCAGAGGCTTCTCTAATACTAACCTGCTTGTTCTTGAGAATACTTCTCGGCTGACCGTCCTTCTCGAAAGTCACATTGGATCTTCCATTTGAACTGTCATGGTAGTTGACATACGAGTAATCAGCAGCGGCGTGGTTATCAGGAGTGGTCAACCGAGTGAGCAGATTGCTCCCGTAATCGTAATCAATCTTGTTTCTATCCATAGACCGAGAACGGTGATAGTTACGACGATCAGCATCAGTCATTGCGGAAGCGACACGACGTGCAGTCGGTCGGAAACGATTAGCCATGCTGGATGCTTGATTATCCGCAAGGGCAGACGAAATTGCGTAGTGATCATTGCTCGGTGTAGCTGAAAAAGGGTTGAGATCCAGATGACTGTAACATTTTATGACACTCACTAGATCTTCCATCGTATCTTCCATAAGCCGTAGAAGTGTAACTCTCTTCTGGACGTCTCAATCCAGTCACTGGACGATCACTGGCAGATGTGTAGTACGATGATGGACGGTAGGAGCTGGTACCAGTGGATCTGAAGTTTGAGATGATCTGGGGACCAGAGAAAAGGGAACACTTACGGGTTAGTGTGATATGTATTCCTTTCGGCGTCCCGTTCAGCCCGTGTTTTGTAGACCTCGAATTTGCGTTCATTAGCCCACGAGTTGAGAGTTGGTTGCTGAAAAATGGAACTGTAAACCTGTAATATTCAAGGGAAACAGCCATAAAACAACCACTAATACGACAGTTATATTTTACCTAGATTCGGGTACGTGGGAGACCTCGAAACAGCTTGAAAGAAAAAGGAAAATTCTCGAAATCCAATAGAAAAAACTCACTTCATGTTCAAACTTGCGAGTGTAACTCGGACTGGCATTTGATGATGTGATGTAGTTTCTGTCGTACGACGGTCTGAAACAAATAATTCAGAACAGTTCAAGATGCATTTTCAAGTTTTGAATGACCTATAAATGTATCTCATGAATGTGGCTTGCGGGAAGAAAGTCTAGGAATAGATGGAACGAATAAAAAGACGGATGCTCTTCGCGTTCGTTGGACTTTTGTGTCTTCCCGAAAGAAGCATCCTCCGTGTGCTCGGCCCCTTGTTTTCTCCGTACAATCCGATTATGTTTGTGTGTTGTTTTGGTTGTCAACAAGCAGAGAATGCACTGCGCGTTTGATGAGAACCCCCTCGTCCCGTCGTTTTGTGTCATCAATCAGGGCGGTCAAAATGATACGGGCGCGGGCGGCAGGAAGGAGAAAATGAGGGAAACGAGGAGGGAAAGTGATTGGAGAAAAGGGGGAGATGATGAGACGACCCAAATGAGATCATAACAGGGCAGATTGCGGTGGGTGGAAGTGGAAAAAAGGATTCACCTGCTGGCATCGTGTGGGTCGTACGATTGAGACTTTCCGCGGTCGTCCCGGGAAACGGCAGCCGTCTGAAATGAGATGGTAACTTGATGAGAACAAGTTGGAGCACAGCTCTCGTAATCAACTTTCAGCAAGAGCCGATATATGAGATCTACAGTAACTAGAAGTGATGAGATTGGCGAGTCAAGGCTAACAAGGAACCTCTAACCTTCTGCTTCCTAACCTAACATTTGAAAACTTACCCAGTCCTGATTGTGAATAAGCATGTGTCCCTAGGCGGTTCAAAACTAAAACTAAAAGCAATCGGCGTCTTCTTCTTCTTCCAAAGTACACTGGCGCCGACTTCCTCTCTCTCTTTTTCCCTCCCAACTAGCTGCCTGTTCGCGCCCGTCGATAGGCGTGTTCTGAGGCCCGTTTGCCATAGAAAGTCTTCTTTCTCCACACACTCGCTTGCTTCAGTCTCCTCCGATTGTTCGTTCGAACCACTTCATTTTGACTAATTAGATGGCATCGCTCCCCTCTCTTTTCTTCACACAATGTATACTCACGTAGCGGCTTGTGGGTGACATCGGACGGTACTCGCTCTCGCGGTGACTACGGTAACTGTCATCGTGATAGCGGGGTCGGACGTAACCGAGAACCGAGGAGGGAGTGGCTGTTGTGGAGGAGTGGTGCGAGTAGAACGGATCCGTTGACAGAGGCGAGAAGGCGCGGTCTGCAAAAATGACTGTGATGTGTAACACGGAAAGAAAGATCTCACCTTCATATGGCTCAACGGATGGCCTCTCCAGAGCTCTGAAAACAAAACATTTTTGCAGGAACTTGGTGGTAATCAGAATGAAAAGCTCGACGCATTCTTTTAGAAAAATAAATAAGACAAACGCCATCATTCACAATTCAATTAGAAACTGAGAATGTCACTTCGAGTCAAGTCACAAAAGAACCAAAGACAAAACCAAACCGTAGCGCCTCCTCAGCAGTTCCGATTGTTCTATTCCGCTGACGTCTCTCTCGATTCTTGCGTCGGATATACGCCGATGCACTCTCCCAAGTGTCCTTCGAGTCCGAATCCTTTCCGTTGTTTGTCGGAGCAGCAGCCTGGGTAACTCTGTAATAAACCAAAACGGCTGAGGTGTTAGATGCAGCCACGAGCACAATGTCAGGTCAAAACAACCACAACCACAACCACTGAACCAAGGAAATGGATAAGTGATACGGAAAACTGACGCGTTTATCCGGCGGTATAAATCCGATGCCATATAGGCGGACGGACGGAATAGGAGGTTGGTTTGCGATGTTCTGGAGAACGAAACGAAGAGACATGTGGGAAGGGAACATAAAGTGAACGGGGTGGATGGGTCTGACCCATTGTTCTAGAGTTAGACGATAGTCTACCATCACTTACCTTCTCTCTGGATTGATCTCACTGTCTTTCAGTTGTTCTTTGAGCTGCGATTCAGTTCTGCTCTCATCTTTCTTGTCATTTGGCTTCATTCTCAATTCAGCCACAGTGACCAAGTATTTTGCAGATGTTCCTGCCACCGGTACTTTCTCTGTAAATCCTACTATGATGCCGTCCAGCAAAAACTAATAAAGAGGTTAATTGGAAACTGAATAAAACTGAAAACTGAAAACTAGGAGAAAAGAAAACAAACTAAAAAAGAAACTTGTGAGGCTATAAGTTACAAAGCAAGAAGTACACACCTGGAGTGGCCTGAATAACCGTCGAGGTTTTCGGAGATGCCACTTGATATTGAGGGTTCTTCTGGTTTGGAGAGACGACGGCCGGTCGAGCAGTCACTTGATGAATCACTGGTA
Organism: Caenorhabditis panamensis; assembly: GCA_900883565.2. NCBI lineage: Eukaryota > Metazoa > Nematoda > Chromadorea > Rhabditida > Rhabditidae > Caenorhabditis > Caenorhabditis panamensis. Next base: position 131,425 of record LR537678.1, on the reverse strand, counting down.
CCACAGCTGATAAGAGAAAGCACAAGGTTAGAGTCAGAGACAGGAAGATATGAGAGCAGAGAAACCATGATTAGGTTGAAGAAGACACTTACCACCGTCATCTCTTCGCACCGCTGCAATGATCGGACGCTTCGGTTTGAAGTTCTCCACATCAGACCCTTCCTCAGAATCGGTCTCCTCGACCTCTTCCTCGTCTTCATCTTCTTCATCTTCATCCTCATCAACTTCTTCTCCATCTGACTTCACAGTGATTGGAGGAGGAGTTCTAGGTGGAACACTTCCGACGTAACTGAAATTTTTTGTGTTTTCCTGATAAGCTCAAAGTTCCCTACGAGTTTCGTGGTTTGTCCCCATCCTTTGGCTGCTTCAACAAATCCGCCTTCACCTTCTCCATTCTCAGTTTCCTTCTCAACTCCACATCAATCGTACGGCCATCCAACTTATTGTTCGGGTACGTTTGCAAAATCTCCTTGGCCTGAAGAAGAATCTGGTTAGTTCTATCTAAGTCTACAGTTTTCTTTTGAACATCTCCGGTACAGTGCAGTAAATCGAAAAAAAGAAAACATGCTTTGTCAAACAGGAAAGGCGACAGCTCAGCAGAAGGTTGCGGGCCGCCGAAGAACTTGCGTTGCTGCGTCGGCGACTCGCATTCCGTCGACACACCACGGCCATAGTTATTGATGAGAGTGTGCTAAAGAATCATCACGGTGTGGAAGTTAAGAGTAGAAGTGGAAGGGGAACGGGCAGAGAAGAGAAAAAGACATTCAGAAGTTTCAGAAAGAGAAGGAGTCCCGTTGTGTGAGTTACCTGGTATTTTCCTTTGCTCTGTCTCTTGATGAGTCCCCGATCGAAAGCATCCAAGAATTGGGGAGAGCTTGACGGATCTGGTGGTGGATTGGCTTCGAGACTCTCAGCAATCGCAGCCTGTCGTTTGATATCTTCTGGAGCCCTCTTGTCCACCTCATCTGCCAACTCTTCCATCTCCGCATCACTGTAGTCTTCTCCTTCGTCACTTTCCTCATCTTCCGCAGTAGTGGTACTTTCTTGATTCTCTATTATCAGTTTCGGTGCCTTTGGTGTCATTGGCACCGGAGTCTTCTTCTTCTCCTCTTCCTCTTCACTACTGTCATCCTCAAATGACGTGTCTTGTACAGTAACCTCGGTGGCATTGCTTGCAATAGACTCCTGCATGCGATCATGCTCCTCCTCGTCGGGATCGAAACCGACCTGAAAACAAACAGGGATAAACGGGGATTTTTTGGATGGATCGCAATCTCAAGCGAAACGATTCAGTATTCTCATTCGCAGTCATGCACACCTCGACAGAATGCCACGGACGTTCCTTCAACTTGCGCGGGGGAGATGGAACTGCAGGAATCTCCTCGGTGACTGGCTCTTTCTCTTTCTTCTTTCGTTGAAGAGTATTTTGACGGGAGAATGTCTGAAATGTGTTAGAGATTCATGGCTGTCATGTTATCATTTGTTGAAAGTGCATGGGATTGAGGGAAGTGGAGCGGGGTATTGTAATCTAGTGTGTTCCTCACCTGACTCTGTTCAACAACTCTACTCGTTTGTTGCTGCACTGGCTCTGGTTGCGCGGCAATGATGCTTTCCAGCAATTCCTTGACCATCGGTCTAGTGTCATACAATGGATGAGCCTTGATTCGAGCAATGATGTTCAAGTTGACAGGTCCCTTCTCCATTTGCTCGAGCACTTGGTTCATGAGCATGTTCAACGAATCAGTCTCAATTCTGTATGCACTGGCAGTCAAATGTGGTCTTGTTCTCGGTCTCGCTGGTTCAGGTGTCTCAACCACTGGCTTCTCCTTAACCGGGACAAACGATGGAGCCCTGGAGTCCGCTGGTTTTGAGGATCTGAAAACAAGAAATGTTACATTTTTTTCAGCGCGACTTCTCGTGTTCCCCCACTCTTCGGGTTGCTCAGAAAGCGCGGTCTCCAGGTAACCGGGTGCCTCTCCGGCCTCTCTGCTTTCCCGTCGAAACTAATCCGTATAGCACAACAGCCATTTTTTTGTGTTGTCCTTCCACCCTTCCGCCCGTTTTTGTTGTTGGCCAGTTCGCCTCGAAAGGCCATCATAAAAGAGATCAAAGTGTACCGGGGGACGGGGTTATAAACAGTAATCTCGTGTGGCGCGTCCATTTTATAGTAAATGTGTCTTTTTCGTGATTTAACCCTCGGTTTTTCTAGAACTGACACCCCCAACTGACATCCTCTAGCCCTTTTCAACAATTTTGTTCGCCTTTTTTTTGAAAAATGCTCTTTCGAACAGTTATTATTAGAAAACCAAAGTCTCTAATGATCATAAACTACGAAAAAGGTGTGAGCTCATAGGCTCTAATAACATTTTCTCATGCTGATAAAAAGTCACAATGTTCATTGAGCTGGAAAGATGGGGTTCAGTTGAGTTCATAGCTGTGAGAAAGCTTTTTGTCAACCTCTGATTTCTAGTCATCTGAATCTACGCAGCATAAGTGCCCGAAAATATCTCCAAGACAGACAACAATTTGCATTTTGTCATCAACAAATGACTCCCCTATCATTAAGCCCGTCTGATCAGCTTTAGCTTTTCTGCTGCTTCTAAGACCGCTCAAGTGATGTATAGCTACAGTATCCCTCTTTCCAATTGGTTTCTTTCCTTATTCAAATTCCACCTGCCGTTTCCCTAAACTCACTCTCTAGCCGTTTTGGGGTCCTCCGGTTGTTGCTCAGGTGACTTCTGCTTCGGTTCGTCCTTCTTTACGACCTCTGCACGTGCCGCCGCAGCAGCTGCCTGAAAATGAAATCCTTAGTCTAAATCATACTTCGTGATTGGTTTCGTTTTGAAATCAGGCAAGTCTAGTTCGAAATCAAACCGATGAGTTTGATGTCATTTTTGATGTTGAGGTCAGTCGAGGATCAAGGGGAGCGAACCCCCGACACCATCATAGTTCTTTTTCGATGACTATTTAAAGTTTTGCAAGACATCAGTTCCCATTTGAAAGCAAAACCAAATCGTCCAAAACGTTGCGAAATTCAGTATCCTCTAGTCTAGTCCCAATACACAAAACATTAGGCTTTTCTTCGTCATTACCAGTCCAGACTGAATTTCGCATTGACCAACAGGTGAATTCGAAACATCAACACCACACATTGCTTTTCCGTCCGTTTCTCATGAATTATCTCATAACTCTCCGTGAATCTCAAAGCTCTATTTGCAGCGCCCGTGTCCGATCAGACTTCGTTGTCTTTCGCATAATCGGCCTACCCATTCAGTAACCCTTGCAGCCATGAGATCAACATTTCAACAGTTTCTCCCACTCCTGATCCTGTTAATACTGATCTCGATCATACATGCAGAGGTAAGTCGGGGGTCAGACTAAACATATACTAAACTAGTTTCGGGTAATCCAGAGATCAGATCCAATACAGATCAATTACAGATGACATGTGCCGAGCGATGCGCCGAAACTTACTTGGACACAATGCGTCAACACCCCGAATACACTTCTGTTCAGTTGAAAACTTCTTCTCTCAAATGCGTGCAAGACTGTCATGATGCATTTAAAAAATGACACAGGGCAAGAGCCTTTTTCTGTTTCTCACATGGCCTATACCGGTTACTGCCAATTTACCCAAACCATCCAACTTTTCAACTATGCACCACTTGATTTTTTCTAAATCTTTAATGAAAATCCGTACCTCCTTCTCCTTCTTCTGTTGTCCCAGTCGGTTCTCAATCTGTCTCAACCTCTCCAACGGGTCATTCGGATCCACTACCTTCGGTTTCTCCTTCTCCTCTTTCACTCCTCTCAACGATTTCTCAGCAGTGCGCATCTCTTCCGGTTGATCCTTGATAACTTTTCCAGTCAGTTCATCCGTCTTTCTTGCCTTTGGTGGTTTGACTGGTGAGTTGTCATTGAACTCCTCAGCCTCCTTCCTTCTACGACGGAAGTCTTCAATCTTCCTTCGAGTTTCAGATGAGAGATGACCGAACTCCATGAACACATCCTGTTCATCAGCTAGATCTTGAACAATCATAGTTTCTTCTCTCTCCGTTAATGGAGTGTGATCAATGATTTGATTCTCCGGAAGTTCCTGGATAACCGGCATGTTTTCTTCCAGGTTCAACCACCAATGCGAGGCAATGTCAAAGATGGTAGCTCTCCTCTCCGGGTTGACTCGCAGCATGTTTCTGATCAACATGGATGCAGCTGAAAAGTTGTTTTGAGACTTGCAGCCGGAATAAAACTTACTGGAAGGGGTCTCCGGCTCGAAATAAGCTCCTCTCTTGATCTGCCGAACCATCCGGTTGAAGTCTCTTCCATCAAATGGCATGCTACCGTAAACGAGGGTATAGAGAAGGATTCCCAGAGACCAGCAATCAACTTCAGGTCCTTTGTAAGGGGTTCCGTTGATGATTTCTGGAGATGCATACAAAGGACTCCCACAGAATGTCGTCAGGAGATTCTGAATACAATATACAATCTGATCTTTTGAATTGTCACTCACCTTATCAGCGAAGTAATTGGAAAGACCGAAATCGGCAATTTTAGCGTTGTTATTCTGATCGAGAAGAATGTTTTCTAACTTCAAATCTCTATGTGCCACTCGATGTTTGTGGCAGTACAACACTGCAGAAGTGATCTGTCTGAAGATTCGTCTTGCTTCTGCTTCCGGAAGAGAACCGCATCGGGAGACGTAGTCGTAGAGTTCTCCTCCACTTGAGTATTCCATTACCAGAATGATTTTGTCTTTATTCTCGAACACTGAAATGATTTGTTCAATGCCATTCAGTTGTTTTTATGCTCAAACCTTCATAAATCTGGATAATGTTCGGATGGTTCAATGCACTCATTATCCGAATCTCTCTTCTGATTCGAACCAAGTCCGCTTTGCTCTCAATTGCGCTCTTCTTGATCAACTTGACAGCCACCTAAAACTTCCTCAATGTCACTTTCACATTCCATTGGCTCCCTTCTTGAGGAGAATCCAATCCCCCAGAGATTTAAAATTGACGACAATAAAAAAGTGGGGATATGACGATTTGACGTCTTTGAGAATATGCGAAATGGACAAACCTCTCGATCGAACTTGTGATCGTAGGCCAACGAAACTTTTCCATATGTGCCTGAGCCGAGTTTCTTGGTGATCTCGAAGCGGTGCTTTTCTTTCTTGGTCGGACTGCTCGGTTCTGCTCCTGACATCGGGTGGGTGCCTGGAAAGAAACATGTTGATCAGGAGTACACAGCGAGTATTGTTTTTTAAACTTTGATTACCATCTATATACTTTGAGCACGTTGGCTCATGAGTCACCACCGTGTGATTATTGTTGCAGTCTTCGGCGACATCGTGCTCATTCGAAGAAATGGCTCTTCGAACACACTTGACAAGTTTACCCGCATTACAGAGCAACGAGGTCAACGGCATTCGCGGGCTGAGAAGTGGGGAAGTGAGAAGGATCCGATGGGGATAGAGCACGAGTCGGAGCAAGAATCCGACGATAAACGAGGCAGTTTATGGGTTTTGAAGTGAGAGAAACCGAACATGTTTCGGGTGGGAAATGGGGGGGATATTGTCGTGAAAAGTAAAGTCAACAGATGGTGAGGGCATGATACTTTTGAAGGTGTTTTTCAAGGAGCAAAGGAGAAGTTACAGCGATTCTAGATGTCTAGAATTGAAATTGTGTTCTGAGACTTTGGAAGATGGACAGAAGATGACGGATGGATGCTTTTTGGAGCAGTTGCAAAACTTGGAATAAAAAAGAAATGCTCAAGGAAGTTGACTCCCAGTACTGTTGTTGTGTATTGCTAGATTGAGACGGGTGTTGTGCCCACACAAACAGCCTCTCAAAAAACAAACACAGAGCAGTGGGACCATCCATGATGACGTCTCTTCTTCAACTTCTTGACTCATAAACTTTTTTGGTGGTGCCCTTCGTTTTCCGGCCGGCGCCTCCCCCTATTTTGGCTCGTCTTCCGCTTTTCTTGCCAGTGTCAGTGTCAGTTTGTCCAACAAGAAACTTTTTGCGGCGAGGAGCATCTCTCTTCATTTTTGGCAGTGAGAAGAGCAACAAGTTGACAATAAAACAGGAGGCGGACCCCCACAGAACCCGCGAGTCTTTCTCCAGGGAGTTCGCGCCCTCCTCGTCAAAAAAAAACGATGTGGGTAGCTCAAAAAGTTAGCGAAACGACTTGTGCCATCTAAGATATATGGCAAATTAGGGTCACGAGTCTAGAGTTGAAATGGCAGAAAGCAAGAGACTGGAAGAACGAAAGGACCTTTTCGGGTTGTGATTCGCAAAGGGCCTCTGGACGATTTGTCTCGTTTTGCGCCGAAACAACAGATTTACTATTCTGCATTTTTGACAAGGCCCGTGGAGTAACCAATCAACACAATTTCGAGTGAAAGCGGCTGGAATACTCGACTATTTCAGATTGTTTTCAGGTACCCCTTTTCACCCCCATGAATGGAACCCCTGTTTCCGAGTTCTCTACCCTTATTTCAAACTTCTTCCTCTAACTATTCTTCAGTGTGAGGGTAACCGCCGGACACGAACAACTGTCTTTTCCCCTCAAACTATTGATTTATCGGACGTGCTCCCCGGACCCTCGAAAACTTAGTTTTTGAGCCGAGACCAAGTGTTTCTGCTCGTGTTACACTTGCTCCCAGCGGCGGCCCGCTTCTGACACTCACCGGGTCCGTAACTGTTCGTCGCGCCGCCGCCATTCGATCCAAACGGCCGTATGTTGGACTGGCTGATCCGCGCCAGACGGCCCGAACGAGATCCCGAGTTTCCGACGGGCATTCGTCCTCCTGCAATAAAACGATTGAAAAACAGAAAGAGAATGAAGAAAATATGACTCAATGAATGTAGGAAAAGTAGGAGAAGCAGTAGAAAAGATGCAAAGCTGGCGGTCAGTCCATACAGAATTGTACAACTTTTGTGTATAAACATGGACCGACACAGACACATTCACGCAGATGTCGCACACTTTACAGTCGTGTGGGACACAATCAAATGGGGCGAGCCGGGGGACACTAGCTCCGGCGGATGATGTCATCAGTCATCTGATCGCACAGGGAGGAACAACAAGTTTGAGGTGGAAATCGATATGCGATGGGATGAGACGGGAGTGGAGGCAAGGGGAGCTTCCCACGATCCGGGAGTGAAAAGTGGAGAAGGTGGAGAGACACGAGGCAGGAGGACGACAGGGTCAGGCACCGATGAACAGAGTGACTAAAGGTCCCGTGTTATTTCGAAATGTACTGATTAGTGGAGGGAAAACCGAAAGGAAGATAGATCACGCACGTATCAATGTCATGCTGAACTTGGGAGTGAGTGCAGGTGCTGGATTCAAAGTCCTAACAAAGGGAGATTCTATTGAAGATAAAGTGAATGAGAGTGAAAAGGTGATGGGAGGATTGCACTAACTCATCCACCTGGAGCCTCTTTACCAATATCAAAAAACGAACAGCGGAACAGGGGAGATTCATGAGTTGGAGGAGCAGAGATCGAGATCCGAATCAATCAGAGAGGAACCGGCCTGCTCCCAGGTAAAGGGCGCGGGAGCTCACTATCCTGCGTGAAACTTTCCCCCCACTGCCATCTTTCCTCGTCGGCAAACACTTTGCCATTCGTGCTCCTCTGCCACCACGCACTTGTATCAAGTATCCCGGCGTACAGAAATGTTGGGGTGCGAACAGAACCGACAATGATATCATTCAGAAGGGACTCTCTTGGTGTTCTGGTGGTGCTCGTTTCGACGACGAGACGTTTGTGAATCATAATGGGATTCGCGGGAGGGAAAGACATGCGTCAATGGGGAGGTAGGAAACTTCAAAGATGACGGGTGTAAAATTGTGGAAATGTTTTGAAAGATATTTTTCAGAGAGGATCTGGGCGACCAAGGATGTGAAGTTTGGAGAGTTATAAGCGAATGAATCAGAAAATCAAGCTCTTCAAAATGTTCCAATTTGAGGAGAAACGGAACGGTGATAACATTTTATCATGATAAAAACTCGGAACTGAGTTGTTCCTGACTATTAAAACCAGAAAGTTTAACCAGAAGACAAACTTAAAAAAGAGACTCTTGTCTGACAAAGTTTACCCAAGACATGTGTTCTGATCTTTGGCAGAGCGGGCGGAAGCTTGACCGTTTCTAGTTCAGAACCAACAAGTCGATCAGGTTACTGGCCTCAATGAAAAGTGTTCGTTTCGAATCAATGTTCGTAGACAGAAATAGCACATCTGCGGATCGAGACGAGAGCCAGCCACAAGAAGCAGAAAAAACCGTGTAGGCTATCATCTCGTAACTGATCAAACCTCTCTCTGGCTCTCTCGTTATCTCGCCTTCCTCCTCTTCTCCCCTCCCCTGCAAAAGTTTCGTCCGTTGTTAACAAAGGCGCAAAAAGAAAAGAAACGAGAGTGGGTTCTTCCCTATACTTCTTCTTTCTCTTCATCACTGGCGGGGTCCCTCCTGAACAGCACAGGTGACACCCCCGAGCCGTGACTGGAGAGTGTGTCGATCAGAGAGACTCAGAGATCCAGAGGAGACTCGTCCCCTAACACATTGGAAATCTCGGGAGGAGGCGAGCCGCTTTGTAAAATGCGCCCTGTTGTACAGCCGCAGAAGAGAAATGAGGGAGGAGAAAGGAGGGGGACCATCATCCGAATCGGAGTCTCGATAAAAATGAGAGGTGATGAAGTGATAGCCAGACGGCGAATATTAACAGACGGGTACAACTGGGAGCACGCGAGTTAATGCGAAAGGACAACACGGCCAGGCTTGTCTCAGGGATTCTTTGCTTGTGCCGATGATAATGACGTGGGAACAGGAACAAGAACAAAGTACTCACCGGAAGGGTCGATGGTCACACTGAACCGTTTGACGGATAATGTCGGTTTCAGTTCGGTGTTGGTCACCTGGAAAGGGAATGGTGATAGGGAAAAGGGAAAAAAAGTGTAGACTCACCTCCCACTTGATTCTCACATCACTGCCACTCAATCGTGCTTCCTTGCAAGATTTGTTGTCCAGTGATCTGGAAATGAAAATTGATGGTACATTCGAATTTCAAATCTACTCACCTTGAGTTGTCATTCTCCCCCGCACCATTATTCTCCATCGACTCTCTCCTGGATACGGTAGAATCCTTGATCCGGTGTGTCGATGAGTTCCCGTTCCCGTATCGTTTCATCAATGAGTCTATTGTCGGAGACGTTTCGCGTTGAGATCTAGCTAATAATTCCTGGGCTCGTGAGCCTAAAGCATAACTTTTTCCAACTAAATAAGATGTAGAATAACTCACTCTCTCTACTTTTCCTGCCGTCATCCAGGTTTTCTTTCGACTTGTTCAGATACTTGTTCATCAGAGCATCGATCGCAGAGTCCCGACCGTTACCAGCTGGAGGAACCACTGAAAGTTACTTGTTTTCTACAACCACACTTGCTAAGTTACTGTAAGCATTGGTTCTTCTCTCACTAATCCGATTCCTCAACCTTTCCGCTCGACTTCTCTGTTGCTGTTTTGGATCTGCAGGAGGTCTTGAAGCAGTCGTTCCGTTCATATGGGGAACAGCGTACTCGTGTGGAGGCGAGCTTCCGATGACAGAAGTGGCTTGGGAACGGAGACGGTCGATCTGCGACGTGGCGTCAGGTCGGGTCCAGCCGACTGATGAGGAGAGCAGTGCGGGAGATGTGATTGCACGGCCATACGCCCCGTACCGTTTCTTCGAGGACATGCCTGCAGAACAAAACAAAGTGTTCACGAAGATTTACGAACACAAATAAACAAGAGATGGTGATTGGACGGTTATCAGATCGAAGTTTGCAAAAACACAAGGGATCGATAATAAAAGAAAAGGGAGGACTTCGTTCCCGGGATGAAACATCGGACGGGCCGGATGGCAGCTCGAAGTGCACACCAAGCACATCTGGTGCTGGTCGCCTTCATCGCCTCTCGCCGCCTTCGTCGCTCCGATCTTTATTGTTCTTTTGCAGGTGTCGTCGTCGCCCTTGGGAAGAAGTTCTTTTTGCGTCGGAGAGAGCAAGAGATGGAGACTAAAAATGACGGAAGAGCCAAAAAGAACAGGGCATCGCGCCGAGTTGCGCGTACGATGTAAGGTGTGGTGCGAGACGGAAGGCCACGGATTTTGGAGAGCTTGAGCAAACTTTTTGCGTCTCTGGGACTAGAGCGCAGCGGTTGACTGCGCAAGACCCCGCGCCCGCCTAGACACGGCTAATCAATGTAAGGACGACTTGTTTTGTTGCGCCGAGATAGAAAAAAACAAGGACGGATAAAGAGGAACGGTGCACGGTTATGGGGAACGCCTTTGATCTTGTTGAACTCTCGAACCTTTCGTTGAAACGTCTTGCAAATTATGGCAGCTTCCAGAAAGTCCCAGTAGATACATGAGCCCCAGAGTCTAGCTACAATATCTTTCGGTAGACATTTTCGTATCCCCTCTTATTATAATAAATGTTAACTTTGATCGGCTCTCTTTGCCGACCTAATCAGCTGTATGTATCTTCTTGTTTGACTTTCGACATTCAGGTATTCCCCGTCTCTCCCTCGTTTTTCATCGCGCCATCCATCCTTCCGTCTGTTTATCAAGTCGAATGCCATGCCCCCTCAATAAACACGAGCCCTGGGTCACACAAATCTCACTTGATCCACCCGAGAGACTACCCGAAATTTCAGATCATCTAGCCTAACACCTTCTTTCTTCCAATCCGGCTCACTTACCGACCCGTGCCAACTCATTTCGATGCAGCAGCTCATCCTACCAAATGCCTTTCTGTCTTTCGATTAAAACGGCGCCCCGGGTTTCTTTGGATAATGTGTAAAGTCCGAGAACATGTGTGTGGATGACTTTTAGGAAGATAAAGAAGTAAAGTTTATTCGACAAGTGATTCGTTTTCAGTTCAAATTCAAATGCAATTCGGGTGGGAATAAATGCAATCAAAGGGACCAGGTGAACACCGGCAAGGACTGTTAAAACTGTACAGAAAGAAGAAAAGAAAATGATAAAATGATAAAGATAAAAAATGGTTTAAAAATGTGAAAAGCTACTCCTGATAGTAAAAGCTAACAGATCTCTCGTTTCCAATGGGAACTCCAGCTTCTCCGTTGATGTTTCCTGTCATGGAGTACCATGAACCAAATGGATTCGGGGATCCGTGTCTGTCAAGGTGAACTGGTCCTTCCTCTGGTGGATCATCTGAAATGTCATTTGATAGGATGAATATCTCTTTGAATGACTCACTGGCACTCTGCCACTTCCGCTCAGTGTTATGGGAGTAGCGATTGAAGAGAGTGTAGATGTTGGATTGGAAGGAGGAGAGGATGAGAAGGTGCCAGAGGGGTTGGAAGATGATGACGACAATCCAGTAGGAGACACGGATGATGTGGTCTCGGATGACAATCAGTTCGTGTCCTTCAGTGGTGCGAGCAATCAAAAGAAGAGGCACATGAACTGAAAGACCGGAGAGGAAACAACGCATGAAAATAGTGGCGAAGAGCTGTTTAGTTGTTCCGGTTTCCTCGGACCAGTTGTAACTCCAAGCATGTTTTGACTGTCGGATGCAGTAAAGAACAATGGTTACAGAGAGAACTCCGATGCAAACAATTGGTCCCCATTGAACAGTAAGAATATGTTGAAGGTAGTACTCCTCTCCGACAGTTTCATCAAAACGGCATTGACTCATGATCCGGATGGAAGAGTTGAATCGAGACTGAAACATCAGAATGATTCCACCGAGAACTCAACTATTATTTAGAAAATCTAGAACTGGATGAGAAGACTACACTCACTAGGGAACGACAACTATTCACGGAATAAAAAAATTCTGAAAAAAATCATGGTGATAGAGGACCACAAAATAAAATTTCTGGAAGATTTCTAGCTTCCACTTTTGCGTCTTGACCCAGATAAAAATCAAAGTAAGTTCACGCAGTGCTAAAAATTCAAGCCAAATTTAAGAAAACGTGACCTTTTAGCATTTTAGGCCTAAAAGTGGCCGTTTTTTCACAGTTTTTGAATTTTATCTAGGTCAGGACGCAAAAGTGGAAGCTAGAAATTTTCCAGAATTTTTATTTTGTGGTCATCTATCATCATGATTTTTTTCAGAATTTTCTTATTTAGTGATAACTTGTGGTTTCCTTGTCAGACATCCCACGAGCATAGATAGGTCAATTCTCGTTAGAAACTCTATATCTGTACAAACAGCGTTTACCTCAAGAGGGTATATGAGTCCTTGAACTGAAAGACCTGCAGACGCGAAAAACAGAAGGATAAACAGTTTCCAGTTGATGAAATATGGAGATATCTTTCCGTAAGACACCGGGAACAGAATCTGGATCAGCCTGTCCAATGCAAAAGCTGCAAGCAACAGAAGATGCAAGTAGTCTGTTAGCAAGAATATGGGAACGTGGACTGCCCGAGTGAGACAATCAAACGGAGATATGCTCTAAAACTTTGACCATGTTTTCCGGTTGCAAATGCTTCACTCACTTCAATAGTACTTCCATAGATGGTCACAATCACTCCATAAAACCCATCGATAAGGGTTCCAACTCCAGAAAGAACGTCTGAGATGGCAAAAAACAAGCAGAAGATCAGGGAGTCCTTTGTGTTTCGTCTCATGACCAGGATAATGAAGAGAGTGACTGAAACCATGGCGAACCCCACCACTGGGAGCACTTCGTACAGGAAATCTTCGAGCATCTTCTGAAAAATCAAACAATGTTTACAGGAAGAAGTGAGGACTACAAAAACTTTGAAAAAGAATGAATACCGGGCTCGTTTCTGTTTCTGACAGTCATATTTTGGGAACCGTTTTGGGAGAAGAAGAACAACGCACGCCTTCCGCTGAAGTACCATGCCGAGAAACCTGGAGATTGCTCACTTATTTCAGATGAGAAGAAGCGGGTGGTTGCAGAGAGAGGCAATAAGTTAGAGTGCGGTGCGGAGATGGCACCGTGAGGCGGAGGTTTTCAACTTATCGCCGGCTTTGGTGCTGCTGATCGCCACAGGCAAGAGGATCGGCTTAGTGTGCACTCGGATTGAGGGATTGACGGTGTTTTTGAGAGGGAATGGCTCATGATTCGAGAGGTTTTTTAGTTGGGGATTCGAGACAACTTTGGGAAGAGAAGACGGTAAATCTAGATAGGAGAAGGTGTGGATTTGAGATAACCCCTGGTTGGTAGGATTATCACGCTCGCTTTGACTTGGAGTTAATGCCAAGAGAGTAGATCTGATACCATCAGAGAAGCTGAACACAGCTTCAAGAGGATTTGTCAGAAACTACAGATAACAATTTCAGGTAACAATGTCACAATGTCAAATTAATGAAAGTGAATTGATCTTAGAACTTTTATCATCATTCAACACCATCATATAACTCACCGCTTCACCAGTCGGATGGGCCACTGCAACTCGCACATCTCTCTTCATATATCGAATCTCTTCGGCGCTCAACATCACAATAACAGTCTGAATCTTTCGACAGCTCTGCCAACTGGTTTATATAGCGGTCTGAAAACCAACACCTCCCCCACTTAATCCAAGTTTCCCTCAAATCTCTTGGATTTACAGCTCCTCAAAAAGCCGGATCAATGATAAAAGGCTGTTTGGAAGAGATCTGTCCAGATATATCAAGTCGCAGCTAAGCTGGAGAACAGGAAAATGTACATTTATTGGAGGAAAAACAGAGAAAACCGATCAAAAATGAATGCATAGTTACAGGTTGATAGACAGCTGATAGTTGGATACTCGATTCTCAGCTGGATTCGTCAGTTCTCTTATTTCGCCTTGTCACTTCTGGTGCTTTCCGTTCGCACACTTTCTTTTCGAAATGGTCCAGACACAATACGTTCAATGAGAGTTCCGTTTGGTGAGAGAAGTTCTTCCTCTCTGTAGTATTCCTCGATGATGGTCACTTTCACATCGGAAGGTTTTGGAAGTGGAGGAACTGGTGGAGTAGAACAAATGAGTCGATCGATGGATTTTTGAGATTTCTGAAGCCGGAAGTTATCCTTTGAAGCTGGTTTTCCGACTCACCATGCTTCTCGGGGATACAGTTCCAGACACAGCAGTTCGTGTAGAAGATTCCGAAGATTTCGGTGAAGTTTTCATAGTTACAATGGAACTTTTCCGTGAGACTTCAGAGACCTTTTGTCGGATACTATCGAGAGATTCGTTGACAACAACTGGCTGCAGACAGAAGAGCAGGAATCCAACCACTTTCAGCACATAATAGCAGGGAATGCTCTCCAGGAATCGATCAAAAACTGTAATACCGGCAAAGACGAAAAAGTAGAAGTAGAAGGTCTCGTCTGTTGGCTTCTCATCTGGATACACGAAGATGAGCAACAATGGGACTCCAACGAGAAGAATGTTGGCAAGGAGGTGAGCCTGCAGGCATACAGGTGAACACTAAACGAAACATGATCTAACCTGATCACTGAACGTCAGGATCATGAAACAGAGTCCTCCGAAGAAACTGGAGATAGTGGCTGGTTGGAAGCCAGACAACTCGGACACGTGGAACAGGTGGCGAGCAGTGAAGTGCTTCTTGTCGTGGATTCTCTCAGTGAGCCAATCGAATGTACCCGTCATGGTGATTCGGGAGAAATGAACAAAGGGACAAGTTTAACATGAACTTCCACGTGTGATCTGTTCAATTGTTCACGTTCACGGATCATTTGGCGATGCTCAAAGTTGTTGTCTGTGTTGCCTTTCAATGACATGGAAAAGTCAAGTCATTAATTTTTTATTAATACAAATATTATTAAACAATTTCATATGTCATTATAACTGATAAAACAAGGGGAAGCACCACGAATTGTTGTTGAACGTCAATGAAAAATATTCTGGAGTTTTGGGGGTAATCGGGAAAGGGAAAGGAAGGGATACTGCGTACAGGTGCTGAAAGAGAGGAAAGGGAAGAGACTTGAAATACAGAGGAGTGATTCCAAGTGAAATCGGGAAAAGGACACTTTTGGATCAGATAGGGGAAGAAAATGGGACTAGAGAGAGAAAGGCGCAGGCCGAGTTACGGAAAGAACTCTGTGAGCCACCAGATATCTAGGAGAGACACTTTGAGCATTGAAGGAGAGCAGTGGGAGGATTAGAATGGGGGGAAGCAACCAGTACAAAGAGAAGAGTGATCATCTACAGGGATAGGGGGAAAGGGTCGATTGGGATGGGGAAAGGGGTCTACACTCGTACGAAAAGAATGAGGTGGTTTGTGAAGAAAGGAGAGAAAAGGGAGAAGTAGAATACAGGGGCACCTATTCGATTCAATTTGTCTAACTCGTAATCGGTACGATATAATCAGGGAAAGTAGTTTTGGTTGGGTGAGTGGGACGGAGGGGTCTTCAGAGAGTTGTGACGAGAAGCAGGTCCTCCTGAGAGTCTCCACGGGGATCGCGTTGTCGAGAAGAACTGTCTGCGGGTCGGAGCAGAGCACTTCTGGAGTTCTCGTTGATATCTCGGATGTCATGCATTCCGACGTGTTGCATCAGAGGAGCCAGCGAGTCGGCTGCCAGGTCGATCTCCTGTTCGCCCAGCGAGAAGGCTTCCTCGATTTCTCGACGAGCTGCTCCGACGACTCGTGCATCGGTGTACCTGAAGATGTTTCGAATGAGAATCTAGATCTCAGGAGGTCAGTGAGAACCTATTCATAGGTTGGTTAGTATAGAGAGGTTGGGGAGAACGAACGAGGAAGAGGATGAAGAGAACTCGAACTGAATGAGCCTCCCGAGACACACACCCGTTTCTGGTTAGCAGTCAGCCACTTTTCTGGTTAAAAAATCGGAATCGTTGTTTGATTGAATATCGATTAGAAGGGGGTAGAAATAAGGAGGGGGAAGTGGTTCGTCAGAAGGAAACGGCCATGCGAAAAGAAAAAAGTGGAAAACGGCTAACTAGAATGTCAATCAAAAATCGCTAGAAACCACGGGGTGGCTTCTAGTTTGAAATCTCTTTGAGAAAGCAACGTAAACCAGGAAACTGGGGTAGAAGAGGGAAGAAAAGAGGGCACTGTTCAACCAACCAATCCATGCACACACTCTCATGACTCTTATGGCTTACCTTCCGAGACCCAGTGACTGTCCGATCAGTCGATCAACAGGTCGAGGATCCTCAGCGGGTCGAAGGACAGGTCGTGAGGAGAACGGAAGCCTGACTGACTTCCCTTCACCCACAGGCCTGTATGTACCTTCGTACGCCTCGGAGGACATTCCTGCAAGAGCCAGAGCTGCTCCTCGGGCGACTTGCATTGGTTCCCGAATCGGAGGGAGAGTCCGTCGGTCTGATCTGTTCGACCTACCACCTCTCCACTCTTCTTCTTCGGGATCGACTGGTAAACTGAAATGAATTCTGTTACACAACCTGCTAACGGTACTAATCCTACTTTCTGTTGGCCACAACCATTCGGTTGTGCGACTGATCGTATCCGGGTCGGTCTCCGGTGTCCCGGTACCTGGGGCCGTCGTGAGTCTCATCATGAATATGATTTGCGTACGGCGGCAGGGCGGGTAACCGGCGAACCGATCCGTTCACTGGAAGGTTGATCGATTGGTTGATTGGAGCACTGCGCTGCATTTGAGATGGGACGGGAGAGCCTTCAGCTCCAGCAAGAGAGTGAGTTGGGGAGAAAGAGCGAGGTTCTGAAAACAGATTGAGGGTAATGTAATGCAACAAGTAACATACGGAAGGGAAGAAGTGTTGATCCTCTTTCCATACGTTCGTGTTCAGTTGGAGACCGCGCACCGGAGAGACGATGCACCAAGTTGTTGAAGAGCGAGTGAGGTCTCTGGAAAGGCGATGTTTGAGGAGGAGGAGGAAGAAGAAAGGACGGAAAGAAGTGGACCCTCTCTTTTTTCTTTTTGTGAAGCACTCATGAATGAATACGACATCGTTTCAAGCATCCGTCCAGAGTGAAAAAAGACGAAGAATCACTTGAGCCATGTAGCCAATGCAATCTCCGCCCTAGTTTTTGTATTTACGTGCGAGCTTTTTTCGCGAAGAAAGTGAAGGCTCGAGCCCATCGTGAGGGATGAATTGCAGAATAGAGGGATGACTAGATAATTGGGTTACGAGCAGATTGGTGTTTTTTGTAAAACTGGAATTGGCAAAGCACCATTTGCATTAATCAAGTGACTGTAATCGCATTTGGTCGTCTGCTTATTTTGGCTCAAAACAAAACGAACACGTTCTTTTTCATCCAAGACAAAATGAGGGATTCCTTCTTTTTCTCTCATCTGTTTTTCATAAAGAGCTAATGTAAACATCTGAGATTCAGAAAATGGGATTCTGGAGAATGCCATCATTTCCTGATTAGCTCCCTCGTTTCCCCATAGCTATTTTTAGATTAGCCCCAAAGGATTCATTGCAGGTCTCACAGGCCACTTGAGCATTCAGCTGTGTTTTGATTTGGCGGAGCTGGCAAGTTATGAAAATAACAACACAGAGTGCAACTTTTGTGTGGGAGTTCAATTAGAAAAGTTTAGAAAGACCCGGAACCAGTCAGGAAGTGCGCGCCAGCAGTCACAATTCGTACTAAACCAGTCACTGAAACACTTACTCTGTGCTGCGGTTCGGGATCGTCAAAGTTGAAGTCGGTTTCCAAGTTTCCAGAGATGGCTCTCTTCAGTTCAGGTCCGATTTCGTGTAGTGTGCGGAGTCCGGCCTGGAAGTAAGACGAATGAGTGAATGAATGAGGGAAGGATGCTCTGAACAAAAGGAAGAAAGGGGCGTGGCCATCCTGGAGCTCATTCACTATTCATGAATGAAGTCGAAGGACGGCACGACGACGGGCCCGTTTCCGTTTCATGAGCCGAAATTTCGTCGGAAAAAGTGGAAAATTCCCTTCCAGAAAGGAAGTGAGAGAGAAGGAGGATTTCTCTTGAAACTCAATTAAGTTTCAAGAAGATTCGTCAGCACAAAAAATAACGAAAAGGACTGAGAGGTTGAAGAAATTGGAGAAGAAGAGGCATCAAATGAGTGCGTCTTCTGCTTCTTCCATTCCAATTTCCTCTGAAGGAAAAGAAGAAAAAGGGAATCGAAACGAGGGAGAAGACGTTGCAGACCTTCTTCTTCCCTTTCATCTCAATTTTCCTCTTCTTTCCCCTGGAATATCACATTTCTGCGTGCTTACCTGAAGAGCCATCGCCTGTGGTGTCTGTGTTGGAACGACACCCTTTGCTTCGAGTTCCTTTCGTTTCTTGAACCGACGGAAGTAGTCCTGGATGAGGAATGTGGCGTAGAACTTTCCGACGGTCACATCATCTTCTTCTGCAAGAAACGGAAACTTGGATGCGTCGGTGGCTAATTTGAATTATGCAGAACTGCTAAACTTTTGCTGCTTCCCACGCGCGCAATCCCCAGTCAGATTTTTGACCCCTTGAGGAACTAAAAACCTACTTCCTGCTGGTGGAACCACTTCATCCAACAAATCCTTGTGTGTTCTTTTCCAGATCCTCTTTATCGCTGATCTCAGTTGTTCGTTCGCCTCGTCGATGTTTCCTTCTGAAAATAGAAAAGAGTACGGACGGAGCATTCACCTAATCCCATTTTTTCTCATTAGATAGGATTAAATGTAATCTTTTCTAACCCCCGCACTACAGTTGTTTTTCTTCCGGTTAGCACGAACCTGTGTAGATCTTCAGATTGGTACGAACGAGGGCGAAGAGGGTGGCATTGAAGCATACGGTACCATCCGAGTTGAGTGGCATATTCATTGAGACAAGTCGTTTACACGCCAACCGATGCGGACACAGTTTACCGAATCCCAGTGGTGGAGAGATTTTTCGAAGCAGAGTGACCACGTCAAGATGCTTGATTCTTCCTTTTGCGTCTGGATCGTATTCAGACCACAATCTAACAAACTCTTCCAGATGGTGTGGTCCCAGAATGGACCAATCTCTCGTGAGATAATCGAAGTTATCCATGATGACAGCGACGAAAAGATTGATGACAAGGAAGGAGCAGAGCATGAAGAAAGAGATGAAGTACGGGTACGCAAAGTTGTTTCCGCATCGTGACTCGTTGAAGCCTCCTTTGCTGTAGTCGTCGGACATTGGATCGCAACGAACATCTTCTCGATCGGAGCACGACAGCATGATGTCTTGCCAGGCTTCTCCAGTAGCGGATCTGTAAGTTTCAAAATGAGTGGGTGAGTACTTGATGATTTGAGAACTTAAAACGGTGGAACTACGACTAGGATAACGCTCTACGTGAACTCACAATCACGTGTCGTTCTGTAATTCCTCCGATTCTAGATGCATAATGTAAGTGGTGTCAAGAGAGAAACTGACCTGAATAACACAAGAATAGCCGCTGGGAACGAGTGGAAGTTGTTGTTTCGATGAATAGAAGTAGAGTCATCCAAAGCGACCTTTCCGAAGAACTGCATTCCGATGACAGCGTAGATGAAGAACAGCAGTACAATCAGCAGAGCGACGTAGGGAAGAGCTTGGAAGGACTTCATGAACGTCCAGAGCAAGGTTCGGATTCCTTCTCCTCGCGAGAGCAGCTTGACAAGACGCATGACACGGAAGAGACGGAAGAAGTTGATAGAGATGAGATTGGTCCCGCCAGGGTTCAACTTTCCGTAGGTGATATCAATGAAAGAACCAACAACGACAAGAAGATCGAACACGTTCCACCGATCAGAGATGTAGTTCTTCGGATTCAAAGCAACGATCTTGAGAACTGCCTCAAATGCGAAGACTCCCGTGAAAATCAAGTTGAACACATCCAAAAAGTCTTCGAATCCTCTTGAACTTGGATAATGCTTGCATGCCAGTGAGACGGTATTCATCACGATGATCAAGAAGATGACGTACTCAAAGGCTCTTGATGTCACGAACCACCAGACTCTGTACTGAAGTCTGTTCGTTGGGATGTATCTTCGATGTGGCTTGGCTTTTAGTGCAAACTCGATACACTTTCTCTGGTTCTTATCCAACTCGCAATTCTCGTATTCTCGCTCTCCTTCGTTTTGGAATGTGACGATAACGAAACCGACGAAGATGTTCATCATGAAGAAGGCGATGACGATGATGAAAGCGATGAAAAAGAGAGCAACGGCTTGTCGAGAGTTGTGAACTGGTCCTTTGTCTTCCTCATTTGAGTCAATTGCAACGTACAGAAGCTGTGGCCATCCTTCGAATGTGGATACAACGAAGAGAGACACCATGGCATCTCCGACGTTGTCAAAGTTGAAGTCGTTGTTGGACCAGACTCTCTTCTTTGACACTGGCTTTGTCGGATCTCCATCTTCGTAGTGAATGTACTCTCCACGACATTCTGCTTCTGTCATTTTCGAGAGATCGTTGCACAAGAAAAATGTTCCCTTGAACAACTGCACTCCGATAATGGCGAACATGAACTGCAGCATGAATGTGACCAACATGATGTTTCCGATAGTCTTCACAGCCACAATGACACACTGCACCACGTGTTTCAGTCCTTTGGCTCTGTTGATAGCACGAAGTGGACGGAGCACACGGAGCACACGAAGAATCTTGACGACAGACATTGCATCGGTTCTGAGCACGAAGGAAGTCAGGGAGACGGCTACGACGAGGATATCGAGAAGGTTGAACGCGTTTCGACAGAATGATCCTTTGTGGAAAACCAGTCCAAACACAATGACTTTCAGTGTGATTTCCACTGTGAAGACAGATGTGAAGAAGTAGTCGAAGTAGTTCAAGACCTGAAAGAAACCAAGTTTTGAATATAAAACAGGTGGTTGGATCTCACCATATTCCTGGTGGAGTTTGCCTGAAGTGGATCTTCTGCAGCTAACATAGCAGATGACACAAGGATACAGAAGAGAACGGCGTTGGTGAAGTACGAGTGATTGACGACCATGTTACAGAACACACTGAAACAATGGCCTTGGTTTATATTAATTAGAGATTTTCTAATAACCCTCTGTCCCCTCTCTATTCTCTGTTAGACCCTCTCCTCCCCAATGTATAGATTTTCTAATTTGTCTCCTCTATAGAGACGATAGATCTACCGCCTTCTCCTGACCATCTCTCCCTCTCTTCTAACCATAAAACCCGTCACCCCAACTAACCGAAAAGAGTTCGTATGACTCAAGATGAACAGAGACGACGCCTTCGGGATCGGTTTGACTGTACTCGCCGCCGGCACCTCACTCATCCTCCTCGGTCTTGCTGACACAACCTCTTCGTCTCCTTCTGGTTCCTCCATTCCGTGTTCATCTTCTCCTTCATCTCCCTCTTCGAATTCTTCATCTTCTCCTTCTATTTCTTGTTGTTCCTCTTCCTTTTCTGCGTTTGTCAAACTGTCTGCGTCGGCCAAGTTATCGACAGCAATAGCCAAGAACACGTTGAGCAAGATGTAGTTACCGCAGATGAAAAGCACGATGTAGTAGATGCAGACGATGACTCCGAGGGTCCCGACTCCTCCGAACGACTCAATTCCGTGGTACATGACTGTGTTCCAGTCCTCACCGGTCAGAATTTGGAACACGGTGAGAAGGGCTTGCACGAATGTGTCGAAGTTGGCTCTCGGCTTCGGTTGTTGTGGATTGAAGTTGAATTTACCTCCGAACACTTGCATTCCAAGCAAGGCAAAGATGACGATGAAGAGGAAAAGCAGAAGAAGCAGGGAGATGATGGATCGGAGAGAGTTCAACAGCGAGGAGACCAAGTTTCGAAGAGATGTCCAGTATTTGGTGACCTTGAAGATTCTCAGAAGACGGGCGGAACGCAGCACAGACACTCCGAGAGGCTTCATCAGGTCGAAGTAGACAAGAACGAACTCGAGAATGGAACTGATGACGACGAAGCAATCGAATCGGTTGAACTGAGATGTTGTGTAGGTCGTGAATCCCAATGAGTACATCTTGAGAAGCATTTCCATTGAGAAGAGGATTACGAAGAACAGGTTGGCCATAGCTGAAACAAGGGAACATTTCGTTTGGATTTCTTGTAACAAACAACTCACTTTGGAAATGATCTAACCACTCCGACTGTCCATAATGCTCCGAAGTCAGTACTAATGTGTTGAGCAACACAAGAAGAATGACAAGCCAGTAGAATGTCTGACTCTTGACCAGCCTTCTGCATGCTCTCCTGCACCTCCTGTTCAGCTTCTCCAATCGTTTCATCCTTGCTGCCCACTTGCTCGGCCTCACATCTTCCACCCGCTCCTCTCCTTCTTCATCTGCTTCTTCTCCTACTACCGTCTGAGCTGTCGGTTCATCTTCCTGCTCATCCTCATTCACTGGTTCAATGTCTTCTGCTTGTGTGATCCAGTCTAGATATCCTTTCAGATCTTCCTCGAGTTGTTGCTTTTCTCGAAACTTCTGGAACAATCCTCGGGCTCTTGCCTTTTCTCGTTCTTTTGAGAACTCTCCAGACAATACTCCCAAGACAAGATTGAGTACGAAGAACGATCCGAGGATGACAAGAGTGACAAAGTAGATCCACGGCCACTCCCTTCCAACTGCGTCGTTCACCCAGTACATCACATCGGTCCATCCTTCCAGTGATACACATTGGAACACTGTAAGCATAGCAAGTCCAAAGTTGTCAAAGTTGGTGATTCCGTTATTAGGACCGGGCCACGTGGTGTTACTGGAACATTCCCATCGGACACCCATGTTGGTAAGGGAGTCAGATGGTCGACACTTGAATGCAGTTCCATCATTTCCACAAGGCGTCGGATCTTTTTGTGCTAGTTGTCCTGTTGCTGGATCAATGCACGTGGAATGAAGCTTTCCGCAGAACAGCTCCAATCCAATGATGGCGTATATGAGGATGACGAACAAGACGAGCAACGCAATGTGGAGCAGAGGTATCATGGCTCGAAGAATGGCGTTCAACACGACTTGCAAACTGGGGACTCCAGAGACAAGACGGAGTGGTCGGAGCACACGAAATGCACGCAACGCTTTCACGTCAAACCCCTGGATGGACATCTTCGATAGAATTGTACTCACAAGTCTGAACAGAAAAGATAATGTAGCTGAATGTGAAGAGAGACTCACCCTATGACAACAATGATAAAATCGAGGATATTCCATGCGTTTCGTAGATATGCACTGGGATGGAATAGAAACCCAAAAGCGACTATTTTGAGCACACATTCTATCGTGAATACAACAATAAACACGTATTCAATTGTTTCCTAAAGAGTCAGAACTTGGAATTTGCTGGATTTCAAAGAAAAAACTCACGAGTAACGTATTCTTGTAGTCTGAATCTTGAGCAGGATACGGTTGGTAGATGGCTAGAGCGATACAGTTGGCACATATCATAAACAATATTAAAAACTCGAATGGTCTGAAAGAATGAGAGTCATGGTACTGACGCAGTGAGGAAGGGACTCACTTCCATTCAACAATACTGATGCACAATTTACGGATCGGATTATTCAAGGAGAGGCATAGAAGTGACCGTTCTGACCGTTCGACGACGTTCGTTTGCCGCAGCGGTTTCCGTTGTGCTGGCCGCTTTTTTGTGGCATCTTGTGACCCTGACGCTGCTACGGCTGCCTGAAATGATAAGGTTCTTCTCTGCCACATTCAAATGATTCTAACACCCTTCTTTTTAAATTTTTATGAAATAGTCCCTTTTTCAAAAGAATCTCCTGGTCTCATTTTCCTCGATATCTGGGAAAGGATGCGAAATCGGTCAGTGGTCGGTTTCGAATTTCAGTTTCTTCAGAGTCGGTGCGGGGCGTGCGGAAGGCGCTTCTTCCCCTTCCAAAACCCATGAATACGATCATTTGTCAATTTGCATAAGAGCTTTTTCGGCGTCTTCTTCTTCTTCTCTCAGCTCTTTCTCTCCTTCATCATAATACACCAGCTTCTTCTCCTTATTCGGGCGCCGCCTTTTTTATTGTTTTTGTTAGCATCTCTTCTCTATGCACATCTTTTTTCGGTGGCGATGGATCCCGGTGCAAAAAGAAAGAGGAGGAGGAAGACACGGAAGAGTTGGGAAAAGAGAGAAAGAGAGAGAATAGAGCACTATTCAACTCTATAATCATATCCACATTGTGTGTCACGGCAGTGGCTTTTTCGAAAAAAGAAAGGGGAGAGTGTCACAAATCATCGAAAAGTCTCTGCAGATTAAAGTCAAAAGAGATCACACTCTGATCTTTGTACTTTTCAGGTGAACTGTCTCTGACTAAAATAGCTTGAACTGATGTTCAAATTCATCATGGTCATTCCAGATAAATTCAAAGCCAATGATCTTCAACCAGTAGGATTTCTTATAGCTTATGCGCACTTCTGACGTGTCACATATCTGCCTGCATACAAAATCAACTCGACTGGGAGATGAACCCTGCTCCAAAGATCAAGTACACTGACTTCCCGCAAGCCTACCAGTCCTCCTCTAATCATAACAATCCCTGTCATCTCAGTTCCTGCCAACTTCCAGATTCATCCCACCCTCAACTTTCTGCGGGTCTCTGCGTCTTTACCACCCGCACATTACACTGGATGATACACACTCACGTACCGGCTGCCTGCGTTCAATCAGAATCTCGAAGAAGAGAGACTTCTCGGATCAGAGAGTGCGCAAGACGGCCGGCGGGCTCATAACAACTCTCTTTCTCTCGGCTCGCCACCACCAAACTTTTCAATGGATAGGACGAGCGGAGAGATGGATGAGTAAGTCATTCGGAAGGGGGATCTGCCATCATATCACTTACTCGGAAACGCAGCCACAGAAGTGGACCGAGACCGTCGAAGTAGCCGTAGATATCCGCATAAAGCTCACGGACCTCGTGACGAAACGAAGGCATTATGGGAAGGAATAGAACGATACCATTTGAAAGAAAAGGGTCCTTTTATAGTGTTGGACCATGACAGGAAATTGGGATTGGGGACGGGTGCGAACCGGATTGATGGGTGGCGTGGCGCGAGATGGAGCATATAACGGGCATCGGAACCCCGACGATGGATTTATGGCTTTTAATAAAGAAGCGTGTATTCTGGGGCCGGATGGACATAGAAACAGGATTGATGAGATACCGATTTAGATTACGGACAGGGCAGAACTGCTCTACGTTTTTTGGAATGCAGGGGTTCAAGATGGGATCGTATAACATGAATTTTCGCTGTTTTTCAATACTTTTTCTGATAACTTTTTGACTATTCCATCGTAGATAGTTTTCTTTCTTTTCTTTGATAATTTGAAACAGTAAACGACGCACCTGCAACGTCTGCTGCCACAGATCGGATCTCTCCTGCTCGTCGGCGGCCGCCTGCTCCTCGTCCTCCCCCGATGACATCATACTCGCTAACACTGCAAAAATGGGATTGATTAGAAGTAGGTATCAAGATCATTTTCATCTGCTCTCAATTCTGCACAGCCGTTCTTTTTTACTGTATCTTCTTGCTTCTTTTGTGCGCGAAAACTCGAAAACAAAAGCAAAGAGAGTGCATCGGGTGGAGTGGGGCACGGCCACTTGAGCCGAACCACCATCACAATCAGAGGTGAATCTAAGGGATCTCAGAGACCTGTTCTTCTGGCTGTGCAGATCAGACTGTGAGTAATCAGAAAACAACTCGTACCTGACATGATGGACACCGGTTAACGCTCGTCATGCGAGCTTTTCACGGTCGAGCAGTGTCGGCGCACTCCTCTCTTCGCACACTAACTCTCTCTTCCTTCTTCGTGCACCACAGTGCGTTCTCGTTCTTCTGGAAATCCGAGATGACTTCTCTTTCTTCTTCTACAGCTTCTACTCCTTTCCCTTCCCGCCCGACGGCGTTTTTTCTTCATCCACCCTCACTTCAGGAGGAGCGGCGGGGGAGGCACAAGAAATGTGAGGGAGGGAGTGATGAAAAAGAAGAGGAAAGAGGAAAGAGCAATGTCCTTTCGAAAAGGAAACGGGAGTGAAGAAGGACAGGAGAAAGAGGAGAAAAAGGAAGAAGCACGGCTGACGATCAAAGTTTCGTTTTTTCTCGCTTTTCTTTGAAGGAATAGGCAAATTTGAACAAGTTTTGACGGAAGAGTGACGGCGAATAAAAGGGAAACTGAGGGTGGTGGGACGTGATAGGAAAGGACTCGAGAATCAGAAAAAGGACTGGGATGGGGGACTAGAGACTCAAGATGCTACTGATTCATACATTTCATCATAAAGAGGTTTCGCAATGAAGATCTTGAGGAGTTTACCGAGATCACAGGGGTAATAATGAAAATAACAGTGAGGAAGGGAAACAAACAAAGATTCACAAGGAAACTGTATACGTATACTTGAAAAGTTATACCAGATAATGGATTCTAAATCAAACGGGGATGTGATCTGGTTAGGTAAGAAAGTTTTGACTTGGAAAAAGCTTTCAGAAAAAGTCTAACTGCAACTTCGAGGAATAGAGACTTGTAAACGGGTTTTAAGATCATGATAAACATAGATTCAGAACTAGACAGGTCAAGAAGAATAGGAAAATCAGGAAAGAATGACTTCACACAAGCACCCGTTGACTCCGTCCAATACCCATAAAATTTCGAGGAAACGGAACCAAAAAAGGAGACGCGTGAAAATTTTCGGTGTGCTTGTGGTGTCGCTGGTGCTAAACCCGCTATTTTTCACTGCTCCCCGTCTCCGCCGTCGTCGTCGTTCGGCAAAACGTTATCTGGACGGCGGGCCGTTCATCACCTCTCGAACCGCCCATATTTACGCGCAGAATTGCAGTTTTGCGACGTCCTCCTCCCCCACCCAGAACCACGATAGCACAGCCAACACATATGCACAAAAACTCGAGTTTTCTTTCCGTTTTCGTCGCCAAAATTCCGACGCGTCCGGGGGAAAAATGATGGGCGCCGTGCCGTGGTGTGGTGGTGTGGAGGAGCGAAAGAGGAGCCGAGTGGCAAACGGGACGAAGAGATTAGTTGTTTGGCAGTTTTGTTCAATTTTCGCCTTCCAGAAATGAGAATACATACTCGCATATAATTTGTGAGCTTGAATTGAATAAAAAAACAGCACATGTTGTCGGTTATAAGTGCAAACACGCCGGGAGGGAGCTGACTGCTTCTTCTTCTTCCATCCTTCTTCTCCTTCTAATTCTAATTCTTTGACAACGACGACAAAGATGAAGAATTCGAGAGGAAGACCGACAGAAAACGAAGGAGGAAAAGACGAAAATTTGGAAAAGCCGGCGCTGGACTGGAGACTGACTGCGGCGGCCAGTTGAGGGGAAGAATTTTAAAACAGGACGGCGGAGCACACAATTCAAACGATTCTACTGGCTCATCTTTATATCAATTGGATCAAAAGACACTGGATGGCGTTGCCTAATTAGGTCATCAATTAGGCAGTTAGAAGAAGCGGAAGTCAAAAGGGAAAGGGGTGAGAAAAAGAGGAGGAAGGACTCGTAAACATGGGAGGAAGTGCAAAGAATCGGGGGGCGGCGTTAAGCGGTCCGATAAGTTGGCGACTAATAAAAAAATGAGTGGAGGCGTGGGTGGCGCCGAGGGGGGCCGTTCGTCCGTCACACCATCACTCCACCAATCCGTCCCATCCGCCAAAACACGACGACGACGATGGGGGAGCCAGCAGCCACGACGCACCCATTTCTTCGCCTCTTCCTCTTCTCACAAAGATGTATAAAGCACTCGTTCTGTGGCCGTCTGCCGTCTCGCTTCGCCATCGTCGTCGTCGCCACCACCGCCGCCGTCGCTGCTGGAGCTCCGATGCCCGGGGCTTGACGCAGCAGAGGCAGGAAGCTCAGCAGATCGATACTGCGACGCGGCTCTCGGAGCCACTCTCTCCGTCTCTTTCTCTTTTATTCGAGACTTGGGAGGAAAAGCCTCACCAAGTGTGTCACTGGAGGAGTGAGTGTGAGAGAATGAGTGTGAGCGGCGACATGTGTGCTTTCTCTCGCCACAAGAGCTCTCCGAGAGTGGAACACGATGGATGGCTCTCGGAGGGAGAAGCGCAGGTCGAGAGACACACCGATCCTTCCTCTTTTTGAAATGGCTTCTATTAGATTATGCGGATATATTCTAAATATTGCCCCCCGTCGTTGCCCCTCTGGCTATCCCGCAGTCATTCTCTCTTTCCGTCTCTCTTTCATTTATGAACTCAAAACAATTGTTGAAATAGGATGGCGGCTGGATAGGTTGGATACTTGCCAGCAGCTGAATTCTTTGAAGTTTTTTGAATAGAAAAGAATGCATAAATGTTTGAATTGGTTTCAAACTCTGAGATTTGAGTTGGTACGGTATCTGGATCCTTTCAGATCAGCGTCGGTATGAAGTGACATAATCTTTTTTTACGTGTTCAAGTATGATAATGATTTTCATCCTTACTAACTGTTTTTCATTTCAGAAACTCCAAAAAGCAGGATATGCCGAGTAACTTGGGAACTTCAGGGAAAAGCAATGGCAATCGAAAAGTTGGAACATGAAGGAAAGTCCAAAAATATGGACTCCGGGATCAAATTTACGAAAAAATGTTCCTTCTTGGATATGGTCCAACTGACTCCTGACTAAAACGAGTTCCAGAACCGAGAATAGGGGTTCTAAAAGTCTGAGCCCGACTAGTTTTTTGAACATCGCCCCGTGAACCTTTAGGAATTTCTTATGACGTGGCATTTTACATGATCTATGTTGCTCAACATCAGAGCAGACTCTCCAGAGAAAGATAGGGAATGTGACATGTTTTTGCAGAGGGTATAGGGTATCAGTACTTATCAATCATTACGTCAGGATGCTCGGAGAGTCTCGGAATTTGCAATGACACCTTCAAACAGATATACCACTGATCCTAATTGGTCAACAAACGATGAACATGTGAAATCAAAAGTGAAGAAGCCCACAGAAAGAGAAAGAGGAGCCATGCGGGCGGCTCCTCACTCGGACGGATATCAATGGTTTCAACTATAGTCGTTTTGCGAGTTTTGCTCTCTTTTCGCACCTGCGTCTCGATGACTCTCGCCGCCAAAAAATGCCGACGGACGCGATGCGGAGAGCCCAAGGACCGCCGAGATATGCTCTCCGGCTTTTCCGTGACGGACACTGTGAAGTCTGGACAGGGAAAGATACAGAAGAGAAGGAACCTCCCGTCTAAATGGACAGGAAAAATGAGGAAAAGAGAAAGAGAAAAGGGATGAAGGCGCCCGTCCGCGTGAGAGGCTAATGAGATCAATTGAGGGGCGGGCGGGGAGAGCTTCATCTGGAGAAAAAGAAAGGATAAAGTTGAGTGGAAGAAGGACAGAAACGGTGGGAATGAGAGTGACGTGGCCAGGGACGACCCCGAGGGACGCCTTGGTCTACCCTACCACAACTCAAACATTCACGGCGAGGGGGCATCAAAGTTCGCAGAAAGGGTGAAGAAGCTGCAGAGATAAGGTTGAACAAGTACAGAAAGGTATCAAGGAGGATTTGGATGAGAGGGGAGAATGAGTGACCAGAAGAGTACCTTCAAATTGTTCCCATGGATCGAGGACGCACCTGTCACCTCTTCTTCCATTTCGAAATGACCTTGTCAATTGGGGGTAAATTATGTGTTCACTGTTCTCCTAACTGCTCTTCTCCTACTTCTAGGGAGTTTATTTGAACTTTAGGTTGAGAAAGTCTGTCTCTACAGTAATCCAGAAGTTCTTAGTCTGCGCATAACGTACCCATAATACTACTTTTGGATCAAAACCAATTTGAAAATATATGAGAAAAAGAGAAGTAATTCGAGAACTTGTTTGTTTCAGAGTCAATGGGCCTATATATGGGGATCGCTTCGACGTATTTGTCTCCCTCTCGTATTTTATAATCCGAATTTAGCCGCGGCTCGAAATCCGCATCACCGAGATCTTCGAAACATAATTATGGCTTCGACAAACCCACGTAGTACGTAGAATTCGAAATGTATGTACTCGTGGAAGTGAAAGAATGAGAAGAAGGACAGCTGAAAATAGAAGGCGACGCGAGAATGAAATATCACTGCTTCTGAGATAAGGGGCGGGACTTGAAGGGACAAAGTAGATGAATGTGAGGACAGATTGTGGCGGTGAAATGAAAGAAATGGCAAATGGAGCATGGTATGGAGCACATTCGCGGCACGCCGAGAATGGGAAAAGCTTCAGATCGTTACGTGCGTAATGGTGTCAAAAGGCGGGGAGAATTGGGTAGTTGAATTGGATAATTGGGTGTACGGTAGACGAATGTGGCAGTAAAGGAAACGAGTTTCATGATTGAAGGTTTCGTGATCTGATTTTGAGACAAGAACAAGCTAGAAAGACTCTTGAGTCTAGTCTGGTAGTTTTCTGTTTCGGATGAACTGTGCGTGGGGGGATCCCATCTCTTTGAGTTTTCCGCCGTGGAGAGCAGAGATTAGTTGACCGATCGGAGTATCTGTTTCCTCGAATCGAGAAAAACTCGGAACCGTTTCGATGAACGGAAAGATCAACATCAACGGCTGCGGGGGATCAAAAGATATCAGGGGTAATCAAATGGGTTTGCAGAAAGATAAACAGGACTCTTTCTGCAAACCCATTTGAAGGTTCAGGAACGTGCGAGGATTCGAGGAAAGTGTATTTTGTTAGCCTCATTCTCTAGGACCTTTAGAATCAGTAAAAACAGTGCTGTTAACAACCGTGTCAAATAAAGTTTAGATATTGTAGATGATGATCTAGACTTGACCAAGATGTCCTCTCAAAACCTCAGATAACCGAAGATATTTTTAAAAAAAAGCAGGACAAATCAATCCCCCAGAAATCTCTGGCATTCTAAAAAATCAGCAGTGGTTCCATGCGTCGGAGCAGATCAAAAAGGAGATGACAGTGTGCCGGAGAGAGAGAAAAGGAAAGAGTTGTTGAAAGTGTGCGAAATCGTAGGGTTATGCGCGGATCCGCCGACGATTCAGTCAGTCGAATCATCTCTTCTGTTTTGAGAGCTCGGTAAATACTGCACCCGCGCGAAATAGTGCACGGCGCGAGACAGACAAATCTGTGCAACATCCCTCGCTCTCCATATTGTGGAGGCGGCGAGGCTTTCCCTTGTTCCTGAAGAGACATCGAGAATCGGGTACTGGTTGAGTTTTATTGCCTATTTTTGGGAGAATAGATAAAACAATGAGAGAAAAGAGGGGCGGAGTGAGAAACCGAGTTGGGATCCGAGGTGGATTCCAGACAAGGGACTAACAGGCCGAAGTGAAACATTTTGTAGGAGGAGAAAGGAGAGGGCGGGGAGCTGTTAAAGCACGAAATTCATAGAGTCGGTATAGGTTCAGTTGGGGGAAAAGGGATCATTGAATGGAGGATAATTTGGATGAATGGTTCTGATAAAAGTAACAGACGGAATGAGAAGATACGGAGGATGTTGGGCTGGAAGCTCTTTTCGAGGGAGAAGAGCAACAAGCGTTCGGGGAGGTTTTGAAGGAGAGGGAGGTTAATAAAATATGAAATGAGGTAACAAAACAAAAAGAGAGGGTGGTGGGGGAGAGAAAATCAAAACTGCGCTGATCCTCGAATAACAAAAAAAGAGAAAACAATAGAAAGGTTGGGTGTTTGGGGGCAAATAGGGAAGGAGAAGCGGGAGAAGGGAAACAATGTCCTACCACGATTTATACGAAAATTGACCGGTAGCAGACAAAAGAGGTGGCTAGTTCGCTAAGGTTAGTGTGTCCTAGCTTTCAAAACATGTAACAAAACAACTTTTTTTGGAAAAAACGGTGGTGGGTGTAATGTGTCTACCGGCTGAGAACAACTCGGGTGGGATTGGGTGAGGAGAAGGGGAGAACAATTACGCATTTTGGAAATATGCAAAAAGTATGACGAGGCATTAAAAAGGGAGAAAAGATTATGGAAATGAGAATGCGGTTAGAAGAAATTCAGGACGGAATCCTTGTGGGTCGAATTGGACGAGAGCATCGTGAGGATAGTCATGGCTCCAGCGGACAGCAAACCTGCAATACAAGACGATGAGCAGGTGTACGGAAGGGACAACACCCAGCAATTTTCGATCGCGCCCATTACAAGGTTGACTTTTTCTTCGCAGACATGAAAAGTGGCACAGCGGGTAAGATTTGATAATGAGTGGGCAGACATTTTGGACTTTTGGCATAGTTCTTTTTGCGATTTGAAGCGTAAAGATTTGTTTAGAAAGTTCAATGTCCTCGTGGTTCGCTTTCACCATCACTACAATTCAGCTTGCGAGAAAGAAATGCGGGACCACAATGAATCAGACACTCAGCGGGGACTTACCAGCAACCGGCAGAGTGACTATCCAGGAGAGTGAGATGTTACGGAAGACTCCCCAACGGACTTGATGACTCGATTGAACCAGACCGACGGCCACGACGGATCCGACCTGAATAAAACGGTTACTGCTTGTTCCAGCTACACAGAATACCTTGCACTGAGTGGAAGAGATAGGAAGTCCCATTTTAGAGGCGATGAGTACAGTGACGGCGGCTCCAAACTCGACGGCGAATCCAGAAGCTGGGGTGATCTTGGTGAGGTTCTCTCCGACAGTGTAAATCACGCGATGTCCAAGAACCCAGAGACCGAAGCACATTCCGATGGATCCGTAGAGAAGGATGTACCATGGAGTGTCCATTGAGGATGATGCCGCTCCGTGGTCAGACAACAGGACGAGCGAGACCAGTGGAGCAATAGCGTTACTGACATCGTTTCCTCCGTGGGCGAATCCTCCGAAACATGCGGTCATGACCTGAAGAAGCGAGAAGAGTCGGGAAGCTTGTGGATCCTCTGGTTTGCACGAGCGGAAGAAAGAGGCGAGGGAAGCAGATGGCCGGATGGTGTTCTTGGGGTTGGTGAACGAAGAAGACGAATCACTGTTCGAAGGACAGGTGCTGACGACTATGGTCGGTTGATTCAGAAGAGCAGTCTCTGGAAAACAAACGGTTATTCGAGTGCTAGAAAGTTGTGACATACTCTGTTGATCATCTTGACTCTTCATTTCGATGCACTTTCCGTTTCCTTCTTCCATTTCCACGTCCTTCTGCTTGTTGTTGTTCTTCTCATGCTTGTGATGATGGTGGTGCCCATGTCGCTGCTTTCCAGTGATTTCCAGAAGTTCTTTGCCTGAAAACGAAAGATTCAATGACGGCACTTCAATCATCCCTACAACCTGATAACCTGAAAAGGGCAAACAAAAAAGTTAACTAAACATAGCTACGGGGGCAACGATAAGGCAACTGATCGTGAGCAGTGCCTTATCGACAATGGCTAACCTCATCCTCCAAGTCTTAAACATACTCATGATGTGATCTTTGAGGTATGGAGCCAAGACGACGAAGACGAGCGCGGCGACAAGACCGATAAGGCCGGAGATGCCGAGGCAAGTCGGTAGACTCAATTTGTCGAAGCCGAGGACTGAAAGCAGAACGTCAGAATGAGAAGTCAGTCTGGATGGCTTACAAGTTGGTCCATTGTAGACGATAGCGAACACATTGAAGGCGAAACAGATGAAGTAGAGGACTGGGAGAACGCGGATTCCACTGTGAAGAGGCTCTTTCTGTAATATCAATCAGGTTAAACTGTGCTGAGCCTCTAGGACTACTTACGCGTCTCAGAACCAAGTGATCAAGAGCCACGTAGATGATGATGGAGGTGAATCCGGAGAGAAGAGGTGAGACGATCCACGAGAGGACTGAAACATATCATTTGGAGTTGCAAAGTTGGAATGAATCCTTACAGATGCGGAAAATCTTAGGCCAATAAATAATATGAGAACCACGAAAAACTAGAGCGAATCCGATGGTGGCGCCGACGATGGAGTGAGTTGTCGATACGGGCAGCTTGAAAGCTGTCGCCAGCAACATCCACACACCGCATCCGGTCAGGATGGCGATTTGTCCCAACATGAGCTCTTGGTCCAGACTGTTCTTCTCGGCGATAGTTGCGTTGGTGACGTTGAGGGCATTAAAGTCGAGGACGCCCTTCCGCATCGTGTCCGTTACTTGATGACCTAAAAATAGTCAATTTTCAGTGTTCCCGGTTCTTTTTCAGGAAATGATAGGGAATGATAACGACGTTTGTGAACAGATAAGAACATTTTCTGTGTTCTATTTCGGTTACTTACCGAGAAGACAAGCTCCGAGGGTTTCGAAGATACTAGCCAAAACATAAGCTTGATGGAGGGTCAACACCTGAAAAAGGATCAATCGAATGAGTGAGGCTTTCATTTTCGCTTACCTTGCTTCCAACAGATGTTCCGAACGAGTTGGCCGTATCGTTGGCGCCGATCGCAAACGCAAGAATGAATGCGATGACGGCTCCGATCACGACGAGTACGCCCGATTCGAAGATCATTTTGAATTCTGTTCTGAAACAGGAGAAGACAATTAGAGTTGGTTTTCAGAGCGGGGGTGGGCGGTAACGTTGAAACAAGGACTGGTATCAGAGAGGAGCTTCTCGCCGCCAGCTGACGGCCACTGATAACAGTTCTTTTTGAAGCTATAAATAAACAAGTTTATCTCTACATTTTCCAATTTCTGCCGCCCTCGTGATCATTCCGTCATGTATTTTTCAATTTCTTTCTGATTTGCTGACGTAAATGATAGTGAAAGTGGGTTTCGAACAGAACAGAGCATCGAAACTTTTTTAGAGCACAAACGTTTTTGCTAGAGTACGGAAGGATAAAAACCGATTAATTTCGGCAAATGCGGTTGGCTAACAGTCTAAAGTCAGAGTTCAAACAGAAGGTTTGTCGAGTTGGTCAAACTAAGGCAGAGCTGGTTTCAAGAAAGATAAAGTTCAAATAATGTAACTCGAGAAGAAGAAACGCGGAACTAATGCTAATAGAGACGAGTCGTTTCAAAGTGCACAGTTGCACGTACGATTAGAACACTTACCAGAGATGTCCAGAGAGGAGTGCAAGAATGCGTTGACTTGAGCTGGGATGTGGAGTTGCGGTGGCTCAGCAGGGCCCTTCGCCTGTGGTTTAGGCGAGAACGGTGACAAGACGTCGAAAGACTCGGCACGCACTTCACGATCCGTGAAATTAATTACCCCTGTAAGAATAAGGAGATCAGAATGTGCGGGGCGGGTGGAATCGGAGCGATGAGGAAGGAAACGGGACAAAGAGTTCAGAGAATTCAGCAGACCGATCGTCTGTCCGAGACAAAGTCTCAGACGTCCATTCTCGCCTACATCGGTTGATTTATATAGCCGCCTGCGAAGAATGATAACATTCACACAAAAAACGAAAAGAGAAAAGGTGAGAAAGAGAGGACGCTCTTGCACGGCGACTGGGCTGGTCGTTCTTTAGCACAATGACGTGGGAGGCGAGTGATTCGGAAATCTTATCTTCCATCCAGTAAACGCGTTGGGGGTGTTGTTGTCCTGACAACCTATTCCGAATGGAAAGAGCAGACAAATGAGATAAGATAATTGAGACTTGGGATAGGATTTCCAGGAAAGAGGGTTTCTATATGATCGACGATGGGTTCAAACTTGCGAAATAGTTGATGAAATGAGTGAATTACTAACTGTTTTTTGGGATGCTTTCGATCTCAAAACGTCATTTGTATTTCGAAATTCAGTCTGAAGTTAACATTTCACAAAGCTCGAAAACACGAATCAGCTGGATTTCATGGGAACTTTGAGCCGAACACATGTGGAAATAGCACTTTTAACGGGAGTTGAGAAGAGCAACCGCTGATGAAACTTTTTCGAAAAAAAGTGTTCTTTGTTTGCTCGATGTGCAGATTTATTAGCAGGCATCGAAAGGTTGGGCAGAGGAAAGCACGGCGCGGCGCAGAGAAAGCAAATTTGAGGACGAGGAGATTGAGATTCGGCACAAGCAGTCCGAAAAAGTCTTTGATGATAGAGTTAGGGGGAAAGCACATGATGGTGCCGCTTAGGATGTCGCCTCGGGATGTGGATAATCCGAAATGGCAGAAAGGACTTCGGAGCTTCTCTCGCAGAGTTTCAAAACCGGAACCAGACTTTGAAATAAAAAAAGAGATTAGTGGAGTGGTCTCGACGTTTAAATCGATTCGAAAGTGATATTGCATGGGAAGGCGAGAAGACCACGGCCGTACTCTGACGGGAAGGGGTGTAAACGGGCTCACGACGGGTGCTCTGCTCGCCTTTCGTCAAACGGACAGAGACTGTGAGACGCAGATCACTGGGGCTCCCTCTGACCTATTGGTGAAGTTCACGAGAGATGCACGAGAGAGGAGAAAATGAGACACAGGGGCCTATCAATTTGAAACTGAAGAAGAGGAAGAGAAGAGAGAAACGAGACCGAATGATTGGCTCATTCTCTCTTGCAACCTTCAGACGAGACGGATTTTGAAAAATGGCTGCTAGTAATGATCGAATTCGAAAGCATAGACACCAATGTTATGAATCGGAGCGCGCGCCAAAAGGGGGCGGGGCTTATTTCGTCTGTCGACAGGCACTTTTCAAGGCCACGAGTGCTGTTTTGCGCGTTCCCCGCAGGCGCCCTACTCTTTCGTAATGCCCCACCCGCGCGGGCACAAAGAGCATTCAGTGCTCTCATGACGTCATGATGGGAATGAAGAAGAAGAAAGACGAAGAGTTCAGCAGTTATGAAATGTATCCCGATAGATTGAAGAAGGAAGGCATTCCTTTCCTCGCACAAAAGAGCTTTTTCTTTTTCGCTTCTTCTTTTCGCCAGTGTAATGGAATGAACGTACGGGATCACAGACCAAGTCGTCTTCTAAAGGGGTCGGAGTGGGGTGCGAAGCATAAATTTTAGAAAAATAGACATCTACTATTCCGCAGTGTTTTCGAGTTTTGCATCGATAAGCAGTGCGAGAGAGAGAAAGGAAGGAAGCTACAGTGATGTAGTGAACACTAGAAGTAAACATGTTGGAACATTTCTTCGAATTTTCGAGTCAAAAAGGGAAAGAGCGACGAAAGAAATTTGGAGGTGACATCGAAGTTGTATTTGGTGAGAACCCGTGGTAACTGAGGTCCTTATTTGCCGTTTGAAAAAGTGTCTCCACGTGTCGACACAAAGAAAAGCCGACGGAATTCCGCCATACAAGGGGCACCAATGATGCAATTCAAACGGACGGAAAGTGCAAAAGTACGGAAAGTGTCAGGGGGCAGGCGACAGATACTACGGTAATATTTCTTCTGACAGCGCTCTCTTTGTCCTCTAAATGAGAGACGTTTCGAATACACGCAGACATCGGAAGGGACTGGAGGCAGAAAACAGGAGACGGGGCCCGAGGGGTGTGCACTTTTATACACTGCAAAACGAGAAAACATCTCGGTCTTTCGCCGCTTATTTATAGATAGACAGATTTCTTTCCGGCGATTTTCGAGCTGAAAGCGACGAAAACACACACCCTCGCACATAATCATTTCTGAAGAATGTCTAATAGAATCTCCTCCGGGCCACAGACATCATCATCCGCATTCCGAGAGCGCCCCCGATTTCCCCTGAGAACTCGAGAAGCTTCCAGAATGTGCCGCGGAGTGCGTTCTTCTTCTTCTTTAGACTGACAAACATTTCCTAACACAACAACGAACAAAAAGAAGAGCCGAAGTAGAAGTTTACGTGCGAATGAGCAAGAAAAATAGAGTGATGGGCTGCAAAAAATGATACTGAACAGCTGGCCGAACGTCAGAAAAGAGCTACATGGCGGGCTCTGGTGACATAGGGGAAAAGACAAGTAGCGAGGGGAAAAACTGAAAAATCGCTCAACTGGAAACGTTTCCGTTCTTTTTTGGGCAATTCAAAAACTTTCTAAGTGCACATACCCCCAATCATATGAAAAATGCTATCGAGAATGGATCAGTCACTCGGAACAGAAGCGTTTTTCTTGGACCCAAGGCCGCTGAGGCCCATCTCAATGAGGTGGTCTCAGTGTGGAAGACGACTGGGAAAGGGAAAGAGTGCGCAAAAAGGAGAGGGGTCAGAGGGGCTGGCATGAAGCCAAGTGCGACGAGGAGGGGAGCGAGGGGGCTAGAGGGGCGCGAGATGCAGCAGTGGGGCTGAGTGCCCAGGCGGACAACGGAGAGGGAGAGCCGCGCAACGATCCGACAACGAGCCGCCGATGCTCCGACGTCGGAATGATGACCCAGACGAACAACAGAGGAATGAAGCGCGAAAGCAACTTTTTTGTAGGGGAAAACCGAATTGCATCATTCAGACGCTGTTTTGGCATTGGAAAACTGCTCAAAGTGGATGGAAAGACATTTGAAAAAGTGCAGGACTAAAATAAACAAAATTTGGAAACTTCAAACATAGAAATTTGTGAAAAATAGGCGAAAAATTAGTAAAATTTTGAGAAAAATTCGAAATGCGGTGTCCTATTCGAGATTTGAATTTAGTGTGCATTTTGTCGTGGGTTACTGTACCTGCATACATTCCTCGTAAATCTACACCAATTTTGACCTATTTACGAAATTTTTGGAACATTTTTCAGTTTTTCAATGTTTTTCAGTAATTTTTTCGAAGATTTCATCATTTTTCCGCTTTCGGAACGTTCATTTTCTGTGCAGATTATCATAAATTCACCCAAAAGTTGTATATTTCACGTGTTCACGTCGCCAAAACCACCTAAACAATCGTGTTGTTTTCCCAATCTGTCGCGTGGCTCCCTGTTTCTCTTATTGCTTCTTTCAGAAGTTCCACCTGTCAACATGTCGCTCCTCAATTGCTACGGTCTTCCGGACGCTCTTCAGAGAGGTGACACGCCCCATAAACAAAGGTTGGTTCTCGCGATTATTCATGACCCATTTGGCATTCTGAACGAACGTAATGGTCAGCGAACGTCCAGTCGCGCACATTAATCGAGACGTTCTCGACTAAATACTTGTTTTCCAACTTTATAACTTCTCTCTGAGCAGGTTATACCTCCTGAAAGATGACACTGGCTGTCAATCAGAGCTTCGTGAACCACTCCCACCCAGTCTTTGCTCCTAGTTCGTTCTTCATGCTGCTCTTCGACGTGCCAAAGTCTGTTTACTATTTTTAGAGTTGCCCTCTCAACAGAATCGTTGAATAGCTTCCTATTTGCTTTTTGAATTCTCAGCTTCTAGGAAAAAGAACTCGCATCCGCCTTGATCATGTGTCTGGGGGATTGGACAGAGTTCAAAAATCTCCGCATTTGAAAAGGACACACTTCTCGTTTGATGGGGTACTGTAGAAGGGTCATTGATGTGATAATGAGATGCTAATTGGTACCGGAAGGTCACTTTCTGCCATGTCGAAGGTGGCAATTTGACAATTTTGCGACCGGAAGATTCCATGTTCAAATTCCGGCGTTGATATTTCAATCGCTGAGTTTCTTCAAGCGTTTTGAAGATTTTTTAGCTTCCATGAAAACAAAGTTCCCCGAACATTCCACTCAGCCATCCAGAGGATCGACGCCCTTCCTCGTAAAACGACCCTAATAGAAAACAAGTCGGTTTCCGGAAAGGAATGGAATTACCCAACACAGTTCCGCCTAATTACCCGTTGTTGTTACCATTAATCTCACACCTGCTGGTAACGGCTTTGTGGAAAGTACTGTGGAAGCGGCATAGGCTCAAGCAATGTACAGTTTGTGCAGATGAGTCAGGTTCACACACTGACAGGACGAATGTTTATTTGAGGTTACGGTCAGTTCAAAGTGGACGTTTGCCAACATTCCACTCCATGAGAACGTAGTTAGGAACGTCCCCTTCAAAACCACCAATTGCTCTCGGAAAACAATTGTATCCGCTTAGCTCTGCCCATCTGCCCTCTTCTCGCTCTTAGTGGCTCATTATTATGCGTTCCTCAAATCGTGACAGTTGGCGCTGTGCCAAGTCGGTGGGTCTCGCCACGAAATCGACGAAATAGCGCGCAGCGAGCAAGAGACGCAGACAAAACTCTGCGTCTCTGAACTGTCACGATCTCAGGAACGCATAATATCAAATCCGCCGCAATCCATGCCCTCCGCCATCTTCTTCCTTTCGTCGCCCCGTCTGAGTCTCTTCTCTCCGACCCACTCTCTAGATCCCCATCCATCTCAACTGCTACCTATGCCTCTCTGCGACTCCTCTTCCGCTTCACTCTCCGCTTCGCTTCGTCCCCAACGCATGATGTTCATTGTGTGTCTCTCGTTTCTTCGGGGGCCAACTGTGTGAGAGTGCCGCGCCACATCCATCAAAATTCACTAATTTTCACCCGAAATCCCCACTTCATCCGGTCACCTACTCTCGCTCAGCTGATCCGCTATCCGATCTGGAAGTCAAGCCAGGTAACCGACTGAAATCTTTGAAGCAAATCTCCGAAATCCATCGTAAATCCATCAACCGACGAACGTGTCATTCGAGACTAAAGGGCGTTGTTTCAAGCTGGGATGCATGAGAAAATTTCAAATTTCACAACAAAAGTTCTTTCGCAACAAAATTCCCCAATTCCCTCGTATCCCATCTCATCTGCAACGGTCCCCGCCCAAATGGCCGTCTATGCAAAAATGATGTTATTCTTTCGAATAAAAAAGTGAGCCTTCTGGACATTCGCGATCGCTTTCATCAAACGCGCCTTCCCGCTGTCCCACTACCCGCCTTTACGACTCATTAAACCGTCGCCGATGCATTGCAGATCGGAAATTTTGCCATCGACACCGCGAAAGAGTTCGCCGCCGTCGGGCGCCGGAGGAGCCGGGGACGGTAAACGAAGGGACTCGCAGACTCCGCTCTTCGCAGTCATGGCCAGCTTCCTCGACTTCTTGCAGGTCAACAAACACAAGGTGAGTAAACGAAACAGTTAAAATAATCTTGTATGCCCTGCCCATTCGAAAAACAAACAAGTTCTATTGTGTTTTGCCTTTCAGACTTTCCGCCCGAGGAAAAAGTTCCCGCAAGGGACCCTCCGATACAGTCTTCACAAGCAAGCAGAAGCGACATTGCACTCTGGGGTGGACCTCCGACATGCCGTCAAACTGCCTGCTAGTGAAAACTTTGATGACTGGCTTGCAGTGCACAGTGAGTTCTCTTCCTGTCTCTTTCTATCTCGCATATTTCCTTTTTCCAGCTGTCGACTTCTTCAACCGCATCAACCTGATGTACGGGACCATCTCCGACGTGTGCACCCGTGAATCGTGCCCGACGATGTGTGGTGGGTCTCGTTACGAATACCTCTGGCAGGATGGGCAGGAGTACAAGAAGCCGACGAGACTCCCCGCGCCGCAGTACATGCAGGTTTGTTATTTTGTTTTCGAAAACGAGTGGTAGAAACCTGATACCCAATTGGGGAAGGGATCCCCCTCTTCTGTTTGCACCTTTCCCACCACGAATTGTGTGATTGGTAAGCGGATACGACGATGAGCGTTGTTTCAGCTGCTAATGGATTGGATCGAAAGCCGCATCAATGACGAAAACATTTTCCCGTCTAGTACAAGTAAGAACTCGAAAGTTATGTTATGTGTTCCACAAAAAGTTTTGTTTCAGCTGTGTCGTTTCCGAAAGACTTTCGTCAAATCTGCAAGAAGATTCTGACTCGTCTGTTCCGCGTCTTCGTCCACGTCTACATCCACCACTTTGACAGGATCAGAGAACTCGGCGCCGAGCCACACGCCAACACCCTCTACAAGCACTTTTATTTCTTTGTCACCGAGTACGGACTGGTTTCCGCTAAGGAATTGGAGGCGTTGGTGAGTTTTTATTTTCAAAAATGGTGCACGACAATCCATTTTTCCAGAAAGACATGACGGAACGTCTTCTGGAGCCATCGAATCGTCGTGCTCCGATTCCGTCTGCCAACGCATTCAGACCGTAATTCCCGATTCCCCAGTCCTTTTTGCTTTCCTATTGCCGTCCCCGTAATTCTCGGTTGTGAACCACCCAATGTAATCTAGGTACAACTTCACTGAGTGTCCTTCTTCCATCTGATATTCTCTCTCACTTTGACTTTCTCTCCCATTGCGTCGTTTTTTCTCGTCTTCAACTCATCATGTATCGCATGTAAATCGTAATAAGACCAAACTCTTCCCCCTTCTTCTACTTGCCCTTTTCCCTCTTTCCCCTCTCGTTTTTATTGTATTTGTTACAAGTTCTCTCTGCTTTCGCCAAAGTATTATAATGTTCTCTATTAAAAAGTTTATTTTTTATA
Source organism: Caenorhabditis panamensis (assembly GCA_900883565.2). NCBI lineage: Eukaryota > Metazoa > Nematoda > Chromadorea > Rhabditida > Rhabditidae > Caenorhabditis > Caenorhabditis panamensis. Next base: position 89,403 of record LR537678.1, on the reverse strand, counting down.
AATGTTAAAAATTGCGGAATCTACTCGTTTTGTGGAACCGAAGACGCGAGAACCTGTCGAATCCTGCTGGACAAGTCGACTTCTGAGCGAAGAAACCATTTGGAAAGAAGACGGGACAGAGCCAAATGGAGGGGGCGGGGCATCTGACGGATACATTTCAGAAGGAACCAGAATGTCGGGGACCAGTCCTGAGAGAAGAAATTGAGAAAAGGAACATCCAATTCTCTGAACGGGCATGATTTGAAAACATGCCCATTGGGTTTTCCGAATGGGCATGATTTGAAATCATGTCCATTGGGTTTTCCGAATGGGCATGATTTGAAATCATGTCCATTGGGTTTTCCGAACGGGCATGATTTGAAATCATG
>LR537678.1:18779-84884 GCA_900883565.2 Caenorhabditis panamensis | reverse complement strand
ACAAAAAATCGCCAGAAAACCAACTCACAATGTTTACTCCTAGTTTGTTTCCTCAATTTCATCGTACATTTTGACCATCGTTCCGGGAAACTAACGAAAAGAGAAAAAAACAATAAAAATAGGAAGAAAAAATTATTTAAAATTTGGGGACCAAGACGATTACGTCAGTCAAAACCGCTGATGTATTCGAGGATAGCCGATGTTCTGCCGGTTGAACGCCGAAGCTTCGCCGATGGTGTGCCTCGGTTGCACGGCAAGCTGCCGCTTCCTTTCTGCGTTGATTGGGCCCGCTGACTTTGGTTATCGGTCACGCGCTTGCCGATGTTCTGCCGATATTCTGCTGATGATCAGCCGAAGTCCGGCCGATCTCTCGCCTTCCGGCAAACTGCAGTTTTATTGCCGACAGTCTGCCGCTTACTAGCCAAAAATTATCTGAGGTTAATACTTGGATGTTCTTCAGAAACTTTGGGTCGTCATTTGAAGCTAAATACAAATGCCCAGAGTTCTATAAAAGGTTATATCACTCGACACACTATGCATCTCACCTCTGCATAACTGATTACATTTGTTCCGCTTTTCAATGTGCTTAGAATTATTATTTTAGTGTCACCAATAACTGATTTGATGGAAGTAAGGGTCAACAAGATCACACAGCTGCGAATCATTGCTCGCTCTAACTTTTTTCAACTGGTTGCTGCTCAAAATGATAAACTGTCCATGCTCTTCACTTTAACCGGAAGCCCCGCCCACTGAAACAACTGCTACGCATCCGATTTTCAAATTTATGACAGAGAAGTAATCCGATTATGAACCCAAACTCAACACATAGATGAGTGAATCAAAAAGTTCTCTTAAGGGGAAGAGCAGGCGCATAAATCCGTTGAACTATCTACTGGTGGTGCAGCTTCCATCCCTAGTATGGATTCTGTTGGTTGCGTCCAGGGCAGAAGCTCGTTGCCTAAAGTTCTAAATGATTCCCGGCGCACCAAAAGAAACTTGCGATATCCAAAGTACTGGCAATAAAAGCGGCCAATAAGTAGTTTCGTGGAGGTGATAACGAGCTTTCCGTATGGAGCGAGATAGTAGGTTGTGGAGGTTGGAACAGAACTGCTGTTGTAGCTTAAACGGCAGTCAAAATTCACGGATTTCCTTTGTGTAACTTACTTTCTTGTACCGACACTGTCGGCGTTTTCGAAGAACGTTTCACTGACCACAACGTTTTTGTTGATATACGGACGTACCTGAAACAGGATTTTCCATAGGCACATCGCACCAAACACTTACTAATGTTCCTGTGGTTCTTTGATGTTGTGGATCCAGTTGGAAGTTGACAATATAATTATAGAATGGTTTATTGTGTACCATGATGAGTCCCGTCGTGTCTACAGCAGTTGTCGTGTAGTTATGAGCATAGAATGAACACAGAAAACCGTTTGGGGAAAACAGTAGTTCTCCTACCGTATTTGTTCTGCATAGTAGCACTGAAAGGTCCGGCAGCCGTGATATACCAATAGGGCAAGTTGATTTGAAGAGGCTCCACATTCTCATAGTGTCTGTGAAAGTTCTGTTTGAAGAAAGTTCAGCATCACATACATCTTTGTGACCATTCCGTAGTTTCCAGTCATTGGAATGGGATTCCAAAAGAATACCTTTTGAAAACCATTCTTGTTGTAGTCTGTCGGTGGTATGTCTTCGTTGAAAAAGAGTTCTGTGTCCTGAGATGTAAGGTACATACATAGATCAATGTCGTTAGTTTACCCTCCGACTCTTCAAAGCCGTCACATAGGTTGTTGCATCTGGAAGATCTGATTCTTTGGAATCTGTCTTCAACTTTTTATTCAGAATGACTGTCAATGAATAGGTATCATCAGAATAGATCTGATGAGTATCCGAGATCACATGCACATAAAACTGACCATCTAGAAAACGAAAATGAAGTTGTAAACGCAAAACCAACCCGGCACCATTCGCTTGCTCTGCAGTTGTGATGTACAGATAACCGGTTAGAGTCTCCATGACATCATTTGGAACTGATGATGTATAATACAAGCCAGCATTCACCGTGACTTTTGGAGTAGATCCATCGAAGTTTGAAGCAGCTAATGCGTTCAAGCTAAAATGAATGAATTTCTCTAGAAATAAAGAAAAGTAGCACTAACGGAATAGGGCCACCAGGAGTCATGATTACGATGCTTTCCAAAATTTCATTGTTGTCACTTGATGCCAGATACAAGTGAGCTCCGTTCTGAAATGACTGTTTTTTATCGGCTTCATCTTTTTGCTCACCTCAACGTTTCCAATTGTTGTTGTTCCATTTTGCAAAGTGTTCAACCACACAATTTGAGGATCTGCAATCAGTGATCCTATGAGCAGTGTAGTCAGGAAAACACTGCGCTGGAACATTTCTGCAAAAATGTAGTATTCTACTGCTCATTCTGTTGCAGCAAACTGTAAGATAGGGTTTTTCCAAAATTAAGCTGTTTCCTGATTAATGATAAAACATCAAACTGTAACAACTCGTGTTGTTTCATAATCGCATTGGTCGCAATATTACTAATGAGCTGAGATGATTCGTTCTGAAGACCACACAAACAGAGATAAGAACATCAAGAAAAACTGTTTCAGATTTGTTTGCTTTTTGTTAAACCGATTTGTGTTTGGTACCGTTTGGACCGCGCCCTAGGTCTCTTAAAATTGGATTAGTCATTTTTCAAAATTGCATTAGAATGATGTATCAAGGGAGCAATAAGGACTTTTTGAGGGATCAATAGGATCCCTGTATCAGAGTTTCAAGGATCCGTTCAAGACTATGTCTACAGTAAAGAATAATTCATTCAAAAAGGTCAGATGATAAAAAAAAGAGGAAAAAGTTAAATTAGAGTTCACAAGCCATGTAGTCGTTCCTTCTCCAGCTCACTTCATCTTCTTCGGCGACTCCATCTTGCATCCAGTGACCTTCGCGTACTCGCACGGTTCCGAGTTCTTCGGCATCGCCTTAAGAAGACGGACGAGGTCAGTGATTTGAGGACTGATCTGGGTACGGATGTAGATCTGAAAGGGTTATTGAAGGAGCACTGTAATCCTGGATGTGATATACCTCGTTATCAAACATCGCGTTGATAATGTCCTCTATCTTGCAATTGTCGAGTTCGAATGGAGCAGCGAGATGCGGGGAAAAGCGGAAGAATGGGACTTCCATCGAGTGAGCCCATTCACGGGATTGGCCAACGTGGACGTTGTGGGATGAGGTGCACTGTAAGTTCCCGGGTTCAAAACTCTACAACATCTCAATTGGGACTGCTAAATGTTTACCTGATAGAGGAACACGGTGATCAGATTCTTGGCATTCGCAAACACCTCTCTCGGGTTTCCCGTTATTCCTGTGAACACATTTGTCATGTTGACGTCGATTCCTTGGATTGGTGATGATGGTTCGAGGCCGGTGCCGACCGAGATGATGCAGCCAATCTCGTCGGTGTTTTTCTGAAGGAAAATGGAATTACAAAGGTTTTGAATCCTGAAAATCCACCTTTCCTCTGTAGTTCTCAATCTTTTTGAGTTTGGCAAACTCTGTCATGACCATGATGCACGGGTTGTTGCAGAAGAGTGCACCGTCAGCCATGCCGTTGAACGAGGAAAAGTAGACGGGCGCCGCACTGGAAATGAACAAATTCTGGCCAGAAACAGTTGCAAGAAACCCACGAAGTGCAGCGGACCGCCTTCCAGAGCAGTATCTTGTCGGGGTTGAAGTAGCCGAGCTGCTCGTACTCCTTTGGGGCGATGCGTGGAGCGTACGAGCGGAAAAGGACTAGTTGCGGTGGGGCCAGGGTGACTTTAGCGGTCGTCACGACGAGCTTGAGAGAAGGGCAATTTGCCATGGCCGTCTTCGGGCCCAGGACTTCCTTGAGAACAGTTTCGATGCCCAGGGAGGAGTGTTTCGGGAACTTTTGCGTGTTGCCTCCAAAGATTCGCTTGCGGACGACAATGTAGATGCGAAGCGCGTCGCACAAGTCGATTCCGACACTCATCGAACTGGCCATAATGCCTCCACAACTCGTTCCAGCCACCCAGTGCACTCGTGTTCTCAGTGGCTCCCCGAGTTCACGCTCAATCGCCAGAAGGATCTGGAATCAGAAATCTCTTCACATTTTGCTCTCTCATCTGAAAAACGTACAGAACACTGCAACAAGACTCTCAATCCACCGCCATCCAGACTCAAAATGACCTTCTGATTCGTGTTGTTCTCCTTGGCCTCCTGTATTTTCTTGTCGATGAGAAACTTGTTGAATGCCATGTGGTGACTCTCGACGGTGCTCCGGACCAGGGAGAGACTTTGGAGGTCTCGTTTTATGCTGGAATGTTGGATGTTTGGCTTCAAAAACATTGGAAACGCTCTATTCCCTGAAGTACAGCACATACCTCGGGTCTTCGGTCATCTCGATCGGCGTCTTTCCCTCGTTATTCTTCTTACTCCAAAGGTCCAAATGCGATCCGAACACACAGATCGCACGGCACAGAAGCTGTCGATCTGAATGACCTCTGTTCATTTTCTCAACCTGAATCCCTTGTTTTTACTCTGCTTCGCCGCCAAATGCAACGCCGTGTTCCCATTTTTATCCTTCACATCGAATGGTTGATCCCGAACGAAGGCGCTGTAACCCAGATGTTCTAGAAGTTTCTGGAACTTTTCGAAAACTTACGTCACGAGTCCGTCGATGTTGTCGTAGGTGACTGCGTGAAAGATGTCAACATGGCGCTGAAAGATGAGTTAGAAAAGAGCAGAAATCCCGTATTACCTTGAAATTTTCGTGAGCATTTATACGTTTAAGAACATCGCTAAACATATCTATTCTCGAAGTGATGACGTGTTGGGAATGAGTGAATAGTGGCACGAACAGAGGGAAAAAACAAGGAAACAAGTTGTGGAATAAAGTTCACGAGAATGAACTCGTATATTTATTATTTGGTATGAATTTGACTTGAAAGATGAATTCAAAAAGATCTCAAGAAACGTAATACAAGAAAGAATTTCAGGCGGTCTGACACAACGATCATTTGCTTCGGACCATCGGGACTTCTTCTGGATCTTTTTCCTCATCATCTATATGCACGTTATCCAGGTTTACGTTCTTCGTCTCGTGCTGGAATCGTCTTATTTTTCAAAGATCCTACTTCAAAAATCTTACCAAGAACAAGTACGACACTAGAAAACTGCATGATCCTAAAACAGAGACTGTCACAAAAACAGCAGGAGGCCACAAAGTGTTTGCATAAGTTAACATTGGAGCGAGAAGACTTCCAACTCTGGCCATCAAGGAGCATGATCCAGTTGCACTTGATCTGCAGGATGTCTCCATTGATTCAATGGCACACAGGTAACAAGCATCCCAGGTGTACTCGATGAAAACTGTACCCAATAAGTTGACAACGAGGAAACCAGTTCCCTGCAGGTTTTGTTGTTGTAGAAAATGAGAAAAGATAACTGACATGATAGTTGTAGATGATGAAAAGTGTGAGAGAAAGGAAAGAGATGACAACAGACAGCTGCGCGCCTTGATGGAGTGTTCTCCGTTTAAAGTTCACAAACGTTGTGTCCGCAAAGAGAAGGAGCAACTTGGAGATAACAAGAATGACTCCAAAGAGTAGCTGATTGGAGTACAAGTCCCCGGTGATTGTGTTTGAGTTGAGATCATTTGCGTACCCTGACATTCCAGCTACAAACCACATAAACCACAACACAGAGATCTTCTTGAAGAGTCCCTTAGTCCTCAATGTTTCAATGATTCCTTTTGAGTGTACAACCGGTTTGTGGTCCGTTGGGACATAGGGAACTCCGGCGACACGAGCCATCTTCTTTTCGCTTTGAATCATTCGAGATGTTTGGCCCTGATTGTCTTTTTTGAATCATGAAAGGAGTTAGACAAACTTACTTTGCTGTGCAGCCAAGTCGGAGACTCTGGAATCACAAAAGCTAGCAAGAACAGAGCCGGCGTTGCACTGAGAGCTGCTACAATTACAGCGACTCTCCATTCTCGGAAGAAGTAGCATGTGAGAGTGAGGATGATGCGAGTCCATCCCCAATTGAAGAAACCTCGGAGGACGATTCTCTGTTGTGGCAGCAACATTTCCATGATCCATGGACAGAGGACAACAGAGAATCCACCGAGAGAGTAGCCAAGGAGAAATCTGAAACATTGAATGTCCTAGAACTTTTTCAGAAGGACATACCGAATGACCATGTACATCTGTGAGTTTACAGCAAGACCACTAATAAAGGTGTTGAAAATAGCAACTGAGAGAACTGATATCCCAACTGGTTTCCTTCCGAAAATATCAGAAAGAGCGCCAAGAGTTAGAGTTCCCAATAGAACTCCGAAGTATTGGATTTGCAATGACAGGGATCTGTAGTAGACTGTTGAGCCGCATATCCAATCAAACCTAAACTTTTGTTCATTCGTTATCTTGAATGTTCTACTCACTCCATCGCAATAGAAGAGAACTGTGGGTCAACGAATGTCAGGTTCTCTTTGGGACATTCCAAGTACACTGAACAGTTTCTCGATGGAGCTGAGTCTCCACATTTCCATTTGGGTATGTTGTTTGTAAAGATCCCAAAGATATTCTGGCCACCGAGAATAATAGAGAACTGCCAGGAAATGAAGGTTAGCAGGTGGAATCGATTCACTTCGAACCACATTGTTGAGAGAATCAAAGCAGTGTTACATCAACATATCATCTTTTATCATCACTTTGTTCTAGTCAGTATCATGAACTGCATTGAGACAGGGAAAGACTACAAAAGTTAAAGTTCAAGTTTTTATTCAGATACTAAGATCAAACTATCAATTGATGAAACTTTAGATTATAGATCTCCTCCTGGTCTATCTTCTCTAACTTTCTGAACCATCGGAACCTCTTCAGGGATCTTCTCGTCTTCGTCGACATGCACTTCATCCAAATTCACATTCTTCGTTTCTTGCTAAAGAACAGGAACAGTTACTCGAACACCAATAGTTTACTTACCAGGAAGAAATAAGAAATCAGAAGGTTCAAGGTTCCTAATGAGATAACCACTGCGTACACTGAACCGGACCAGTATGTGTTTGCATAATTCACCATTGGTGCAATGATGCTTCCAACTCTGGCCATAAGAGAGCATGATCCAGTTGCACTGGCTCTCGAGGAAGTCTCCATGGACTCGATGGCACACAGATAGCAAGCATCCCAGTTGTACTCGATGAAGACAGTTCCCAGAAGATAGACGATTAGGAATCCGACTCCCTTAACAAACGATCAATGTTTCTAACACAGTGACTATGAGACCAACTCACTTCATATTTAAAAGCCCAAAACGCTACAAGAGTGGCAAAACAAATAAGAGTTCCAATTTGAGATCCTTGATGCAACGTTTTTCTCTTGAAGTTTTCACAGTGAGTGTCAACAATCAAAAGAAACATCTTGGAGAAGACCAACAAGATCCCAAAGAGAATCTGATTCAAATACAAGTTTCCAGATAAAGTGTTGGAGTTGAGATCGTTTGCAAATCCACAGACAGCTACGATAAACCACATGATCCAGAGAAAGAAGAGTCTTTTGAAGAGTCCCTTGGTTTTCAATATTTGCATCAGAGACTTTGGCTGGACTGTTTTGTGTTCCACGGGTTCATAAGGAACTCCACCGATTCTAGCCATAAACACTTCACTGTTGATCATTCGAGCATTCTGACCCTTGCTGTGCAACCATATCGGTGATTCTGGGATAATGAAAACAACCAGAAGAAGAGCTGGGAGGAGACAAGCGGCATTGACAAACGAAGCGAGTCTCCATTCTTGAGTGGAATAGCAGATGATGGTCAGAAAGATTCGTGTCCATCCCCAATTGAAGAAACCACGAAGTACCATTCGTTGCTGGGGAAGGATCACTTCCATGATCCATGTACACAGCACGACTAAGGATCCGCCGATTGAGAGACCTACTAGGAATCTGAATAGAGATAGAGACTGAATGAAAGTTCTAGTTCATGAGTACCTGAGGGAAAACAAAACATGATGATTAGGAGCCATTCCACTTGCAAATGTTGTGCAGATGCCCAATGCAATCACAAAGATTCCAATAGGTTTTCTACCGAATCGATCTGATAGAGACCCGAAGAGAAAGGTTCCAATGAGGACTCCTGTGTACTGAATTTGAGAAAAGAAGGTTCGGTGGTAGACAGTTGAGCCACAGATCCAGTCAAACCTGCGAAAACGAAAAACATGTTCTAGAGAATCTTCTAAAACTCACTCCATAGCCGCTGAATGGAACATCGGATCTATAAACGTCAATTTGCCTTTCGGACAAGACTCGTATACATTGCAATCACTTGTCGCCGGTGAATTCCCGCATTTCCATTTGGGAAGGTAGTTGGAGTAGATACTGAAGATGTTCTGGCCAGCGAAGAAGTTTATGAATTGCCAGGTAATGAATGCACAGATATGGAATCGATTGATTTGGTACCACATTGTGATACCAAAAGAGAAGAAGAATAGGTCCTACTCGAAGACATGATCGTTGAGAGAGAAAATGACGAGTCTACGTATTGTGTAGCCGACTGATTTGAACTGTCACTTTAGGTTTGCGTCTTCATCATTTCTCACTGATGATTCTCGCTTCTTTTCGAGATCAATGAACCAAGTACAATGGTGAGCAAAAATTCGTTTTATTGCAATTCAAAACTCGTAATGAACTATCATGAATGTTTAGAGAGCATCTAGAGGGATAATCTACAAATCAGAATGTGATTTGTGCATTGGAAGATAGTTGTTCTTCTGCACATCATCCAGATGAGCGGCTTGTTTGGTGAGTTCCGGATAGTCGGTGAGGATCGGGATCTTGAGGGTTTGCAGCATCCAGTGCATCTCGGCCATGTCGTTGACAGTCCACACAGCTACACGCATTCCACGTCTTTTCTGGTCCAGAATCAGGGTTCTGAAAGTTAGGTTTGAAAGTGAGAACAATTGAAATTTCAGCTTACTGTGAGATATCCAAGTTGTTGGTGAGCAAGAGGTCAGCTCCAAGGTACCAGGGAGTCACAGTCTTCAGGAGGTACACATGCAACACATCGATAGCTTCGAAGAGCATCTGTTTTGGTCCAGAGTATCTCGGACGGACGTTCTCGATATCATGGTAGGACCAGAACTTGAGACGCCACGTCAAACCGGTCAGGATCTTCTGGTCGCCCTTCTTGATTCGGTAAACAACCCACGGGAAGAAACTGCAAACGATGGCCTTGTCGTAGAGGTTGTACTTGGAGAAGAGTGTAGCGATCTGGTCAACAAGCTCGTTGTCGGAATCCTTAACGTCGAATAGCATGCGAGTGTTGTTCTCCACCGCCCATCTCACAACATCTTCCATATCTGGCACACGCTCACGGACCACTGCTGCGAGTCGGCTTTGGTCACTGGAATTTCATTTATTTAGATGAGGCGATAGGTTCAAAGAGCGACTCACCCTGGGGCGGTTCTAATGAAAGTTGCCGAGATGTTGCATCGGTCGAGCTCCGCACGCGTTTTGTTTCTGATCGGTCCCTTCATATCCGTAGTTCTGTCCAAATCGTCGTCATGCATCAACACCGCCTTTCCATCTTTCGTCAGTGCCACATCAAACTCGATGAGATCTGCTCCGTCGGCCTTTGCCTGCGCGAATCCGGCCATGCTGTTCTCGGGGAAGCTCTTCGGCGCACCACGGTGTCCTCCGATTCGGAAACCAGAGAAGAATGTGTCCACCTGAAAGAATGACGGCTCGTCTCAAGGGATCACAATGTTTCAAAAACTTACATTCGTAGTCGAGCACTTTTCGTTTTTGGTGGTGTAGGCGAAGACGAAGAGTGTGAGCGGGAGCAGGAGAAGTCCGGGAGGATATATTATGTAGATGGCGGCGATGACGGCGATCGACACGCCGAGAATCTTTGGCGCTGACTCTTCTAGGCTGAAGCCAGCCATCGTTCAAACGACACCCGTGTAGAGAGCGAAACTGAAAAGCGAGGTTTTTATTGGAAAGGTCAAAATAGCCACGTGTAGCTGGGTTTGAGCGTGAAATAAAGCGAGAAAAGAGAAAAGTAGGTAATAAAACATAAATCTGTGCTAGAAATGGCAAGTTTCTTATCATTAAACAAGGAAAAAATGTGCGATAACCAGAAATTGTCCCACAAAAACGAAGAAAGAGCGCAGTGCAGGCAAACGGAGACGGCAGACGCAGAGAGAGCGAAGGTCAGAGAACGGACAGAGAAGCGGAGATTGGAAGTGGACTATGGATGGGGCAGGCTACGGGAAAGGGTACAAGATGAATTGTTGGTAGAGCAGAAAAACAATCTGTTCATTCAATGGAATGTATTACAAACAACACAGGAAACAAGGCAGAGTGCGAGTCAGTCTGAAACTGCGGGATGGGTTGTTGAAAACCCAGACCTACCAAAATGAGGAAAAGCCACAAGAAAATGTCAATTCTATGGCGCCAAAACTCTCCGCCAAGTAAATAATTCCAGCCGTTCGTTTGTTCTTCTCGAGTTTCCCCCGGGAACATTTCGAGAGGACGACACCTCAGCTCTCCGCCTCTCTTTGCTCCCCACGACCCACCACCAGCACCGCCATCTCGCCGTTTTCGTTGTTGCTTCCTGGCTGTCTTCCGATCCAAAACACGGCTGTGCTGACTCTGAGAGCACGCGCATACGTGCAAAGTGCTCGCGGAGCTCATCAGTATTCACCTAATTGATATGAAACTTTGCCCCCTTTCACACCTTCACTCGAAAACATTGCGATTATGCATTCAATCATTCCTCTCGGACCACTATTTCACTTTTTCCATGACTCTCTTTCGTTTTCTGCCACTGGTCCCGATGATAAATTGACACTTCACTTCCACGACAGCTGTTTAGAGAAAGACAGTGGATCCGGGGGAGATAAAGATCGAGGTGCTAGACGAGATTTCTACTGTTTACCACTGAAATTTAAAATTTAAACACACATTTGAAGAAATCTCGATTCCTTCTGTTATTTTCTTCAATTCACATTCAAATTTAGTTGTTTTTGGCGGGTTGCACTTGTGACGCGCGATTCTTCATAGCAAGCAGTTCCGGGAAAACTTTGAACATATTTACTTCTACCCAAAACTTGTCAGTTCCCTAAACAAACTCAACCAGCTTCTTTTCAATAAATTTATGTGAATGAAATATGGTTATTACTGTCCCGGTATCCACGGAATCCTCTGAAACCTTTCCTCTTTCATGTGACTCCTTTTCAATGCCAAAACATTGTGTCCGTCCTTTCCTTCCTCATCGTACTTTCAGCGTTCCCGACCCCATTTCTCTGTCTCCCTAGTGCAACTTTGTATTAGTTGTAGACAGCTGAGCAGTACATCATCTCGTTCACTCGCCCTCCAAGACGCTCCAAAACAAAGCAATAACTTTTTATTGGAATCTTCTCGAATCCAGAACCCTCAAACGCTTTCATCCACCCGCCCCCTTCACTTCACCATTTTTCGTGCGGTTCCCAAAAAAGAAACTCCTCGGGCGTCCCCCGTATTTATCCACCCGAAAACTCTAATAAAGCCAGTTGGCCTTTATGAATGCGTCGGACCAGTCTCTGACCGGCCGAATGCGAAGGAGGAAGTATCGAGATGTCCGTATATACTATACACACCCATTTTTTATTCGATTATCATTGTGAATGCGCTCAATTTGTCGTCCTAGCCCGGAAATTGCAATTGCACATCTAAATGCTAATCTTGTCTCTGTTCTGTGGGACCAACTCGTGATGACGTTGAACTGTAATGATCTTTCCGTAATGAATTCCGAGACCCACCGCTGACGCACGTCATCTATCCAAATCTCAGGAAGGGTGGACTCGGTTAATTTGCATCTTACAACCTTTTTCTTGGTATCATCTTCCCATAAGAACATTCCAAGAGTCTCAGGATTCTGAGATCAGTCCCGGGGAAAGCAGGCGTCCGTGAAATCAACCGAAATCCAATTGAGCTCTGACTTCTTTCTATATAGCTTCTCTCGGCTCGAAACGTTTCCGTTCGTCGCTTTGCCTCAAAATAGAAAAAGAGACAATGATTTGATTGACGGATACGTGCACCCTGGATTCTGGTCAGTGGTCCAGCTAAGCGATATTAGTCAGATCATGGCAGACATGTTGACGTGGCATCCTGCTCCAGAATATCTCCCAATTGCGACCAGAAGAGAGCTCCAATGTCCTTTTTTATTAGATGATCTCCGATGTTGGTTGCATGATCGAATTCGGCGGGGGAGAGTCGACTGGGCTACTGTAGTCCTTGTTTTAACATCAACTAATTGAATTCAACTTTTCTGCAATCTTTCAAAGTTTGCAACATTCAAACAGTGCTTTTTCTGTGATGAAGACTACTACAAAAACTCCAACGCCATAACAATTCCAAATTGAGAATTCTACTTCCTTCTTCTTCTTTTCAACATTTCCCATGTACTCCTCTAGCCGACTTCACCTGTTTGCAGTGATCAGTCTTTGATCAGATGTATTAGCTTGTGAATTTTACCGCCAAGAATAGCTTCTAGACACCATAATTGCTGAAATTTATGTTTACCCAGTGACTTTCTGGCTGTAAAACAACAAATTAACTTGTTTTCTGCGAGCTTAACTGTTCAGAGTCGAATTCTCCTAGATTGTGGTTTGGCCGTTGTCCGTTCCTCTGTGCCTTTTCTCGCACTTCCTCATTTCAAGTGCCTATTCCTTCTATTCCTATTTCATTCTTTTCTCCGTCCTTTCTCATCTCCTCCTTTCTCCTTTCCCTTCATCTCCTTTTTCTCCTTCCATATCAGTTCGTAAAAAGGTGCTCCCGTCACTTTCCGAGTACCAGTGTCCTCCTCCACACTTTCCTTCCGGACACTTTCATATTCTGCAACATGATGATGACTGACCTCTGTGTCTCGTTAAATAATTAATCGCCACCGACGACCTGAATATTGCAAACGGAGTCGAGATGTGTGTCTTGTCCCCGCGTGATCAACAGGTGTTTTTCTAGGAATTCCATTTCGATCTTTACTTGAAAATGTTGAAGTTTGTGACTTCCAACTTGTCCTTTTCCCTGTTTCCACCTGAAACTTCTTTCACCTCGAATGTTGCTGATCAGTGTCTGATCACTATCCTGCAAGGCTTCAGCTTATCAGCTTATCATTCTGATGTTTCACTGAGCCCATCCTTCCACGTCACTCCAAACATATCCCAACATAGCCTCCCCATTTCCAGCAAGGTCACTTCTCTGAAACAACCGACCACTCGTTGTGTTTTTATGTGTTTCAGTCATCTTTCAGCCACCCTCAACTGTCAAAAATCTTAGTTACAAATGCATTCACACATTGTTTGTTACCCGAAAGAGAAGAGCCGTTTGCTGGAAAATTGTAGAGCCTGATGGATGGGTGGATAACCAGCAAACACTTGAGAAATTAGAGAGATTTGAAGTTTTGAGATCTAACTCTTGAGAACCAAAATCTTGCAACAACACCAATTTGAACTTAACTTCCGCATTGGGTTTCTTCTACAGTAGTCTGACATGGATTCCCAGGAACTGAGTGTTCCTAGAAGAGGGTCACGAACTCCTTAGTCCCTTCAGTACATTCTACGGTTTCCTTCCTTCTTAACCATTCTCAAGAGAGTGTTCCTTCTAAACAAATTCATTCCAAAACACAAAGCATCAGGTGAACATCCAAACGAGCCGTCTGACGTCCTTCTCAAATTACCCTCTCCCATTCCATGAAGCACCAACCCAATTCAATGTTTTTTTCATTTTTTCATCTCATCACCGACCAATTTCTGCGGATTGGATCCCGCCCCTCATTCACGTGTACTCGCCAGAGGGGTTCCGAGTATCTGGATCCATCTCTCTCTCCCAAACATTCATCTCGCGACGACCACCATTTGTTTGGCTCCGTTTATATATTTCTTCTCGTCAAAACTGAAAGAGTCCCCTCCCTCTCTTCTCGTTGTTTGTCTTCTTATGAATAGCCCTTGTTTCTTCTGAAATCTCACCGAGCCAATTAACCGTGATCCGTCGAGTGGAACTAACCGAAATCAAGACTTCTTTCAGTTGAGTGCTTCAATGTTTGGAACAAGACAAGTAGATCTTGTGACTGATTCTTTGAGCACTCGGGAGGAGATGTGTTTCTGATTAGGAAGTACACAAGACTAAACTAGAGAGATCGACAGACATGTAAACATCATAAACAGGAAGTATTCGCACACGAGTCCCTTCTCTCCTCCCACAACCGCTCATTTGCATTTCAGTCCCATTTTCTGCCCCCATGCTTCCAGACTACCTGCCTGCTTTTTGACTGCTGACCTTTTCTCTGAAACATCGGGAAGTCTAGTCTCTGTTACCCAGAAACATTTAGAGGTTCCTTCTGCTTGATTTTCCCATTCTTCAACCTCTAAACTTTCCTCCGCGAACCACATTCGTCCCACCTAAACCTAAACAAGTTTTCGGATATGTATGCAAACTGAATTTATGCCAATTTTGTTGCCAAAGAATGGGTCGAACACTAGCAGAAAATGTGTGTGTACGTTGCTCTTTAGATTTCTTCTTCCCACTTACCGTAGTCCTCAAACCAGGAAGGTTTTAGGCAACGGCAGTGTGATCCCAGGCAGCACCATAATAAGCCTACCCCTGATCCGAAAGTTTGCATGACTTTCCTGATCCGAATCTGATTGACTCCTCTTCAAAAACATCCTATTGTCCGTGGGATTACTACTGATATCACTTGAGGGTGGTGCTCGTTTTCTTCCTAATTTGATCTATTTATCAACAGAACAGAATTTGTCATTTTCGGCTCGACTAATCCGGGCATGGCACAAATCAAATAAGCTACTTTTCTGGCTTTTGACCTGTCCGTTCATTCCCGGTTTTTGATGAGAAGGTCTCTTGAAATGTGATCTTCTTTCCTGGTTCGTCTGTTCTCTTTCCTTCAAAATCTACAATTACCTGGCAGCATCTTCGGTTTCCTTCCTTCCTTCTTGTTGATCGGGTTCTGTGAACCACATGACGTCTCAAAGTAGACTGAAGTAGGTCCTTTGGCATGGCAACAATGAGGACCCTTCCACCCTCTGCAAGTCCACGTGAGTCGTTTCGAAGAACTCTCCAAAGTCCCGCCCTAATTCGTTTAGTTCTTGCACTAGTCGAACAATCCCTCATTGTCCACCCCTCTCTTCTTCTTCACACAAAAAACGTTGCAGCCGTGGCTTTCCGTGTGCCAGAAATCAGTCTCCGGCACTTTGTCATCTCCAGAACACCCTCCGTTTCCTTCGTTTCCGCCTCCCATTTTTATTATGTATGTTTTTTCTCGCCTCTCCTCCTCTCATTTTTCCATTTTTCTGCCACCGAGCGGAAAGAAAACACTTAGGACCAATTGGTCCGACGTGTATGTGTTATTCTTTCGTGGACGCGATCACTCGCAGATTTCCCGCGTCGTCTGGAAAACGAACGATGATTAATTTGAAGGAGCCAACAACAAATGTAGCATTCTTTGATCACCTTCCCACTGTTCCGGCTGCACCTCCACTCTCTGCACTTTCGGTTTCCGCTTGTCAGTCTGGAACAAAAGATGATGGACACGAGAAGTGGACCACATGGAAAAACAGAACAAACAAACAAGTCGCCAACTTTCAGCATCAGATTGAGTCTTGTCCTGCCTTTAAGTTTTGGGTTTTCATGATTCATGTCTTCTGAATATTCCTTATTTTCCTCTTCCACCTCAAAGAACGGGAATGGTCTTGAAATGGCGTTGGTTTTCTCGCTTCGATTGGTTCTGTTATTCAAAGGGGTCGGGAGGTGTCAGCCACCACAGGTCGGGGATCTTTTCTGCATTAGAGCACTCCACTTTCATGCTCCGTTTTTCATTATTTCTCGTATTCCTCCCAAACGTTCCAACTTTCATTTCTTTCAATCATCCACCCAAAACACATTCCTTCTTGCTGTTCCCTTTTCATTTTCCCCTCTGCAGCTTCCTTGTTGCTTGTTTTTCCGGCTTGCAACTGAGAACTGTAAGCTTCTTATCACTGATGACTCCTCGCTGTAATCAGATCTTCCCAAGATTGTCTAGGTGTCCGCATATAAAAGGAACAGTGATCACCAGAATCCTTTCTGTTTCTCCCCAAGTCATTGGGGAGTGTGTGAACAAATCCTTTGGTCGTTTGTGTCGGGCAGAGTACTCACTAACTCGTCACCTTCGCAGTGCACGGCTCTTCTCCAGTAATTGACCTCATTTGTAGTGTGACCACACAATGTTTCGCTTCGTCGCTTCTTTTTGTGCTCGGCACTGATCCTCAAATAGATAACAACATGCTCTGCAACTGACTCCGCTTCCGCTTTCTCCCCTCTCCCACATTCCTTCCTTACGTGTTCATTCAAAGGCTTACTACGTGCTTTGTTACGCTTGTTTCCAGACAAATTTCAAGCCTTTCATGTTGTTGGTTCGCAACGAAAACTTACAGAGGAAACGTCGAGAAGTGATCGAGTTACGTCTAGATTTCTGAAAAGAAGAACAGAACACTTCGGAAGGCATGTCGAACGAAAAGCAACACGAAAGAAAGAGAAGAGGCAACTTTTCTATCTCACTCAGAGATCTATCTCGATCTCAAATTCCTTATTACGCACAAGAACCTTTCTTTCTACTTTCTTTTCTGTGAAACTGAGAACTTGAGATCAAAAAGCTCGGGGACTCAAGACAATGATTTCATTCGTTCTTCCCAATCACCCTAACAGCTGAAACTTTAAAAACTTGATTGCTCACATCACTATGTATTGCACAAACTCTGAATCCAGACTCTCTCGATCTCCCAAAGAACTTCTTCCAATTAGCCACTTCCCTCTATTTCCGGTTCGGCTGTCGTCATCCCCGTCACTCTCTACACCCCTGCACCAACTTCCATCTTTCTTCCCATTCACTCATTCATTTATCCTTCTCGATTACACACGCACCATGTTTTTGTTTTTGGTGGGGCTCTGAAAATCCGAAGAGCAGTCTTCCGAAATCTGATACCACTGGGATGCAGAAGGGAACTTTATGGAAGGAGGGGACGACGGGAAACGGAAAACTGACAGGCGAGATTAATGGTTTTTCAAGGAAGATTCTCGTGTTTCGGCCCGTCGCTTAACTCTCTCCTGGCTCTCCTTGAAATGGAAGAGAAACTGATAAGCGTCCTCCGTCCGCCATTTTGGAAAGGATACTTTGAAAATACTAGGAAAGAAACAAGAAAAAAGGTCGATGTGCACTTTCATTAGTCTTCCACATAGTTTCCAAACATTGCGTATGCATGAACTCAAAGTTTTCTATTCCTAAATGGAAGAATCCTGCGTCACTTTCACTCTCAAGAAACATTTTCAGTTTTGGAGGCCAGAACCACCTGTTTCTTGACTCCACTCTTCAGTCGAGAATCAAAAACCAGAGATCCCGGCCATTTGACACCGGAATTCCTGTATTGTTTGAATGTTTGTCCTTCCTCCAGATGTCTTCCAACCATCCCACCACTGGTTCCACTTGCCCCGCCCCCTTCTCATAATCCTAACTAACTCTATTCTGCACCGCCCGTCTCCTCCTCCTCCCTCTCAACTCCCAATCCTTTTCACCCTTTTGTCACAAAAGACCCATTGACCTGTCTCTCCCAATTGAAGCAATTCTCTCGTCTCCTTCGAACTTTTCTCCCGTTTCACGCCGAACTTTGTGCTCGTCACGTCTGCTTACGTACTTCAAAAATCTCCTCCAATAACCATTCCAGGTTTATGAATGGATAGCAACAACATCAGCTTTGTGGAGGAAGAGGATGTCGACTGCGAGTACCTGCCACCGATCTTCCTCGAATGGAAGATGGTGTTTGTCGGCATCATCGGACTCATCGTCGCCCTTATCAGCATCGTCCACAACTCGCTGCTCTTCTACACATTCAACACATCGACAGTGCTTCGGAAGCGGAATCTCACGTACTTGATGTGGATCTCCGGATGCGATGTCTTCATTTCCATCTGCTATATTGCCATCATGTGTGTCCAGGTAACAATTTCACTCTGAACTGACACATAAACGTATCATCCAGGTTTACACCGACTACTTCGAGTCATTCGGTCTCCTAGTCCTCTGGCACGAGTACCTCCGCGCGGCCTTCACAGTTTCCCATATCACCTTATCCGCTGCTTCTTTCCTCCTGATGGCTGCCACCATTGAGCGTTATCTACAGAGCACAGCTGACAATAGGACACTCAAATTGTTCCAAATCCTCGCCACGCACAGGACATACGTGGTTTTTTGTTGTTTCTTAGGAAGTCTCATTTTTAGAGGAACTGTTCTCTTCGAGATCGAGGTAACCTAACAGAGATATCAGTCAAATAGACTTGAGTTTAGGTCGTCTACCAACCAAACTGCACAGGTTTCTCATCAATGGGCCTCGCAGTTGTCCCAATGTTCGGAGAGAGTATGGATGTTGTCTGGCGATTTTTTGTTAGGAAAATTGTTACCGTGTTTCTTCCCTTTGCTGGTACAAAATTCTATATCTTCTGATTTACAAATACCCTTTCAGTTCTTGCCTACTTCAATGCCGCCATTGTGATGAACGTCCGAAGAACTGATCGGGATCAGACTGTCAAAGCTCTGGTGCTATTCATCACTGTTGGAACAAGGTGTGTTTCTTGTTTTTGAGAATGTTTTCTATAAAGTTTTAAAGTTTTAACCAACGTTTAGCTAGAACTTGTTCGATTTTCGAGTTCAATTTCTCCCATTTAGTTCATTTTTATACATTAACCCCTTATCGGTCCTCATCACCCATTTTCAGCCCGCTCGGAAACGTACGAAGGTAATTTTAAGCCCGCTCCTCTTTTCCCCGTCTTGCGCCCCTCCTCAGCCTCCTTTCTCTCAGTTCATCTACCCTCTTTGTCTCCCTCAACCTCTCTCTTCCTTTTATGTTCATTACCCTTTCAACTCTAGCATGAGAGCATGAATGCAACGTGTTTAGGATGGATGCGAAGCAGAGTTTCCAGAAAATGTTCAAGTAAATCTGTGTGTATTGAAGCATTATATCACGGAGTGGATATATTAGAACGAGTAGAACGTGGAGAATCACACAATCACACGGAGCCATATACATACACAACTTGATTTCAAAGAGATCTGAATGAAACTGTCTCTTCACTCCACTGTTTCTGCCTCACTAGTTTCTTGTTTCTCGCATCTCTCGCATCAGTTCTGTCAGTCAACAATGAACATTTCAGAGGAGAAGTGACAAGACTGCGGTCTCGGTTGAGAGCTGTCACGAGAATGCTTGTTATGGTGGTCACCGGATACCTGCTTGCCAACATTCTCGACATAATCATTGCTTTCTGGGAGGTAGGTATCCATTCAAAGGGAACTTTGCGAACCTCACGTTTGCAGACAATCAGCATGCAGAGCCTCCAAGAACTTCCGTCTCTCTACACAGTGCTCTCCGACATCTCCTCGTTCCTGCCGATTGCCGCATGTGCTCTCCGACTTCCGATCTACACGATTAACGATCGACAGATCAGAGTAGAGGTAATAATAATGATCATATTACCCAGCTACGATTTCTTTATAGGTTCGTCGAAAGTTCTGCGACTTGATAACCAGATGCTGCACATGTTGTCCGTGTGTGCTCTGCGACGGCCACCAGCGGAAGAAGCTTTACGATCATCAACAAGAGGCTGAAAGACTTTGTCCGAAGAATCAACCGACTCCGAAACTTGAGGTGAGGGACACTTTCATGTCATGTACCACTAATAGCAACTAGTCGAGTTCTTAGTCATTTCACATTATGAATACATACCTAATCAGATTCAGCAAGAAATGACGCAATTATGGACAAAGTCGTCAGAAGAGTGAAGAAAGGTTCGAGTTTGGTAGAGTGCCTAAAGCTTGTCGTTTTCACGGCACTCACCCGTGCTCCCCTTATTGCTTAACTCTCACAGTGTTCCTTAGTCAGTTTGGTTTTCGCCGTTTAGTTTCGTTGTGTTGGCAATTCCAACATTACATTGAGTTAGAAGCTAATCTACAGATTCGAGTGCTTTAGATAGCAGCTAACATCGAGTTCTGTTTGCTCTGAATTGAGTTTATGTTGTGTAATCAGTTGATCTCTTTCAGATCCGCAACTACGGTCTGCAGTCTCTGATCATGGCCCGTGCCTCGTTGTCGACCAAGGAAATCTACGACATTCAGCGGTTCCGGGAGTCGTATACTGTGTGAACTGACACTGGAAATAGGAAAAACTTGACTTTGTTTCGATGTGTTTCGGGTTTCTCTCCATCATTACTTATCTGGCTTTCCAATAAAATGTTTATGACAACTGTCACAGTTCCATGGGGCAGTGAAAACACCGAAAGTTATAGACTTTCTTCAGATTCAGTGCACAGATTTCACAGTATTCACAGATCTCTGAGAGATGGCATGCGTGTTACGGTATGACCGATGGAACAGTGTTGCAGATCGGGGAAGTGTAATAAATCAACTTAATAGTTTTCCAAGTTGTTGAAAGCTGTAACTTTCAGAAACAAGATCAGGGAGGGGACATTTCAACAACACAAACCCCCAGACTTGTATCTGTTAACAGGATCCACTCTCAAAGTTCATCATGACGATCAGATCTACGTGAAGTCTCAGAAGTGATTGTTATTCTTTGGCGCCTTTCCAGCCAGTTGTTCCATAATCCCCTTCGCCGAAACTTGTCAATCCATCAAATCGACCAAGTGATAGCAAGAAGAACAAAGTAATGCGAAGCAATGGACGATGACGACGGCCGGCAAATAAGGGAACAAACCATTGATAATAGAAGAAAACCAGTCTGTCGCAATTGATACACTTTACGAGTTCTATTAGGCAATATCCCCTCCTGTAAACGTACGATGACTACTGCTGCCAGACATTATGACACAATCCTGATCTGGAAAAGAAGCAGGGAAGTCGGGGAGAAGGTGGGAGAGGCTGTTTGGTTAGCAGATGAGGTAATTAGAAGGCGAGAACAGATCAAGAGACTTTCGATTACTTCGAGAGCGAGTGGCGGCAGGGAAACGCCCCGCGTGGAACTGCGGATTTCACGCGTCGAAGGAGACAGTTCCATGAAATGTGTCGGGCAACACAGATGAACGGAATGCCATTGGAGTGAATACTAATGGAACACCATGTACTACTTTGTGAAAGTAGAAGTTTTTAGGAAAATATGTACGTTCCTATTGTAGTTGGCCAAGGACCCTGAAGCGTGATATGATGCATATGCCTCACTCTTTTGGAGTTTCAGCTGAAGCTGGCATAGGTCATGGAGATCATTCTCGGATTATCCTTTTGCTGTTTTCACCAAAACCGTTTCTCCTCTCCTCGCGGGCTTCTTCAAAAACAGTTGATCTCCTCCAGACACTCGGAATTCTCAGTGCGAAACCATCGCTCCTCGTCTCCTCTCTCCCCAAAAAGACTCTCCCCTTCATTACAATATCTTGCGCATCAGATCAGCAAACTAGTACACGCACAACACCCACAGCTTCTTCCTCCTCGGCCTCCGTTCGTCTTCGGCTTCTTCTCCCCGCAACACACTCGCTCCTCCCCCGCCCTCTCCTTCGACGGTCATTGCCTATCGGCCTACGGCGCGTCACCTCCTAATTGCCCCCAGAAGCATCAAACAGATCAGAAGCCTCCGACGGACGGTGTTCCATTTTATGAGCTGAAACTGCGCAATGCACGTCGTGCTGCTCGCGCTGACGGTCGCCGAAGTGGCGGCCCGTCAGTACTTCCAACACCCTGCCGAGTACGTTCTCTTTCCCTCACTACTTACTTTTTATTGCCCTCCATGATTTCTTCTTCCCGTCGTCCTTACCGTAGTGCCATCCGTACCTCAATGTGTCTGTGATTCTCTAGTTTCTGCAACTTTCTCTTCCGATTCCCACATCTTCTGATGAAGAACACGGAAAGAAGTATACAATGTAGTGACTGCAAAACTTTTTGGCTCTTTGATTTCGTTTCCTATTTGTGCTCATGTTTGGGTTTTTCTGCATTCTGAAGCTTACACTTATAGTAGTTTTCTTTAACCTGTTCCGATTAAGAACCCCGATTCCAAACAGCTCCCGCTCCGGAAATTTCCTGAAACTTCCTGAAGCTCTTAACAGTGTTCAAAGTGTTTCCCGTCCTCCGAATAGTTGTGATAAGAACCCTTGATTGACATACTTTTATTTCGATGTGACATGCCATGCGCGAACGTTTTTGGCGCCGATCACAAGCCGATAGCTGGCTTATCGGATATAGCGGTTTCGCCACCAAAAACTGGTAATTAGCCAAAACAACTCTCACTTCGTCTTCTCCGCGATTAGCGTTCTTTCAAAGCTAGCAAAACGAGGAAGAGTGTAAGAAGTGACCGAGAACGACATGTTCAATGGGTTACACTAGGTCACCCCTCATTGCCAGAGACTCTCTCTCTCTTGCCGAATCATTTTTCTCGTCTAGGCCTCCGAGAGAGTGTACTCTCATGACTGCTTGGCGCAATGGTAGCGCGTTCGACTCCAGATCGAAAGGTTGGGCGTTCGATCCGCTCAGTGGTCAAAGTTTTTTGCATTTTGATGAGGAAATCCGAGGAAGGAAGTAGTCCCCGACGTTAACTTTGAAAGCCAATAAAAACAAGTTAGCCAGCATGAGATCGGGCGCCCCCTTCCCGTTCACTGTTTTTTCCGACGGCTTCTTTCGCAGAATGTTCATCAAGTCGAAGAAACATTTATCCGAAAGGCAGTACGTAATTCATCGGCAGAACGTACACACAACGCATCATGTATGCTTTTAGAAGCCATTCTCCACCACGCGGCGTCATAAACAATCACACAGAATACTAATAATGACCTTTTTAGGGCTGGAAGAAGCCCGCAAAACGGACAAAAGTAGCCGTTGTGGGGGTATGTAACACGTATTGTTGTATGCGTGTGTGTTTCTCGAACGGGATGGTCAGCGATCAGAAAGTATAAATTAGAATAGGAATAGCAAATGGTTTCTTGGAATAATTAGTGGATTCTTTAACATGAAAAAGAGGGAACAGAAGAGACGAGAGATGGATTTGTTAGGAAGTGGGAAAAAGTAGAAACTAGTTTATAGTTTCCAAGTTAACATCCAAGTTTCAGAGTCCGTGTGGCACCAGCAGAGTATCCCTCAAATACAGTGAGTTTCTGAAGAACTAATCTTCATCAATAATCTATTTTGAGGCACATGGAGTATGGAAACCACAACGATCACCGTGGCTCAATGACTCACCGCCTCCCGATAGAAATAGAAGAGTTGGAAGACGAGACTTTTCTGATTTGGGTGAGTAAATTTTATGTTTTGTTCATCCTCATTTATTATTGATGTTTCTGATTTCATAATACTACTTGACCGTGTCTTACTCTCTAATAATAACTCAGTGTTCGTGTTGGGCGCCTCTTCAGTTAACCCGGCTCGTCACATCTCTACAACTTATGGTGAACCCTTAACAGTTATCACTGCAAAACCCCCAATGGCTCCTACTCGTTGGAAAGACGATGTTAACATGAAAGAACTAGATGGTAAGGACTAACCAACCAGTTCTGTTTTCGAGTGGTGCTAACTATCGGATATCAAACTTTTATGAGTTGATTCGGTTTCAGAACCTGTTGCCGAGAGTTCAATCGAGAAGAAAGTACAGTCTCAGGAGCTTTTGACGTCTTCGGAAAACGTCAAAGGAGGAGCAAAGAGGATTGTGAAACACGTGAGACACTTTGGGTTACTGATATTCGAAAACTGAGAAGTTTCAGATTACGAGCCTCGAGCCAAGTGGATACAACGGAGGCAATGAAGGTGAGTGAAAAAACCATTGATACCGTTATTTGTAACAAGAGTCTCTCTGCATGTCCGATGTATTCAGGCAATAACCTAGAAGCATGGCAATCAGTCAGTGTCAACCACGGCGGCGTCTTCCCCGATGGATACGATGGTATTACTTCTTGCTGCAGTGAAACTTCTAATCTTTCTAACTTTAACCCTAACCAGGACTCTCCGCTATGCCGAGAACACTAATCAACGAAGTTGTCTCTTCTTCTGGACCTCCGTTCCGACCACCGCAACCTGCTCCTCCTCCTCCACCACCTCCACAGAACTATCCTCGATACCCTCCTCCACCATCTCGACGACATGTCATTCATATGAGACCTCCTGGTTTCGTGCCACCGGAGATGTCAGCTTCCTCACCTTTGAGTGGAGATTTTGGGGGAGAAGAGTTCTTGGATAGATCTGGACGAGATTCGGGGGATGCTGGAGGGTCAACGACCACGACACCTGCAACGACGACACCAGAAGAAGAAGGAGATGATGGAGCAGAAGCTGCTGGAAGTGATCCCTCGGATAATAACCTCGATGATATCTCGGAGACTCTTCCTGAGAGCACCACCGAGAGTACAACCCCTGAGGTCACTACCACAGCTTCTACTACAACTACAACAACCGAAGAACCTGTGACCATTCCTGAAGAAGTAGAGGAGATCGCTGCCCCTGTCAATGTGGGACAAGAGATTGAACAAGAACAACTCGCGGCAGTCTTCACGATGAAGACGCCGATCGCACCGCCCATTTTCGAGAACTCTGTGACGGCGCTCTTTGGTACTGTAACCGTAACTTCTAGTTTGAAACATTACTAGAAATCTAAAACCTTCACTACTTTTGATACTAAATGCAAGCCAAACCTTACCAAATCAACGTTTTCAACTTCTATGCTGTGATTAGAAATTCATGAACTGACTTTTACTGACAGCACGATTTCTAAAAACGTTAACTAGTTAATCCCTAGTCTAGATTATAGGATAAGACCATAGGTTTCATCAAAAACAACCAGAACTTTCAGAAGAGCCAGACGATGACGATCTTGATGATCCTGTAATCATAAAGAAAAGTACACTGCCAAACGGTAAGTCCATTCAGTTCCCCATTCCGCTCGGGTTCCTTTTTTTCGAATTGGGGTTATCCGCCTTTTTCTTTTCGATCAGTTTCCCAGCCGGGTATCTAGGTTTTCTGGTGGGGCATGGTGCACGTGAATCGCTGATTTCAGGTGGTGGTTCCAAGCGATCGGCGTCCTACGCAGCTCCTCAAAACGTCGACAATCAAGCGGAAGAGTCGCGGAATACGAAACTGAACTGTGTTCCGTGTGGACCCGGTCAGGTTCCTGTGCCTCCAAAAGAAGAACATCTGCCTCCAATCTCTCCACTTCCCTCAGTCAGCGGACCTTACCAGCCTCCTCAAATTGCGCCTGTTGGACCAGGTGAACCAAGTGAACCGAGTTTTGTGGATATCCACGAGCCGGCAGCACCATCCGCTGTCCCAGCTTCTCCCGCATCTGCTCCTACACCTCCTGTCGCTTTGCCTTCTTCTCCTTCTGTTCCTACTTCGCTTCCAAGAGCACCACCTTCTCAATCTCCTATCACTATTGCACTGCCTCCCCCACAACGGCCAGTTGCACCTTCTCCAAGCTACGGACCTGCTCCTTTACCACAGCTTCCGCCAGCACCTGCACAGCCTGAAAAACCTTCTTCATCTTCTTCTGAAACAAGCGAAGATGGTGGCTATGGCCCAGAACCAGAGTCACCTGCTTCGGGACCTTCCGAGCCTGAAGTTCAGCCTTCGGTAGAACCTGAAGCGCCACCAGCTGTACCTTCTTCATCTGGACCAGAACCAGAACAACCTGCAGCATCTTATGGACCAGCTCCAGCTCCTCCACCTCAACCAGCTCCTTCTGCACCTACTATGATTGAAGTTACTCCAACCAAACCGGCTGGCTCATCCTCCGTTCCTTCTCCAAACACTGGCTCATCAAGCGAATATGGTCCAGCACCACCAGTGTCAGAATCAAAAGAAGAACCAGAGCCATTTGAGCCAGAATCACCATCACCGAATGTTGAGCCCGCACCGACAGCTCCAGAAACTCCGTCACAACCCGGCCCAGAGCCTTCACCAGTCGAGCAACCTGCTCCCCCTCCACCGGCATCTCCATCATACGGACCAGAAACTTCTGGACCAGAAGAACCAGCTCCTTCGGCTCCTGAAGTGTCGGCACCAGCACCCCCGGCGCCGCCACCAGTTGCTCCTTCAACAGGTCCGCTGATCCCTCCTCCACTCCCACCTCTTCCTGTTGAACCTTCTGTAGTGCAGCCTTCTGCACCAGAAGTTGTTCCATCAGTCCCTTCCCCATCTTACGGACCCGCTCCGAGACCAGCAGAAGTTGAACAAGGGCCTCCACCAAGTCCTGACAACACTCCCCCAGAAGTTCCTGTCATGATAGCTCTCCCACCTCCAAAATCAGGATACACGGGAGGAGAAGACAATGGTGGGGAAGAGGATGTCAGTCAGGAAGAGGTCAACCCATCCGACCGACGCCCTGAATTGAGTTCCGTTTCCACAGAGGGTTCATATGAAAATATCTCAAAGAACAAGAATCCAGGTACATACAAGTTTCCCTCACCCTCTTTCTCACAGCCTTTCCCGCTTTTGTTGCTTCTAACTAATCTGTTTCTTCAGTTCCAACCACTAGCACCACCGTCCGAATGCCATCTTCAGTTCATCCATCACAGTACTTATCTGAAAGTCAAGTAGTAGAAGAAGATAACGTCTCTGGAGATAACACACGTAGTACACCGTCGCCAGTACTACCAACTGAGTTCTCGTCAGAATTGAAGGGCGAGGATAATCCGGAAGATAGTGTGGCACAACTAACCAATGAGAAAGAAGAGACGCAGTCAAAGGCTGGCACTACTGCTTCACCTAATGAGAAAGAGCTGAAAATAACCAAGGGACCCGTCCCACCATCAAAACTAAGCTCACCAAGCACGCAGGGACCGTTGGTGTATGGTCCACCAGCCATCATCCCTCCGTATGTTCCAACTGCTTCTCCACCGGGAAAGACCACTACGAATCCAGCAATCACAACAAGACTTCCGGAAACTAGTTCTGAATCTGAACGACAACAGAAAACTACTGTGAAACCTGCATCAGTTCTTCGAACAACTATAATAACATTATCACCGATGACCGAAGCTCCAGAACAAAACGTGGAAGTTCTTGTTACAACTACTCAAGTACCGCCTGATGAAGTGGCGGTTGTCACAGTCCTTCCGACGCTGATTCCATTTGAACCTAGCACAACCGAATTCTCAATGACGTCGTCATCTTCTACACCTTCTACGCCAATTCCTTCTACATTCACTGCAACTCAAACATCAAAAACTTCGTCAACCACCAAAGGATATCAATCTACAAACACCGCTCTACCCACTGCGACTCCGAATATGCCTTCAACGACAACTGCGACCAAAAAGTTCACTGCACCACCCACAACTGGAACTAGTCCTATTCCACCGCAGCCATTGAACACCAAATCTCCGCAAACGGGGGCTATGGATAACTCTGGTGAAGTGATATCAGTTGAAGAGCCATCGGGAAGAAAGGTTCCCGCTCCACCTGCACCGAGTCCACTGCCTCCAGCTCCACGGACTTCTTCTACATACGGACCTCCGTCCTCTATTCCCCCTTATGCGTTGATTCCTAAGCAGTCACCGCCATCACCGCCATCTTCTCCAGCACCAGTCCTTTCTCAAACTCAACAGCCTGCTCAAAAAGTTACTTCATCAGAAAACGGATTCATGAGACCAATACCACCAGCAGAATTCCCCGAATCCCCGTCTGCTCCTGCCTACAAACCGCCTTCTTTCGGATCTGGTTCTCAGATACCAACCACTACTGATAGCAGCACTCCGATGAAGCCGTTGCCCGAGGATTATGATGTTGATGAACCGCTTAAGACAGAAACAGTAACTGGTTCTTCGGTGACGTCAGACACCCGTCAATCTCTGATCACGTCTATTTCGGCTTCTGGCAAACCAGCCAGCATTCCTGATTGGATCATGGCTATGTATACAAAGTCGGACAGACTACAGACTGCCACTACACCAACACCACTGCCCATCGTGGCAACGCCTACACAGAATGTTCAAGTAGAAGCGTCGAGGGTTCCTGAGCCTGCAGAACCAGAACAAACAACACGTACATTAGGTTCCACGGAATATCTCGGATCAGAGGAATACGAAGAGGAATCAAGAACACCTCCTCTTGCCCCTCCAACAATGATTATGCCAGCAGTGAGTGCTGTTCCGCCGAGAATAGTACCGCCGTACCCATTGAGACCAGTTCCCAAATCACCAGCAACAATGCCTCCATCCGCAATTCCTCCTTGGGCTGTATCTCCGAAAACTTTGACTCCACCGGTCGCTCCGCCAACAGTTACAGTTCCAACTGTGAAAGTAGCAACGTCGACACAATCACGACCTCTTCCTGTCCAGATCTCTTCTTCTTTCATGCCTCCAACACCCTCTTACCCAACAATTCCATTGGGTCCAACTCCGATTCTAATCACTGCTGGCTCCATTCTCAATCCTCCAGGAATCACTGATCCTCCGGCTCCACCTGGTTATGTTTGGGTCACTTCCACGGAATACGAAGATTCATCTGAACAGAGCGAAGAAGAAGATCCTCGCATTGTTCCAGAGGAAGCATCTCTTCCATCCTCCACAGGCTTCTGGACTTCAGACATGACCTCCAAGTACATTTCAATGCAATCCAGAACTCCCCCAATCGCTCCCCCAACTGCTTCTGGTCCCGTGCCACCTGTAACCCTTCCAACCGCTTCAGCTTCTCCTGCTCACAAACGTCCAACTGCACCGCCTTCCGCCATCCCACCATGGGCACTTTCCACAGAAGCTCGTTCCTCCCAGGACCTTGTTCCTCCACTCGCCACCATGTACATCAGTCCCGATGCCTCATCCTCAGTTGCCTCAGTTAAACCAACACCGCCAGCTAATCCATCCTCAGTTCGCCAGTCGTCTGAAGTGACCGCACCCTCACACTTTACAGTCAATCAGTCCGTCAAACCCACCACACCAGCACCTGTTGCACCGAGTGAGCCCACGTCTTCTGAATCACCCGCACCTATTGTTGATGTGACTGCCGGCACTTTTTCTTCTACCAGTAATCTGTAATTGAATGTTTGTTTGAGTTTTGATGTTTTATAGGAGAACATGGAAACGAGGAAGGACCTTACGAGCCGTTGAACCCACCACAACCAGCTGAAACAAGTCATGTTGAAGGTGAGTCAAAGGCATAAATTATGTTTTCTTCTATTCACTGTCTCGCACGGATCGGTTCTCACTGTATTTCGGAAAGAGAGAAAACTTTACAGACACTGAAAGTACCGTTGATACCGTCGTCGAGACATCAGGTGAGAAAACAACTTTTAGAGAGATCCTAATTGATTGAACTTTTACCGAAGTTAATCTCTGTTTCTAGCAACATCGGCACCAGCTCCACAACCGTCTGGACCAATTGAGCACAACTACGGAATCCCTGCTCCAGGGCCTGCTCCTGTTCCCGCAATCGTCCAACCGCCAGAGCCAGTTCCAATCGCCACTGCTGCTCCAGAACCCGCTCAACACACTTATGGAGCTCAAGGACCAGATATTGCTCCGATCCCAACTGCTGCTCCATATATTCCACCAGCACAAGTTCCGAGCAACCCAGGTAAGTTCATTCCAATGATTGAGTTGGTAGAAGTACTCCAGAACCTGCCCCAGTCAACCCATCGCAAGGTATCGCTGTTGCTCCTGAACCAGTCGGCAATACAAACATCGAAACTGCTGTCCACGTTGATGCAAAGCCATCATACCCAGGACAATCAAGTTACAGTAACCTCGAAGAAGATCATGAAGATGGTAATGTTGCCGAGCTTCCGGGACCTGCCCCAGCTTCAGAGACACCTGCTCCGTCGGTTCCTGGAGAATCAAGTTTTGGGTATTTGATTGAGGCACTTTGAACAAGAACATGATTCTTTTGCAGGAACTTGGAAGAGGATAATGAAGATTATCATCCAGTTGAAGGTCCGAAGACTGGTCCAGCACCAGTTCCAGCTGTGAAAACATCTGGAGGCTCGAGCTACAGCAATCTGGAAGAAGACAATGAAGAATCGACTGGAACTTCTGATGGATCATCTTACAGGTATGGAAATAGGGAAAACCCAAATTCATGCTTCTCTTGCTTACTTCTATCTCTTGCTATTCTAAATTTAGCGATCACAGTGCTATGATAGAAGTTGGAAAAGGGTAAGAAGCATGCTAGATACTAAGAAATCATAGAGAACCTTTCGAAACTGTGTACTTCTAGTTGTATAGTTCCTCACATTTTAGAGGGAACCATCACTCGACGGAATCAGAGTCAGAAACAGAATCAGAATCAGAGACTGAAACTGACACAGAAACACAGACAAAGAACCATGGGTAACGTTTGAAAAGTTTGTAAACTGTGTTCTGATCTGTTGAAATGTTAGAAAAAGTGGCGAAGAGCAAGAGTATGAAAACGAGGCTCAGCACACTGCGGATGAGTCTGACGACTCTGGGGAGTCGATTAGGTGAGACGGAAAAGGAGGAGCGGATTGAGTTTGTAACTATGTGGAGTTGGGGGAAACAAAATAATGGTGAAGAACAAATGTGTATTCTGTTTCCATAATGTCTATTTTCATCTTAACCTTGGTCACCTTTTCGGTCAACTCGGTGCAATCCTACTTTTCAAAAACTAACATACATTTTTCAGTAACATTGGCAAAGAGCCAATCCCTCAAGTTGTCGTGCCAACAAGAACTGGTGGAGGATACAGGAATGGCGGAACGATCGAGAACACTGCTCCAGAACCGAAAGTGTATCAGAGACCTCAACCAGTGCGAGTGCAAGTCAATCCAGCTACAGTCCCATACCGACCACGACCATCCCCGGCGCCACGGATCCAGCCACCAAGGCCGTTCAATCCACAGCCCAGACCACAACCACAACCACTGCCTCAACCATACGTTCAACGTCCAACTGTATGTTTCCCTGCCCAAACTTTAGAAAGTTCATTGTTTCAGCTCAATCTTCCCTACCAGCCACAACAGCCTCGTTACCCTCAACCACTTCCATTCCAACCCCGACCTGCTCCATTCGTACCTTTCCAACCACTCCCACAGAGACCATCTCCATCTGGATGCTGCGGTGGTCAACTATTCAGTCAACAGGGAGGACTCTGCATGCCGATCAGCTTCAATCCTTGCCAACAACAGAACAGTTGTGGCGGCGGCAGTGGAGGTTGCGGAGGAGGATGTGGAGGAGGAGGAGGAAGCTCTTGCGGTGGTGGATGCGGAGGAGGAAGTTCGTGTGGAGGAGGATGCGGTGGAAGTGGAGGCTGCGGAGGTGGATGCGGAAGTTCTTGTGGAAGCGGAGGAGGAGGAGGATGTGGCGGTGGATGTGGAGGATGTCAACCACAAACATCTGCTTGCTGTAATCAAGCAGTCTCAACATGCTGCCAACCCCAACAGATGCCATGCTGCAATCAACAAGTTCAAACATGCTGTCCCCCACCAGTGCAGCAGTCTTGCTGCTGCCCACCACCCAGATCCATCTGCAGGACCAAACGGTAACAGAAATGAAACATCCGAACAACCTTTCCTATCTTTAGATCACTCGGGTATGCAATGGGATTGTGCCAGCGTCGAAGAGCATAAGTCGAACCGTAGGAAGTCGTTAATAATTGCTTATACTTTCATTACTAACTATTTATTTATGTGCGCATTCCCCCCTCACCTCCCTCCCTAATTTATATAGCTCTGAAAAGGACCGTCAATTGTTCAGGGCCACCGGTTCTCATTCTACGCTTTTCTTTCTTTTTGTCAGTGTTATTTATTATGATCAGTGTATGTAAGAAAAACTTGAAATTCTGTTTTGAATAGCTCAATGAAAAACAAGCGTTTCTCTAGTTGTTCCCGTTTCACAGGGTTTCTGAGCGGTCAGAGAGAGGCTGCTCTACATATAGCCAAACTTTCTATCTTGTCCCTTATTCATTTGATTTGATTTTATTTGTTGTTTCATCTTTACATTGCTAACTCGAGGTAGATTGTCAAAAAGAAACAAAGGTGTACTGCTCTTCTACAGAAACCATGAATCGACAGCCCGGATCTGAAAGACTTCAAGCTGGAAAAAACAAGAAAGGCAAGATTCCAAAACCAAGGAGAACTCCTGTCGCCATTCCGAACACTGTGCAGGCAATGCCTGTTCAGATTGGTGTGAGTAGAAGTATAACCTCCCTGACCAACTGGAACCTATTCCAGGGCGCCACTCTCGTTCCCCACACTGTCCTCGACGCCATCTCCGTGACAAACTCATTCTTTGTGGTGCAATGTCTCGAGCCTCTGGAGATATTCACTGGCATTGAGACTTCCAACAGATACATCGTACAGGACATGTTTTTGAGACCACTGCTCTATTGCAACGAAAAGTCGGGATTCCTTTCCCGGCAGTGTTGTGGAAACGGACGGAGTTTTGTGATGGAGATGAGAGATATCTACGGAGCACCGTTCATGACTGCTAAAAGACAACAAGACATTTGTGGATGTTCAGATACATTGGAAACGGCCTTCATGGGATCTCAGATTGGAGTCATTCAGAAGGAATGCTGTGATGGACAAGTGAGCGAATCATTCTAGGTTTTTATGTGTTTTGTCTTCAGTTCTCGGTGTCCGCCGCCGGATGCAACCAGCCAATCAAAGTAACAAGTCCTTCGTGTTGTTCGTTTTGTTGCAATGGCACCAAAGTGTTCCCAGTTCACACGTTGGGAGGAGGTCGTCTCGGAGACATTGTCAGATTGTATCCGGGATTCCTTCAAGAGTTCTTCACGGACGCCGACTCGTATCTTGTGCATTGTCCGTGCTTTTTCTCTCTTTTCATGTAGAATTCACTTGTTTCAGTCCCCGCCAACATGCCACCCATCTTCAAACTCCTGCTCATCTCGGCAGTCTTCCTTATTGTAAGAGTACAACTTTTCTCAAATCAGAATAGAGTTTTCAGGATTTCACATACTTTGAAGAAGACGAATAGGTGCTTTCTTGTTTCTAACTTGTTGAATGAATGATTTGTACTCAGCTTTTTACTCTTTTACACACTTCGAGAGTGTCGAAGAATGCATCCTCACTTGTAGAAACTTCCATGGATGAATGATTTCTTAGTAGATAAAGCTTTTCTCGCCCTTTCTCGCCAAACGCAACACGCTTCTGCCGTCGGTTTCTTCCAAGTTTCCCAACTGTTCCTATTGATTGCAGAGTTATTGTTTTCAGTAACCCCCATTAGTCGAATTGTGTTTCCACCCTGATCGCAAAGGTTCTTGATGTTTTTATGAACGTGTCTTTTGAAGATCGTTGGATTGCGCAATAAGCAAGGTGTTGATGGTGGCAGGTAGATAGGAGAGTAGAAGCTACATTAGGATAATGTTCCGATGACGCTTATCGGTCGGAGAGATCTTTGGACCACCTCCTGAAGCCTCGAACCAAGGTAGTAAGGGACGTTGAGGTGGTCTATATAGCCGAGGCTTTCTGCTGGCAATTCGTTGGAATGGCGTATTCTGCAGAAAGGAAGGCTTTGCTAGAAGATGATCTGAGTGACCAGGACGACAGTTTTGACAGTTTCGGTAGCTTTAACAGTTTCCCTATTTCAAAAAAGAAAGATGCCCAGTTCTCTCTCATTTCATTTCTCTATAAAGGTTACTTGTTCCGATCTCTCTCTATCTCTACTCTTAACTTCAGGTCAATACTTTCCCGGCTCCATTGGCTTGTTTTTATTTATTTTCTGCGTCTATTCTGCAGTCGATAGGTTCAAAACATCCATGAGAGAACTAGAAGCCACGGAATGCAGTGATGTGATGTCAGACTGTAACGGGATTCCGTTCAACCAAACTTTGGTACCTCCGTACTACGATTACCTGCAGGACTTTACAGTCAGTTGCACTATTCTAACAGTTCCTCAAAAGATCGAGTTCAGATAACACGTCGCTACGACATCTCCCTATGTCTAATTCCCAAAGTTATGTCAACAATCGGGACTGCCGCTTTCTGCTATCTCGACGATCCCGAAGCGTTTGCCAAAGCTAACCGCACTATTTCGAAAGAGCGTTACACAAAGAGGTTAGATTACAGTTTTGTGTGCTGCTTGTTGATTCTGAATTCATTTTCAAATTCAGATTCTGTGAAGCAAATGAAATGAAGTCGTTCAAAATGGTAAAACACAATTTGAAGAGAGAATCGGCAAATATCATAATTGTGCGTGATCCATTTGACAGGTTTATATCAGGATTCACAGAGAAATGTGTGAGGTTTGTTGGCTACCAAGCCTCTTTTAATCAAATTGCATTGTATTTAAGATCCATAGAAGAAAACTACTGTCATGGCTGTGGCACGGACATCGTCTGCTTTCTGCAGAAAGAGTACCGACGTCTCAAAAGAATGTCCATGCTTTTCCCCGTCTACACTTTGGCAGACACGCACTTTGCGCCGCAGACATGGTGCGTTGGCTGTTCTTGATTTCTATGTAGTGCCATTTTAAAAGATCGTTCTCGCTTTTTCAAATTCCAATCTCCGCGAGGAATCTTTCAAATAGAACCTTTGAAAAAGCGTAGCTTGATTCTAAAACGATTTTAAAAGAAACGAGGAAGCGAAATTTGAAATAAGCCAACAAAAACCACCGTGAACATCTGCTTCTCAGGTTCTGCGATATGAAAAACACATTGAGAGAATCCACACTCATTAGATATTCAAATACCGGAAAGCAAAGGTCACGGATGATTGACGACTTTGCGAAAGTGTTCCGGAAGAAGAAGGTTCCAGAAGAGTACATTGAAGAAGTCAGGAAAGAACTTTCTAGTGAGTGAATTACGTTAGAACAAAACAAGTTTTGAATGATGTTACAGAGGGAAAAAGTCATCATTCGACAGCTGGTTCAAAGTTACGCATGAAGTACGAGAATCTGATAAGAGAGAACTCTGCGATTCGAAGAGCGATAGTGAGATTGTACTACTATGACTTTGTTGTTTTAGGCTACGACATGCTTTCTTTTGAGTCATAGAATTTGATTACAGTAGTTTCAAAGTAGGTACATCGTTTTCTAATAATTCTGATTCTCAAACGATCTCATATGGCTTGTCAGTCACTCCTATATCCCTTTGAAAAAGTATAACACATCAATTAATGCAAATTTCGTGCTCTACAACTCATTAGTTGTCAATTTTCCAAATATCTCCTTCCAAAACAGTTTCTTACTTTCCAAACACACGCAAACTGAACACTGAACTGGTACAAAAACATGTACGTATCAAAATGTCCACGGTTTGGGCCCAAACGATCGAAAGTTTGTAGCGTCCAATTGGAGTTCAATGCTTCAAAAAGTTCAAAATTCAATGGACGTGAAATTCTATAGTCTACGAGGGATCAGACGTCAGGTGGATTACTGTCTAGTAGGTCTAGGTCTAGTTTAGTTACGTTTTGGCTCAAAAGTTTGCATCGGTGGATGCTGGGAAAACAACTAGTTCATACACACAGTTGCTATCACATTCTTCAACGATGTCAGGAACCATGAAGAGCCAAGCGGAGCCTATTACATCAATTGATCGGTTACAGTTGAAGTCAAAGTGGCGGATACCTTAGCATTCTAAAACAAGTTATTAGCATTTTAAACCCCTGTTCCAGTTGCTCCAGAAGTCGTACAGTCGGTGTGTTGAAGTTCTTTGAGCTTCTTCTGCAGTTGGACCATCAACACGTCTTTTCCATGTCTCTAAACCTTTCCTGAACTGTTATCTGCGCCACTAACCTTCTTGAAGCTTCTTGACTTCCGCCTGGTCTTGTTTGTTTGAGTTGCTGCGCACCTTCAGAACCTCTTGCATACTCCGTTCATTCCAGTAGTTCTGCCACGTCACGAATCCGTAGATAACCTGGGAACACCCAACATTAGAATGAAGAACTCATACTGT
This sequence comes from Caenorhabditis panamensis, assembly GCA_900883565.2. Lineage (NCBI taxonomy): Eukaryota > Metazoa > Nematoda > Chromadorea > Rhabditida > Rhabditidae > Caenorhabditis > Caenorhabditis panamensis. The sequence continues at coordinate 48,988 of LR537678.1, read as the reverse complement.
TCAACGGCTACAATGAATCTCTCGGCATTGATTTTCTAATCTGCTATGAGGCCGTAAGCGGGAAACGAAGAGAAAAAGCACCTCACCTCTATCTTCTCGACAAACATTGGGATGTCCGTCACCCGATTCGAAGAAGGATGTCGAGCTAGTCCGTACTTCATCTGGAAATACATAGCATTGGATTAAAGGTCTCAAGTCTCGTTTGTCATGTTTTCTAGATTCTGGACACGAACTTGCGAAAATAGATTGTCAACCTTTTAACATTCTTCTTCACTTGCGATGTTCTTATTTGGGAGACATTTCACGAAAAATAAAGGAATACACCCACCTCACCTTTGTCTTCTATATCTGAATCCGATCACTATGCTTCGAGAACGCATTGTCCATGAGAATCACGAATCGAGGAAGTATTCGAATGATCCAGTAGTCCCTTTTCATGCAATCTTCACATTTTCGGTCGTATATCGGTGTCTAGGAGTGCATGGGAAGGGGGAAAGAGTTCAGATTGCTTCGATGGTCGATGCAGTTGTCGGCAGTTTCCTGGCGGTCCGGAGTTGCCCAATTCTTCGGTACGTGATTGACTACAACTCGTGTTGAACTTCTTCTTCTTCTTGTCTTCCCGCGAATTCCACGCTTCGTGTCTGAAACTTTAGAATCCTCAAATGAAGAACATGAGAGAATAGCCAACTAACCTCCATCTTCTGAATCCGTGACCAACGACGGTGCCACCTGGTTGCGTTGTCCGTTTGAAGAGTGTCTTGATGCTTCAACGTCCCAATCCAACTCAATCTTTGCTCTTTCCTCTTCTGCCGTCCTCCAGAAGTCCATGATGCGGGTGAATACATAGTTCAGAGAGGCGATGGTGCTCAGATGATAGAGAGCAGGAGGAAGACTATCTGACTTGAAAAGTCCTACTGAAGTCCAGGAACCACTCAGTCTCGAAACATCCCCACATCACGGGGGTCAGGGCCCAGGCGAAGACGCGAAAGCGAGACTGAGGGACCTGGTGGCTTCCTACTGTAACCGTATCCCCCTCCTAACTCCCTATACATGTAGCATCCGCAGCCGTCGTCACAGTTGATAATCTTGAAATGCTTCCACTACTGCGTTCTACATTATCTCGTGAAGTCAATCGTTGTCGGCGCATCCTCCTTTCTTCGTTGCAAGCTATACGGAAGGCTTCAGATGATCCGGTAATCCTATTCCTAGTTCCTACTTTGCTCGTTGGCGCATCCTCCAGAAGTGCATCTTCTAATCGTCTTTGTTCGGTTCTCTCCAACTCCGTTCGCTCTCTGGAAAACGCAAAACCATAATGGAGAACAAAGAAAAGCAGTCAACTCACACCCAATACCCGAATCCTCGACCGTGAACTCCGTATTCCCTATACATGTAGCTTCCGCATCAGTTGTAGATCGTTTTTGCTTTTGAAATTCATGGTTGGCTGCTTTATTCCTCCGGAGTGGTCTGTTGATCCAATATTCTATCGTCTTCATTGTTGCCCGTTGGCGCATCCTCCTATCCTTGCCATTCGGTCTTCACCAAACTCGTATGTCCTCTGGAAAACACACAACTAGAATGAAGAACAAAGAAAATCAGCTTACTCACCTTCGATTCCCGATTCCTTAATCATAAACGGTGTTCAGGGAACATTCCGTTTTCGGTGATTCGGTTTGTGAGGATATGGATCAAGCCAGTGAGTTTCGGATGGAAGAGGGACTCTTTGGCTTCTAAGTCGAATCGGAGTTTGACTCGCATTAGCTTTCCAGAGCATAGAGAGCGGGAGGAAGACTATTTGACTTTAAGAGTCCTACTGAAGTCCAACCAGGAACCACTCAGTCTCGAAACATCCCCACATCACGGGGGTCAGGGCCCAGGCGAAGACGCGAAAGCGAGACTGAGGGACCTGGTGGCTTCCTACTGTAACCGTATCTCCTCTCATTCTCTATACCTGTAGCATTTGCAGTCGTCGTTGCCATTATGTCGGATTAGAAATTGACGTACTGTCGTTGTTCATCGTGCCAGTGTGTTGTCCACAAGGAAAGATTATGTTCATCCGGTAATCCAATTCCACTTCTAGTTCACACTATTGCATGTCGGCGCATCCTCCAGAAGTGCATCCTCTTCTCGTCTTCGTTCGATCCTCTCCAAATCAACACGTCCTCTGGAAAACACAGAGCTAGAAGAAATAACGAGGTGAAGCAGTTCACTCACTTTTGATCTCCGATTCCTAGACCATAAACGGTGTTTGAGAAGGTTCCGTTATCCACTATCCGGTTTGTGGTTGCGGGCCGAGCCAGCGAGTTCCAGAGTAGAAGAGGAACTTCTTAGATTTTACATCGAATCGGAGTTTGACTTGCATTTGCTTTCCAGAGCATAGAGAGCGGGAGAAAGATTATCTGACTTGAAGAGTCCTACTGAAGTCCAACCAGGAACCACTCAGTCTCGAAACATCCCCACATCACGGGGGTCAGGGCCCAGGCGAAGACGCGAAAGCGAGACTGAGGGACCTGGTGGCTTCCTACTGTAACCGTATCCCCCTCCACACTCTCTATACCTGTAGCATCCGCAATCGTCGTCACAGTCGATAGTCTTGGGATTCTTCCACTACTGCGTTCTTCATAATCTCGAAGCCAATCGTTGTCGGCGCATCCTCCTTTCTCCGTTGCCATCCGAGTGACGTCTGGAAAACACAAAACTAGAATACAATGCAATAAACGCAACCTACTCACCTACAGTTTCCAATCCCGTCATCAGGATACCCAGATAATAGAAAACAGGAGGAAGATTATTTGACTTTAGGAGTCCTATTGAAGTCCGACCAAGAACCGCTCAGCCTCGAAACATCCCCACATCACGGGGGTCAGGGCCCAGGCGAAGACGCGAAAGCGAGGCTGAGGGATCTGGTGACTCCCTATTATAACCGTATCTTCCTCCCACTCTCTATACCTGTTGCATCCGTAGTTGCCTCGTTGTTGATGCGTGTCCGTCCGTGTTTCCACTCCACCAAGAATGAGGTTGATTGGAATACGAGAGCAACCTGGAAACATGTTGTTTGATGAATCTAGCTAAAGCAGGAGAAGAAAACACAGGGAAGTAGAAATAAGCATGAAAAGAATGGATTCAGTGTAACTGCGATATAAAACAAAACAACAAGGATGTAAACGAAACTGAAGAATATGAGGCTGTGAATGTATATTTTCGCGAGAGAGAACATTCCTTGTGTGCCTTGAAAGAGGCGTAGAGAAACGGAGGGGGTCACCCGGCGTACACATGTATCGACCTTTTGAAGAGAGAGAGGGCGTGCAGATATGAGAGGTGCAGAGAAGGCAGATGAGAGGGAAGGACAAAGGACATCTTGGAAGAGGACACGACGCGGAAGAACTGGCAGCGGGTCCGAAGGTGAGGGCGGGGCCCTAGTGAGCCCTGGTGAGAAGGGACGGCAGAGGACTTTTGTGGCGGAGGCGGCCTGAAAATTAGAGAATTAGGGATCTGGAAGCACTTAACAAGCCATTTCCCATCTCTTTTCTCTTGTTTCCGTTCTTTTTCTCCCAAGTTTCCCTCAAAATCCGTCCTAATCCCTTTTCCCAGGTCCCGGTACTGCAAACGCGCTCCAGCACCCACTGATCTAACCCCTGGCGCCAGCGCCCGCGCCAAGACTTCCCCACTCTTCAAACTGCGCCGTGAAGAGAAAACTTCGCTTTCGCCGTTTTGTCTTTGGTTTTCTGTTGATTTCCATTTCTTTTTCACACTTTTGATGGTTTCCACAACTTTTCCGTGGTGCTTCATCTTCTAAACGCGCTCCAAACCCAAACTTCCAGTCAGAAAGTCACCGAAAAACAGAGATTCGCTCTTTTTGCACTCAAAAATGACGACTTTGCATGTTCGAGATGCCATTTCGACCCCTTTTCGTTCACTTGACCTCTTCTGACACAATTTTTGGCCAAATTCTAGCTCATTTCTCATCGTTTTTTCGCAGTGGGAAATCAAATTTGCTGATTCTATACAACTTTTGGTCTCTTTGACACTTGCTGAAGTTAAAAAACAGATCCGAAAAGTTGTCAAAATGCGCCCTACTTTTCTCCTTTTCTTCGATTGAATTATGATGATCATTCATTCAAAAGAAATCAACGCATTGGGGTACCGGAATGTATGAAAACTATCTATGTATCTACAATAAATACGGCTAAAAGGGAAAGGGGGCAAAGACGAATTAGAATTATTCACAGCGAGAGGGCATCGGGGAGGGTTTCATCCCTGGAGAGTAGATTGTTCAGGAGACGGTTTTGTTCCTCCAAAATGCGTAGGAGAGTCCGCCTTCTTTCATCGACTTCTCGATAGCTGTCTTACCGAGTGACGAAAAGCCCTGCAATGTGTCTCATTAGCAAACTTTCTCTTCAACTAACGACTCACCTGATAGCACTTGAGCATTTCTTCGGGATACTTCTCTGATAGATCGGTCAGGTTCTCATATTTGAGAACTCCCGATTTCTCCTTCATCAGTCCATATGGCGTATAAAAGAAGTGGTTAGCGGGCAGCAGCGAACTGAAAAACAAAGGAAGATATTACTTGGGTTCACTTCCTTTTCAAGCTTACATCCATAAATCAAAGAAATAGGCGGCGAGGACGATTTCGTCAGAACTTTTGTACGACATGATGTAGACGTGTCGTTGAGGCTGGAAAAGATAGGATTTTCTATTGAAAAGAAAACGGCAAAAGTTACCGAGTTTTGCTCTGCTGTGCAGTTCGAATTGTGCATTTTCTTGAACGCCATCGGAGCGGAGAGCTGGCGGAGCAAGTTATCTCCTTGGTCGAAGAGGCCGAAGCTCATGTAGTACGAGTATCCCTTCTTCTTCTTGGTAGGAAGTCCGTTGTGTTGACAGAAGTATGTGTCGGGGGGTAGCTCGAGGCCTGCGCGAAACAGGGATTCCAGGCACTTGTTGGGAGAACTTGCGGCGTTACACCCCATTCCGTTCACCACACAGAACTTTTGAAGTGGAGTGGGTTTCGGAATGACGGGTGCTTGCAGAATAACTCCCTTTCTCGGCTCATTTTCATCGGATTCCACTGGAATGAGCATGTGTTTCTGTTCCTCTGAACCTTCTGAACCTTCTCCAATCTGTTCCAGTTGACAAGACGGAACATCACGTGCCAGTGCTTTTGCCGGTGGGGTGTCAGAGTTCGGGGACGATGAACGTCGCTTCGAAGGGAGCATCGGAGGACTCGACGAGGTTGGCGAGAGGACTGGCAGCGGGTCCAAAGGTGTGGGCGGGATCCCAGTCAGCCCTGGTGAGACGGGACGGCAGACGGCGTTGGTGGCGGAGGCGGCCTGAAAATTAGAGAATTGAGGCTCTGGAAGCTCATAACAAGCCATTTCTCATCTCCTTTCTCTCGTTTTCGTTCTTTTTTCTCTAAATTTGCCTCAAAATCCATCCTAATCCCTTTTCCCAGTACTGCAAAATCGGGCTCTGTTCCAAAAAAGAGGGATCTTAAAAAAAAAGAGGGATCTAGAAAAAAAAGAGGGATCTTTGAAAAATATGTGAAAATGAAAAGATTATCGTCAGAAAATAGAGAGAATATAACCTATGACCCCGATCCGATGTTTATGTTAACTAATTGTTAGTACACACCGTTCACTTTTCTACGAAAAAATGCGGGGTTGAGGTCCAAAAACGATGAAATGGCTCTTGTACATTGTCTCTACCCTACCAGAAACACAAATAATAGCTTCTTACTCATGAAAAGTCTTTCCAAATTGGTCAAAAAGGCTCATTCATTGTAAAATTATGTTTTATAATAGTAGACAAAAGACTACGAATAGGCAATTTTAGGTTGCCAGGTATCATTTACAACAATTTCTGGCAAAAAACTGCTGATATTTCTACCTTTTTTTAAAGATCCCTCTTTTTTTTCCAGATCCCTCTATTTTGTTTTGATCCCTCTTTTTTGCTTTGATCCCTCTTTTTTGTTTAGATCCCTCTTTTTTTTCCAGATCCCTCTTTTTTTTCTAGATCCCTCTTTTTTGGAACAGAGCCCAAAATCGCCTACTGATCTAACCCCTGGCGCCAAGACTCCGCCCACTCTTCACACTCCGCCGTCAAGAGAAAACTTCGGTTTCTACGCTTTTTCTTCGATTCTCTGTCGATCTCCATCTCTTTTTAACACTCCTCGATGTTCTCTTTGACTTTCCCGTGTTTCTTCTTCTTCTAAACGCGCTCCGAACCCCAATTTTCAATCAGAAAGTCGCCGGAAAACCAAAATTTGCTCTATTTGCACTCGAAAATGACGATTTCGCGTCCGTAAAGTCTCTTTTCGACCTCTTTTTGATCAATTGACGCTTTTCGACATCATTTTCGCCAAATTCTAGCCCGAATCTCATCGGTTTTTCGCTGTGGGAGTCCAATTTGCTGATCCTACACAACTCTTGGTCTTTTGGACACTTGCAAAAGTTCAAAAACAGCCCCCAAAAGATGTCAAAATGGCTCCCGAGGTCCCACTTATGTCTCCCTTCCACTTACTTGGTGTTCCAGCCGAAGCTGGGCAGCGAACGACGATCTCCAGGTCTTCTTGTCGTTGACCGCATCCCTCCAACTCCAAAACGTTCCTTCGACGATGTTGCGTGCCATGAGGCAGATGTAAACACCGCAACTATCGTCGTCAGTCTGTTTCGGAGCGGTACCTTCCAGTCTCACGACCTTCCGGTTGAGGGCGAGGAAGAGCTTCCTGAGCTGGAGAGGAATGGTCTTCTGCATCGCCGGGTCATAGTACACGACGAACTGCTGGGTGACTGTGGTAAGGGTCCAGTGCCATCTGTGGCAGATGGGCAACAACACCAGACCCCCGTCACCGACCAGACTGTCGTCGATCTTGCGTACCATGCCCGGGAGTTCCTCGTCGGTGTCCAGCTCATAGAACGTACGCGGATGTAAGGTCTTGTACGATCCGGACGTTGCGACAAGTCGCTGGAAGCTCTCTCCCACAGTGTACAAATCGAGCCAGCTTTTGGGGCCGGACTCGTAGCGAAGACACTGTGGGATGTGGACCGTGTTGCTGCTGGTCCCCTCCTCTGCGGTCTCGTTTCCATCGTCGTTCGCATCCTCCTCCTCCTCCAACGGCTTGTCCGCCTTCTTGCTCTCCAGGGTCGCCTTGCTCACTGGGCTCCACCCGCTGCCGCAGTACATCTCAAGAATCCGCCTGTTCCGCTCCAGGGGTCCGTCCTCAATGCACTGCTCCTCTCGCTTTCCGCTCAATCGCGCACTCCTTCTCCTCGTCGTCGCTCCTTCTGGCGCATCCGTGTGGGCTGTGACGGCACCTCCCGACGTGCATCTCGCCGGCCATCTGAAAAACGAGTACTTTTAATCTTTTTTCACTATGAAAGTGTTATTATCTCTCTTTTCCCTCTCTTATCTTCTATTTTTCCTCCATTTCCACTCAAAATCTAACTTTCAGAAAGCACCTCGACACCCACGGCACTCCCTTCCTCCTCCACATCACCTCCACGACACCTCCTCCGCCTCAACGAGTCTCCAGGACAAGAAGAAGCTTCCCTCCCCTCTCTTGCACCCCAACCTCTCCTGTTTCCACCGTTCCTCTCATTTTTCGATCTTTTTTTGCCACTTTTCGCTCAATTCTAGTCTGTCACCTCCTTTTTCTCGTTCCAAAAGGCCCCTAGAACCTGATTTCTCCTCAAAATGCTCATTTTTTCGCCAGAAATCGCAAGTTCTCATTCATTTTCTGTCAAAAACCGTTGATTTGGGAGGTTCTAGTTGCTTTTTGAGATCTTTTCGACTGATTTCTAGTACAAATTTGGCTCGTTTCTCCGTTCCGCTTTAGATTTTGTAGTGGAAATCATGGTTTTTAGACAAATTTCGCAAATCCGAGCATTTCAAATTCACTTCTGATAATCACAATCGGAATTTCGGTCTACTCTCACCCAAAACTTGTCAGTTTCCATGTTTCTACTAGTTTTCTGATCAGTTTTCGATCATTCTTCTTCCTAGTTTTCTGGTACTGAGAACACCTGATTGCCATCTTTTCGACAACTCTTTGAATACTTACCGTCTCTGCGCCACGGTCTCCTCCTTCGCGTCTCCCTCCTTCGCAGCCACATCCATTTGTGGGCTTTCGTGGGCCTGGGCCATAATTCTTGGCGATGCGGTTTAACTACTGAAAATATCAATTATTATCATCTTCAATCCCCTTCTTTTCAAGTTCCCAAGAGACCGATTGCTGAGAGATCCCCAATGTACTTGCCGCTTAACTTTCCAGCTCTTCGCTACCAATTTCTGATCTTTCCCATCAACATCAACATCTCCGTTTCCAAGAGGAAACAGCTCACAAAGCACTCAGAACACCGTAATCAGTATCACAAAGTTGCATGGGCAGGGGAGAACGAAAAGGAATGGTCTTGGGGTCCACAAGGATCAAAATATGGTCCGGGAAGGTGTCAAGAAAGGGAGAGAAGAATGAGGGAAAGAGGAGGAAAGATAACACTTGATTCCAGGTAGATGGGACGACTGGCACTCGGAAGTTCTCGCTGTGGGACCCTGATGTACTCGAAGTCTGATTTTCCATCCTCCTGGGAGCCTTGCCACGATATTACCGCTTCTGCTCATCTAACACACTCTCTTATCGATAACAATCAAAACTACAGTATCAAGAAGTTGTCAAGCCAATCTGGGAGTATCGGGTAACACGGAAATCGCAACAAAACAGGTCTAGGCGTTCAGAAAGATGTCAAAAAACGTTCCTGCACATTCAAAATGTCTCAATATGGCACACGCTCTCTTCTAAAACCTTAAAATCGCGACGAGACCCGGAAAAGAAGCGGAGAGTTGATAAATAGACACGGAGTTCACGGAAAGAGCAAGAAAAAGCGCAAAAGATAATGAAAATCGATAAAAATCGGGAAGATTGGGACCATCGTCGTCGCCGGTCCCTGTCGCCAATGTTGTCTTGTGTGTCCATGATCTGACGACGTGGCGCGCCATGTTGTAGACCCACTATTCTGATGGAGATGTGGTGTCAGGACTACTGGGAATCGTCTATTGTAGCATGTTTCAAAGTGTTTTTTACGAATTTTGAGATCTCAAGCGTTCCTTTTCTTGATTTTCAGAGTTTTCATGTTTCCTTAGAAGGTCTTGCAGGAGCATCCCCCTTCAGAATGATCAGGAACGCCATCAGTCTCTTCTGAAGGTACAGATCTGGAGTTAAATGAGTCTTCTGAAGTATAGCTGTTGAATGAAATGGCTTCCGGAGTCTAGAAAGAAGGCATTATGCTTTTTAGAGTTCAGGTAAAGCTTTCAAATCCTTTAACTCCAAATGAAGCAGTTGTCGTCTTCTGGCGACCGGAAACACATCGCGACGTCTTCTTTGGAGTATCTGATATCTCTGAAACCTAAAAGAAGAACATGAAGGCTTTCTGGACCGTTGAATCAAGAATCTGTGTCTTCTGAATACGGCTCGTAAAGGAGAAGATTCCTGAAACCTAGAAAGAGCAGCGGACGACCACGGGTCTTCACGTGGTTTTTCATTGTTCTGAGAGTTTTGATCATGGAACTGTGTACTCTGCAGCCACGTCATGGATTATCAAAGCACTTTATAATGCTATAACAAGTAATGATTTATAAAAGACTGTAACTTCATTCACTTATTCATCATAATTTATTTTCCAATACAAGTATTTCTCAATCGTCGGAATCTTCCTCGCAGCATTACACAATCTGTTCAAATCCACGGAAACGTAACTGAAGTTGGAAGAAAACGCTTCACGAAAAGTCTCGAAGAACTCCGATTCAGCACACGAAAAGTCGTTCTCGCACTTTTTATCCGCTTCCCAGAACAGTGATCGCATCTGGAAATGTTAGTTTTGTTTTAAAATCTAAAGAAACAGTTTAACCTGGTCAGCTTGTTTTCCATTGAAGTATCCAAGGATTTGGAAAGATCGATAGAGAAATCGAACGTATCTGGTAACAACTTCTCGGTGTCTCATGAAAATGAAGGCACGCTCCAGAGAGTACGCTTGTTTTGGGGTGACCTTATTCAAATAGAAATCATCCGAAGGATCAGAATAGTTTGATTTCTTGTATGTTTTTGTCCAATTTGAAGGGAGAACCTGCGTTTTACAAGCTAGAAACAACGAGTCGTTTCCTGGATTCATACCATTTCATGGCTCGCAAAATAAGTAACATCTCCTTTATATTGATAATCCCACTTTCCATTTGTATAGTCATTCACTGATTCGACCAACTGAAATTTGAAACGTCTATTTTCTATCCATTTGTTTCTTTACCAGAGCAATATCAGATTTGTTACTGTACGGGAAGATTCTTTCGAATGGAGTGGGCAATATATTACTGGGTCTCTCACAATGACTAAAAGAGAAGAAAACAAAAAGTAGCAGCCAAATTGTTTGAGCCGCCCGCATTCGGACAAAAAGTGAACTACCCCGTTTACAAAATTTGTACATTTTGTAGTGGGAGGATTAATCGGATCATTCAGAACTTGGTTCTGAAAGAGAATATGATTCAGAGTGATCTTTTGAAAATGTTCAAACTGCACGCAGCTTTTGTTGTGGCATGTAAATGTGTTGACAATCTTGAGAAGTTTCTATGAACTTCTTTGTGAAGAAAACAGGGTCATTTGAGTCTGTGGCGTTTGATATTGAATTAGAAAATCAAAGGCATCTAGAACACGTGTGAGGACTACCAGAAATACATGATGGAGCAATCTAGGCATGTAAAGCCAACGGGTCCCAAACAAGATAAACAAAGTGAGTGAACTTTTGAACATGATAATCCCAATAGAAAAATGTTCCACCGACGCAATAAAAGTGTTTCTATTTCTGGTTTAGTGCTGTCCATTCGCAAAAGTTTCCAAAATGTGGTTCTCTCTTCTGACACTGTTACTTCTCTCTATATCCGTGTCAGGATGGGACCAGATTCAAGTGAAAACTTTTGCAACCATATTCCCGTATGCTAAGCAAGCAGATGTTTGGAAGGTTTGTTACTTGACTTTCTAATAAAACAAATCTTCCGTTTTTACAGCTCACTTTTGACGTAAATCATCAGGAATCTCCCGAGGCTTCCAGGAAAGTTTTGAACGATTGGATCAACACGAAATGGGTTCAAATTATGAAAGCAAACACGGGAACCGGGAAGAATGAAGTGGATCTTTCCGATAAAGAGTTTGCCCGGAAACAAGCGATATCTTTCATTCAACACAGATGGTCCATCAAACAATTCATAAGACACTTGTTTCGAAGAACTCAATACGAGACGGTCTTCAACGAGGCAGAAGCAGAAAAGGTTAGTAGGAACCGTGACTAATATTACAAGATTCTTTCCAGATGCGTGAAATCTTCTGGCAGTCCGACACGGACTGTCTCAACTATTTCCGTTGCACCGGTCCGATGTTTGTCAACAAGACTTCTGAACAGTTGGCCACGAAGAAAAGACCTGCTACTACCATTTCATCAGATTTGTACCTTTATGCGATTGAATACACCTCCGTGTCTTCCATTGAGGAGAAGTTGAACTGGAAGTTGGCAGGAGGACGTTCGAGGGAACCTGATTTTGATTTTGGTTACCTTACTTGGTAATAAACTTGATGAAACATCACATGTTCCGTTCCATCCATTCCTCTGTTTCAAAGTAACACCAAATTCGAAAGATCAAACCATTAATGGTCACTGGCTTGTTACTTTGTGTTATCCGCAACAAATTTCTGCTCGCAGACTGTTTATTTTCGGCTCTTTGTCGCGACAGGTGTGAAAACATCGCATTCCTGAACGGAAATACAGTGTCTGGTGTCAGTGATGAGGACGAAATTAACAGGTTACTCGCCGTTCTGGCCTTTTGTTCTTTCTTGTTTTCTTTTTGTGATACTGGTTACCACTTTCAACCGACAGAGCAATCAGGTAATGGTCTCAGAAAACTCTCTGATCTTGTTCGCCATGTTTCGTTTCAGGAAACAGAGTTCAAACAAAGAATAGCTATTGTAGTTGTGCTCACAAACGATACTAATCCCCTGGATTATGAAGTGGCAATAAGTAAGTTAACAAAAAAACCTAAATGATAATCCAATCATTTTAGAATCAGTGGAATGCTACTCTCGTGTACATAACTACACCTTCTTGCTCGTCGTTGATACAGACTACCCCTGCCCACAGAAAGATGTAACTGACAGTATTCCTGAACTTTACCAGATCCTCTTCCAGAAGTTCTTCCGTCGACACTGTGTTGTCTCTCACATCCTGCCCCGTTTCGACACCGTTTTGTTCATTGATGCTGATCATGGAGTTGTCAATCCAAAACGGTTATGGATCTTTGCAGTTTCCGGATATTTCGAATCCCAGTTTTCAGGAGAATAGAAGAGTATATGGATCCTCAATTCGACTTGATATTCTATGATCGTTTCTTTGATTGGGAAGTCATGGCAGGATCGTATATTGCAAAGAACTCAGAGTACACCGTGAAGTTTCTAGCAGAGTTTGCAGATTTCGAAAATAAGTTACCCAAAGGAGCTCATGGATCTGATAATGGAGCTATTCATGTATATACCACAGACCATCAAAAACTTGAAGTCTTACATCTTTAGATCTTCCTCGCTGACAAAATCTTCCCGGGGAACGTGGCGGTGGAAACTTGCAGAGAAGTCTACTACAAAGCAAAGAACACTTATGACGTTGGCGCGTATGTCGCTTGTATCCGAGGAGTTTTCGGATTTCGAACTGATTTTGGGAACATTAGAATAATGAGAAAAGCGTCTGGATGGTCTAGAGATGATTGGTTGACAAGTGGAATGTGGAGTCCTTCAAGAGACTTTATGCTTCATGGATGGAAGACGAAACAAATGAAACAGCCACCAAACGAAACTTTGGAGTATGGTTTCTACGATTTTCTTGAAGATAAGGGAAGTTTCAGACCAATCCCGATGAACTACGCGCAGTGGTACAATCCTTTTGCTGGACCGATTGTCATAGGACGATGCTTTCCAGGGTCTGGGATCAACTACCTAATGAAAGTGACTTTTGTTTTTCAGCAATACAAGTTGGTCATACAACTTCAAGTTACTTTCTGATGCTTCAAGGATTAACGCGAAGCTAGAAAAATACAGCATTGAAGTAGAGAAAGACAAGATGAGATCCATGGCAAGACTAGGAGATATCTTGGACCGAACATGACCAGTCGGCTCTCTTATAACTCTGCCAGATCACTTGCCAATCAATGAATTCATCAGGGATCAATTGAACAACCGGGGAGCAAACACACAGAAGCAATCCGTTTGATACGGAGCGAGTTTTGTTAATCGCTTCTTGATTAATCAGATCGGTTCGGCGACGGATGATACCCCTGGTTTTTTGTGCCTCACACCTTCGCGGCGACCGGCTGCAACAAGGCAACAAGCCGTCTCGTCCGCAAACACTTAATTGTGCTGCTCAATTATATTTCGGGTGCCTCCTCTCTTTCCGAAAAAGAGTTGAGGGAGCACACAGCGGCCGTCTTTCGACTGACCACCGCCCCGATACACCACTCGTTTTTTTATAAATCTCATCTCCCCCCTTCCACCTCCGAAATGTCATTTCATATCCGCGAACTCGCTGTCTCCGAAATGTGTGTTTCCTAAATTTCGAACGAACACTTTGTGTTTTCATTGTCCGCCGCATCTTTTTGATCCTTCTGATCCTCTTCACTGATTTGTTTCTTATTTCGAGCTCTCTGCCCTGTTCTCTGTATTGTTTCAGTTTCTCTAGAATTTCTTTGCTTCTTGTTTCAACAACTAGAACCCCATGTAACATGTACTTCTATAACTTCCAAACATTACCGTTTATAAATTCAGTTGTACCCTTTTCCCATCCAAATGTTTCCTTCAACCCAAACATGTTTCTTTACCAATTCGTGAACGCATCCCAGTTTTTTGGCCGACACTATGTACTCTCTTTCTCAAGTACGTGCATCGGATTTCACAGATTTCGGTAAACTGATCACACTTGCAAAAAGTCTCCAATGTAGCGGAATGATGTTATTGACCCCGTAAACTGTCTTGCAAGGCGAGACGACCGTTGACCGAAGTATGACGAATTCGGGAAAGGTCGGGGAGTCCGTGCTCTTTGACTAGACTGATACTTACATTCTGATCCCTACCTTCTTGAAATTAGATAATAATGAAGTCGCTTCCTGAATCCCTATCCAATTTCCGCTTCTTTGCCTCGAGTGCCGCAACTTGTCATAATCCTGTCATCGGCTCGTCTGCCGGTCCATGCATCCGGTCCGTCCGCCCTCGACACATAATTCGTCGGCGGAGCCACCCTTTCAAGATGACCTCCGCTGATGAGATGAGTTGCCGCCGCGCCGCCGGTGCCTCTTTAGACACACTCTCAAGTTTTTGATCATGTTCTCCACACGTGTTTACATTTATCCGCGTCCCTTCGCTTTCGCCGCCTCGGAGCGACCGACCCACATACACTTCTTCATTTTTTCAACAGAAGATCATGGCGAGTACGACGGCGACCGGCGGTCCTGTCGTGGCTCCTATTCCTACTGAAAATGCTTCGAAAAGCAAGCGGAGACGCTATTTTGCCAATGGAAGAAGTCGGACTATTGAGCTATCAACTCTAGCTGAAATTGATGAGGAAGAGTTTGCAAAGACAGGTATGCACTCCATTAGTGATCAAGAATGACCGTGCTTTTAGAAGGTGCCTCTTCACAAACCGAGAAACCTGAAAGAGTACTGACAACTCAAGATGACATGTGCATCGGAACAACGGGAGGAACCTACAAGTCACTGAAACGAGGATCTGTGAAAGCCCAGGCTTTGAAACTAAGTGAACGGCTCGCTCAGAAAGGTAAGAAAAGTTAGATGAGAACTTGTATACGAGAAGCTCCAGTAGCTGCTGAACATGCTGCAAAAGAACGGGAAGAAAAGATTGAGATGGAGAAACAGAGTTGCTCAAAACCCGCTCCAATTGATGTGAAGTTGAGGAGGAATCTGACAGACATTCGGAGAGATATCAGAGACGTCAGAACATTTGAGGTTGGTTCTCTCTAACATAGTATTCCCTTTCCCAAAGTTATCCAATTGTTTATGGTGCGACCGCACTCGGTCCCTCTTTTTCTCTCTCAAGTAATAGTACATAAGTGGATGTGATAAAAGGCAATGAGGTGTGCATTCGGGTTCAGTGTTGTTTGCTTCGTCCTTCCTCACGCCACTGTCCCTCCCGGGCCGTCTCCGCCGATGACAGTTTCCCTTTGTTGGTCTAAGCTCCCGCTCCTCTTCTTCTTATTCCTCTCTATCGATTGTCGTTTTTGTCTGTGATATGGCATCGACTTATTCGTATGCAGAGTTCAACAAAATATTCAATGAGACTATTCCGAAAACTGAAAACTTGCCTGTAGTGGTAAGAGCTTTTCTCCATTTAGTTATCCCTATGATTGTGACTGATTATCTACTGTATCACGGCAACCAATCTTCCTTTCCTTCAGACCACCACCGATTTCACAACTCCACAAGACTGGCCCCAACCACAACAACATGAATACCCGCAGAACTGCCACATTCCAATGCAGAGGTTTTTTTTTCGCAAGCCTCGTCACTTCTCACAGTTATTTTCTAGACATCCCATCTCAAGATCAGCATCTTTTGTTGCTCCAGCTCCAATGATTGTCTACGGAATGCCTCCTGGTCCTGGAGACCGAATGTCTATGATTGATAGTCGATGTGACAGTCGAATCGGGGAATACGCAATGCCCTTGTACTATATGCCTGCCCCCGCTCCCCCACAACCAATGTTCCTCCCGTATCCTTCACAGAAAATAGGAATGAGTCCGTTTGACCAGCCAGGAATGGTTATGATGTCCGGCCACCCTGGACTACCGTACCCCGAGGTTCAGATGCGTCGAAAGATGAAGTCCGGAGATTCCCACAGAAGGAAGTCTTGGTGTTCGAGAATCTGCTGTGCAGGGTTTGCTCAACTTCTCTGGACGATAGTGTGCATAATCTCTTTCGGTATAATTGCTTCGTTGATCCTGGCCCTCTGTTACATGTGATAGACCAACCCCCCACTCCCCCTGCTGGTTTTTGTATATACTTTTGAACAATAACAACAACAAATCAAACATTCCGGCGAACAATAATAAACTATTCTTATCAGATTCGCTTGTTGAATATCAGAATCACAATGAGTTGCAAGAAAAGGAAGAAGAGTTCGATGAACGAAACAATGGAGACTCCGATGAGAACGCCGAGGATTCCTCCGAGGTACGACATGAACTTGGTTAGCTGAAATGGTCTCTTAGGCTTTCAGTTAGAGTGGACTCACATCCATCAGTGGTGTCTCTTTGTAAATCATGTAGTCCAGTTTCGGAAGTCCAATTCTGAGTAGAACAGAGTCAGCGTTTTTGTTGTAACAGGCAGTTTTGTTGATGTTTGACTGTTCACATTCCACCACTCTGCTTGCATACGGAAGTCTTGAAAGCTTCGAGGTGTAAACTGTTTGAGAGCAAGGAAGAGGACAATAACACTGCGGCCACGTGGAAGGATCTCCTTTCGTATCTACCAAGTCTTCTATGCAGTTTTCTGAAATTCAAACTCTAGATTCTGCTGGAGATCTCGTCGTACTCTGAGAAATGTTACAAGAAACAGCACTATCAGGCATTGGATACCTTGGATCCATACATTGACAAGTATCCTCGACAACATCCTGGTAGCAAGATCGAAGACATCCCTGATCAAAAACATACTAGCTGAATCAAACTTTAACCTACATCAGTTGTATATTCTCCCTCGTAATAATAAGATCCAACTTCTTTCAAAGATTCGACACACTTTCCGTATTTCCCACCCAATCGAAAGTAGTCTTTCTGGAATCTTCAACTATCCTGGTTCTAAAACTCAGTTTTTACTCTATCAATAGCTATCCTAGATTCAAAATGTGGAGCAGTGTTGATTCTGACTGATTCAGAAGAGACAACCTCTTCTTTAGTCGACGTGAAAACCATTACTCCCGCTGTCTGTGTCCATGGAAGATACTCATCTTGTTTCACATTCATCTGCATTTCAAGTCCTCCGTAGTATCCGGGAGATCGAGCTTTGTATTCGAAAGACGAGTTCATATGATTGAATGTGAAGCAGTTTCCCAGCACTTTATCGTTCCATTGCACAAAGTTTGAACTGGAATTGTTGTTCGGACTAGTTCGATTCATGCTAGACTTACTCTAGGTCAATCAGTTGTCTCTCATAAGCCACCCACAGAAACATATCAGCTGCAGTCCACGAAAGATTCAATCTGGTCTCCAAACTGTATCCTCCTATCAGAAAAGGAATGATGTCTCGGACAAGGGTAGGATC
Source organism: Caenorhabditis panamensis (assembly GCA_900883565.2). Classification (NCBI taxonomy): domain Eukaryota; kingdom Metazoa; phylum Nematoda; class Chromadorea; order Rhabditida; family Rhabditidae; genus Caenorhabditis; species Caenorhabditis panamensis. Next base: position 31,644 of record LR537678.1, on the reverse strand, counting down.
GTTTGTGAGCTCAGTAGCCATCTAAAAATAACCTTCTGATCAGAAGAAATTCAGGGAGTAACCTCATCCAACTGATCTGCTCCAATGTTTCCATAAGTGGCGTTAAGAATTTGATAGATTATTTTGTCTGTAATCTTTTCATTTTAACTGTGGCTCTCATAGACTCTTTTACTGAACAGGCATGACTTTCCAAACATATTCGGACTGCAAACACAATAGTAACTTCCATTTGTATTCACACAAGTTGCATTTGAATCTTTAGTTTTGCACAGAGTCGGATCTTCGGCACATTCATCAACATCTGGATTCAAACTTGAAAGGGGAATCGCATCAGTGAAGACGGCTACCTGTTGTGCAGTTGAATCCAGTCCACTGTGGAGTACATGTGCAATTGTAACTGTTTGGTGGTCCAATTATATCTTCACACTCTCCCCCATTCTGACAAGGTTCTTCATCGCAGTAAAACCTCTCTTCCTCACACAAAGTTCCCTTCCAATCTGAAGTACACTGACAAGTAAAGGTGCTGTCTAGAAGGTCGTAAGTTGGGATACAAGTTCCACCGTTCTCGCATTTGTTAATGTAACAGGAGTTGAATGCTGAAAGTAGACATTTTGATTATGGCAGGCGACTCTCCCTACTTTCACAAGTCGAATTCATGTAGAGATTGAGGCAAGCACAAGTGAAAGAACCATTTCCCAAATCAGTACAAGTTCCACCGTATAGACAAGGTTTGGAGGCACACGGATCAGCCACTAAAAGCAAAAATTTGCTCAGTTAGCAACTGTTCAATTACCACAAGCAACTGTCTGGTTTGTGTTGGGACATAGACAATAATGACCGACTTGATCATCCGTGATTCCGCATGTTCCACTTCCACAATCTACTGACGCACACGGAGTAAGAGTGGCTGCGTTCTGGCAAGCAGAACCTGTGTTTAGAGGGTTGCAAAGACAAGAATATGCAGTTGCGGATGTCTGGATACACTTTCCAGTTCCAGCTGCATCACCACATGGACCAGAAGTACAAAGATCATTGAGTGAGTAGACAGAAGCTGCTCCGGGTTGCATCGCCGCATAGGAACAAGTTGCGAGGAGAGTTGCAAGGAGACTTCCAACCAGACCGAGAACTGAAAAGGAAGTGGTTACTGTATGAAGTAGAAAAAATGATTTACGTCCTCCTGAACCTGGTGGATCTGTCAAAGTGTTCGATGTTGAGAGCAAACATTGTCCTTGGGTACCGCTCATGGCTAAACTTTTTTCTATGACCTTGACTAAACCAAATCAAATCCATACTTGCATAATTATAAGTAGAAGTTGGATTAGCTTCTCTATAAGCTATCAAAGCGTCTCTGCAGTCTGGACCAGTTGTAATGGTGGTTGAATCAACGTAGTAGTCCGTAAACGTAGCAGAGGAATCATCGAAGCAGCCGACGTAAGTTGTCTGAACAGTTCGTGCCGTTTGGCATGTGGCACCGTAATAATCAAATGGACACTGACAGTAAGGGGTTGTTTCACTGAAAATGAGAGAACATGTTCCACCATTCAAACAGTATCCGGAACATGGATCTCCAGAGTCTGAAGTTTTGATGTTTTGATGGTTGGTAGCATTGACAAACATTGGCACTGTTCCCCATAGTAACCAGTGGTACATGCACAAGTGTAAGTCGACCCTGACGAACTACAAACTCCATTCTGCAGACACGGTTGCGGTGAGCAAGGGTTGGACGTCACTACGATTTTAGTAGTTTGGTGGCTGACACAGGAGACTCAATACTTACACATCGTGCAATCAGTTCCCGTGTACCCGGCTGCACAAGTACACGTCGGAACACCATCGACCATGTTGCACTGCTGATTAGAGATTGTGCATGGACTCGGCGAGCAGCTGGTCGGGCCGGTGCATACTGTGTCGGAGGTTTGAGTGGATTCGTCGGAGCACGTGCACCCGGAACATGTGGTTGCTGAGGTGCGATTGGCCGGGTAGCAGTAGCCATGAGCACCGCAGTCGTAAGGGGTGTCAGTCTGATGACGGGTTGAAATAGATTGGAATGAGCAGTTGTTTTACCTGAGAAATGGCTAAAGGGGCAAAAAGAACAAAAAACAGAAGCATCATGCTCCAAGCTTTGAGTCAAATTCTAAGCGCTTGGATACCACAGTGAAATTCGAGAAACGTATCGTATTTTTGTGAGAAGTGAATAATTTATGAGCCAGAAAAAAAAGTACACAAAGGCTTACAAACAAACATGTACATAAATCTGAGATCTGTTCTTGAACCATTCATCAATCTTCTTTTATCGATACCGTACTTCGTGTAGAGGCGTCAGACGAACTCTGAAAACCCGATGAGGGTTGACTCTTTTTTTGAGAAACTTACGCTGTTCCGTCCCTCTTCGAATCGTTTTCTGTGCAGCACACTAGCTGCGTAAAGCATTGAGGCAATTTTGTCTCTGTGGTCATCGTGCTGAAAGTTCTCTGATAGAAATAGTTCAATCAAGCCTTTGCTTACTGCTTCCTCATGATCTGTAGATCCGTGTCCATGTCCGTGTCCGTGTCCGTGACCATGACTTCCATGAGAACTTGTATGAACTCTTGGCTCTCCTAGCTGGAAGTAACCCATGTTGAGGTACCTCTGCAGGAACTCCAAGTAGCATCCGGATACAGTAAAGGCGAAGAGGTAATCCGCTGGGAAAAGAGTTTGAGTGAAGATCATGCAGATCAGTGTGGTGCTGGAGAAAGGGAAGTTCTCATCCGTCAACTGATATTTGATGAGTGACGTTTGGAAGAAAGTGACTCCGAAATGAACCCAAGCAAGAAGAAGTCCTGCAAAGCAAGCAAGAGGCAAGAAGCGTTTGGTGGCAATGCAATCGGCGTCGGACAGTGCCAGGAGACGACGAACTGCGAAGTACTGCAGCCATTGAGTTGCCTGAAACAATTGTTTGTTCTCTGCTCTCTTCCCCTTATTTCATTTCCACTCACATGAACCATCACCAGATCCGCATTCTGAATGATGGCGTCGGAGAGAAGAATGAACCCGTCAACTCGCTGATACTCAGTTTCCACCGATTGCAAGATCTGCAACGCATTCCTGATTTTAGAGCAAAAGAGCATCTGACGGGAAACACAATCAAATAGTCACACTGCTATAAAACGCGGTCCGGGTCGACACCTATCTACAAAGATCGAGGTGTAAATAGGAATCCAAAAAATCACACCTATAAACTCGCGAAGGGGAATGCCTTTTCGCGGTGATAACAGTCTGTCCGAGAAAAACGTGCTGATGATGTTTGGGGAACTCACTAGTTTGATGAGAAGAACGAAGCAACATCCGAAGAGGATTGAGATGTCTCCACGGGCATGCGCTTTGTGGTGGGCGTCGAGTCGTTCGTTTCCGATGGTACAGGAGAACGCGTAGAGCTGCAAGTTTGGATGATTCGGGGGAGTAAACATTGCGGAATAAGTCGAAAGGCGGAACCCGTAGAGTGTCGGCTGCATCAGGATGCGCCCTTATATAAACTTTTGTGGATGCTGGCGCTGTTCGCGGTCCGGGCCACAGTAAAATACCAATGTGTGTGTGTGTGTGTGTGTTTTTCTCCGGGACCTCGGTTCCAATCCATCGGTTACTGTGGCCACTTTGACCGTCTTTTTGCAGTTTTTTGTTTCAATTTGTAGCCGCCACTTACCGCTGCAAAGAAGAAAACTTGCACAATATCAGCGGCCAAATTGATGTAATCATTGGTCATGTAATGTATTTCTACCAGGTGATCAAAATCTAAAACGACTCCGATCATTGCTTCTGTTTAATCGGTTCTCCAGTACCTATAGTGTAGTAAAAATAGAAAAGCCATTTGAGAGTTGACATGATCATGACGATAGGGGTGATAAGAAGGAAGAAGGCGACGACTGCTTTGCTGACGGTCAACATCTTCGTTTCCATCTTCGGATGCTCTGTGTAAACTCGAGAAATGTCTTTCATGAACTCCTTGAGCATTCCACGGACTCCTTCTTTTCTCTGGAACAAGAATAGACTGTTTACAGATCAGAAAACGCTTTGGGAACCTTCATCCGTTTCTCAATGTCCTCCGCCCGCTCCTCGGCTCCTCCACATGCCAACCAATGAGTGACAAGCAGGATCGGGAAGAATTCAGAAGCACAGGAGATGATTGAAGAGGAGAGGAGTCCCTTGTTGATGTAGTACCACATTTTCTGAGTTCCGTGAAGCTCGGATGCTGGATTGCATTCGTAGTGTCTCTTGATCACGGGACACCAGTATCCTTCCAACTCTTTCCGCTGACAAAGCTCCTGAACATCACATTAGTTACTTGAAAACAATGTTTGCTTACTTGATGACTCAAATATCCCTTGTAGATCACCACTTTCATCCAGACAACTGTGAAGGTGATGTTAATGAACAGTCTTCCAACTTTGTCAAGATTGGAACTGATTGCTCCATAGAATCGACGATGCAGGATGTAAATCAGAGAAAGACCCGAGAAAGCAGCCATCAGAATATCGTAGATGGCTTCAATGTAAAGTTCCGATGGATACAGAGCATCAACAAGTTTGTCACAACTTTGAAAAGCGTAGTCGAAGACGATGAAGTAAAGGTAACCGAGCATGATTCCGAGGGTTAGAGCGATAGCTCCGATGAGGGCCGGGTCGGGGATCTCGTGAGGTTCATCAAGTTTTGGAAGTTTCCTAGTTCGGAAGAGAAACTCCAGTTGAATGATTCCACAGCAAAACATTAGAAGAGCAACTATCTGGAACCTTATAAGGTGGGATTACTGGAGAGTACTGTAGGTAATACCAAATGATAGATACGCAGATAGTAGATGGTGTCTTCTCTGCTAAGAAGCACGTAGAAATTCATAAATACGCAGAGAATGAAGATGACGTAGAGAGTCACGGAGCAGAAGTAGTGGATCTGAAAGGAAACGTTATGACGTGGCAATTGGCTTGTTGTCTCACATGTTTCCCCCATTTCTGAACTCGCATTCTAGTCGTCCAAAATAGAAACAAGAGTAGAAATCAGGAACAAAAAGCGGAATTCGGAAGGGGGAATATAAAAATGTGGAGAATGATAAAGGATGGCTGCTGGCACGGTCTCCGAGTAATTATGGGGCCGCACTATCGGAGCAGACATTAAAATTTTATAGGTTTTCTCTTACTGTGTTGCGTGATGGTGATGTTTCCCAGGAGAGGAGGGGAAAGAGAGAGTTACATTTTTTGATCTTGTCCGGTTTTACGGTCGGTTTCGTATTGACGTGCACATCAGGAACTGGGTCGTCATCTTGCAGAGAAACCGTGACTTTTTGGGGGAATTTGGGAAGGGAAAGGTGTCAAGTTATGACCATCAATGGGCGACATCAACCACAGTGAGTCAAGCAGAGACAATGTGAAGAGGGGGCGAGTACAAACACAGACTGGGGGAACACCCCGTGTTATGGGCTCTAAAATAATAATGCTCGAAGATTGTTGGTAGTTTTTTGGAGGTGGGTGTTTGACCTTTTTAGGTTCCAGCCTCCCTCCCTCCAATCACAGTTTCAGTGTATCCCCAGTGACGTCATCACTCAATGATTCATCTCATTACGCGAATCTTGTTCAAAGTGTTACAATATCTTCTTCATCTCACCGTCAGTCTTCTCATCGCAACGATCGATATTTCGCCTCCGAATGGAATCCTCCCGAAACCTGCGCTTCTCCCGTCGCCCCGCTTTCTTTGCTTCCTAATGTAGGCCAGTGTCTTCGCACAGTCTGCGCAGAGAAGCCGGCGACGGCAAAATATGCTTCCGATCCCAAATATTCTTCGATTTTGTGTGTTACTACAACTCGTCGACCTGGTTAACTCTCAGCTGTTCACGCCTTGTGTAGGTAATGGTAAGAGGGTCAGTTGGTCAGAGATAAGACCGTCTTTCTTCCAGGAAAGTCAGCTCTCGGAGAAGTTTGTGATGTGAACGGAGACTGTGACAACAAAGGATCAATATGCTTACGGGGCAAATGCAGGTGATTGTTTGAACTGACTGAAAGACCCGAATGATAAAATGCGTATTCAGATGTCATCCTCACTACACTGAAACTAGAGACGAGAAGGGGCGCCTCCCAAAATGTGCTCCGCGTGAGTTGATTTCATAACAACAAACCATCGCTCACTCTGACTTTTCAGTTCCGGCTAAAGTTGGGGCTCCATGTTCGACAAAATGCCGTGAGCCTCTATTCTGTAGGAATGGAGAATGTCAGTGTGTTCAAAGAGGAACTACAAGAATATCAAATGGAGAGTGCGTGACCACTTCAAGAGTCGGGGATCGTTGTTCAAGGCACTATGACTGCACTTCTCCATTCTCTGCATGTCTCAACTCTCAATGTGTTTGTATTTCTGGAACAATTCAACAGGTTAGTCAGTTGAATTTCAATTCTATATTCAACAACTTTCAGGGAACTCGGTGTGTTGCTGCTGCCAACTGTCCTCTCGGCGGTCTTCCAGGTCAGAGTTGTGTCCGTCGAGTCGACCCATCTCTCGCATTCAACCTACCACCGGACCAAGATAACTGCCCATCTGGTCAAGTTTGTGTCACTGCTGCAGACAGTCAAGTTGGTAAGTGTTTACTCTTTTCAAAACAAGAAAATACTCCGTGATTCAGGTCACTGCTGCCCTGTTGTCTGCCCACTGGCAAGCCATATCGATGTGAAGTATTCGTGTGATCCAGATGCAGCAGCTGCATTGAAATGCCCTTCAGATTCTCACTTCTGTCATTTGCTATCTGGTATGTTTACTGAACTCATGAGCAATGTTCATTGTTACTTCCAGACGGTAGTTTCTCGCAAGCAGTCTGTTGTCGTCGCCCGTGTAACGCCATGGCTCCAAATGCCCTCTACGCCAACAACCAATGTATTCCACGAGGCCAACTGAACTCTGCATGCACCACGAATGCTCAGTGTGGTGGTGGAGAAGGAATGGAATGCGTGAAAGGACAGTGCCAATGTCAACAGAACTTCCATCCTGCTGTGGATGCTCTTACACATCCATTGAAGAACCCATCACAGACATGTTCGAGAGATTGTGAAAGTGAGAATCTTTCGAGAGACACCAGTTGCATGAAGGTATGAAAAGCCTTAACTTCAACTAATCCTTCTTATTTTTGCAGAGTGTCCCACTCGGATCTCTCTGTTTCATTCAAAAACAATGCCCACAAAATTCCGGGTGTTACCGCGGAAGATGCATGTGCAGATGTGGATTCGCTGCGAAGAACGGAAAGTGTGTGGCTCTCCCTCCACCGCCAACCACTACTGCTGCTCCTGCTCGTAAGTTTCCAGATTAGAACATCAACAATTCAAGACATTCCTTTCAGCGGCTATCATCCCCGGAGTGCCTTTGAATCCTGGAAACGATTTGTTCAAACTCTTCGGACAATTCCTTGGAGGTGGGAACGGCGGCGGTGGAATAAACTTTGGATAAGGTTGCGAACAGGAGTCTCATTGTCTTTCTTTCTTTACATTACGAGGTATTTATTGCGTTTTTGTATAAATGAAAAGTTTTACTCTCCTTGAAAAATGCCCCGCAGTTCCAAAACAAGTCAATTCCACTTAGCCACCAAACTTTTTCTCTCCGTTTTATCTCTGCCCTGTGTCCAAACTTCCTTCCTGCTAACCAGCAAACCAATTCGGTGATCAACTGACTCTCGAGAGGCAGAATATCACAGAAATGTCAGAAACGCAGAGAAACAAGATGTTTTGATTGGACGAAGACGGCAAGGCCGTTCGGGAAAACGTAACGGAAAAATGGAGTAACCGGTTCAGTTCGTTGAAGAGACGCAGACGTTAATTTCAGTTTTTCGGTCAGAAGAGGAGGGTGTCCTTGAAAAGAGAATAGCCAGGGAATTGGGTATATAAGGAGACTCGTGGGCTGATCACATCAGTCGGCCAGCAATGACCGCTTCGACGAATCTCGCCACTGCGGTGGCAGTACTCTCCGGAGTCACTGTGTTTGCTTGTATCTTCTACACTGTCCAGATCTTCAACGACGTCAACTCTCTTTATGATGAAGTTATGACTGATATGGATAGCTTCAAGGTAACGTTTTGGCTTGAGTAGAACCACTATATAGCTCGTAATTTTAGGTGAAGTCGAACATTGCATGGGAAGCTGTTACCGAGGCTGCTTCTCCAAATGCTGATCGTGAAAAGAGAGGATACGCTCAATACGGTGGCGGAGCCGGAGGAGGTTACGGAGGAGGAATGGGAGGAGGACATGGAGGTGGTGGCTACGGAGGACAACAAGGAGGAGGATATGGCGGGGGCGTCGGAGGAGGTTACGGAGGTGGAGGTGGAGCCGGTGGATGCCAATGCTCTCCAAGCTCCAACACATGCCCACCAGGACCACGTGGACCACCAGGACAAGCTGGGCTTGATGGACTTCCAGGAGCTCCAGGACAGCCAGGACAGAGTGGAGGAGCCGGAGGATCTGCTGCATCTGAGGGAGGTGCTGGAGGATGCAAGGTGTGCCCAGCCGGACCACCAGGACCACCAGGACCAGCTGGTCAATTGGGAAGACCTGGAAACGATGGACAACCAGGAGCCCCCGCTTTCGGTGGAGGTGTTGGCGCCCCAGGAGCCCCAGGACCTCCAGGAGATGCTGGTACTCCAGGACAGAGAGGAGCACCAGGAGCCCCAGGTCAGCCAGGAAAGAATGCTCAGGGAGGAGCTGCCCGCCCAGGACCACCAGGACCTCCAGGACCACAAGGACCACCAGGAAAGAACGGAGCTCCAGGAGGTGGATACGGAGCAGGACCACCAGGGCCACCAGGACCATCCGGACGCCCAGGAGGCCCAGGACTTCCAGGACCAGACGGACAGCCAGGAGCCCCAGGAAACGACGGAGCACCAGGAACAGATGCTGCTTACTGCCCATGCCCAGGCCGTGGAGCTGCACACCCATCTGCCGCAGTTGGAGGATACGGTGCTGCTGCTGCAGGAAACCACGTCTCTGGATATTCCCATCGCAAGGTCGTTCGTTCCCGTGTTGTCCTCGCGAAGAAGCGCGTCGCTGTCAACCGTCAAGTTATTGCCAACCGTCATGCATAATTCCAGGAATCCCAATAAAATTGTGTTTTCCAAATAAGCATTCATTCTCAAGGTTTCAAAATAGAGCAGACAAAGTTATCACAGTTTATCACTTATTCGGTGTACTTGGTTGCTGGCCAGTTGGCATCGATGTAGTCCTTGAGTTCGACCAAGTTGCGCATGCGCACGTAGTACTCGCGAATCTCCGGCAAATCGTCGAAGATCCCGTCGTCCCCCTGAAATTGCATTTACTCTTTTACGTCTCTTCTGGGAATTCTTCTCACCTCGTCGAGAGCCTGGAGAACTCCGAGGATGTAGACGTCACACCAGTGGATCGACTTTCCGACGAAGTAGTCTCCCTTGCTCTTCTTCAACAAGTCTTGCATGATCTCGAGCTTCGGTCCGATTGCCTTCTTGTAGTTCGCCATCGCTGCTTCCTAAAGAGATAATATGCCAAACGTATAAAAACGAAATGTACCTTGACACTCTCATCCGCATATTTCGCCATGGCTGCCATGTTGAACAGGTCAGCGAACCCATCAGCCATCATATCAACCTTTGCCGAATCGGTCTTGGTGGCTCCACCGAACCATCTGTCCGGATCGATCGACTTCGCCAGGTAACGGCAGATCGAGACAGTTTGGCACAGAGTAGTCTTACCTCCGTCGATCTCCACGAATGGAAGTTGTTTCATTGGGGCTTCTGACCATCTTATGTTATCTAATTGATGTTAAAGAGCTACTCACTATCTTTCATGGCCCCCGTGAAATCGGATTTCTCCATTCGGTAGTCCTCAAAGTCCACTTTCAAGTAGCTAAAAGAGCAAACTTCAAACTAAGCAACCCATTAGTTGACCTACTGGAAAACGAGTCTAATTGGCTCGGCACGTCCACGCATGTTCACGTAGTAGAGTTTGTAACGATGTTTTTGGTCGGGCGACATGACGAGAAAGGATACTTGGAACGAAGAATACGAGCTGGAAACTGGCAATTCGAAGGAGAAGAAGGCGTATGTGGGAGAGGGAGGCGGCGACAAGCCAATAATCAAAAACACGTTTTTGGCGGAGCAAAAATAGATGAGAATGGGGAGAGGGAAAGCGAAGTGGAAGGGGAAAAGGGAGGAGATTTATCGAGATACAAATGGCAGATGGAAAGAGATGCAGTTAGGGCACGACGGACCAGAAACCCACGCATCAAACACCATGTGTCGTTCTTCAAAAAACTGCTCAGGACAATGGGTTTGTTCCGGTGTCTGAATCCGGGTTAACTTCTTTTCGTGACACTTGAATTAGCTAATGTGGTTGAGTGAGAACGGCTCAAAAAAGCAGGAAGCAGAAGTGAAACACGTAGGCGCCGTCCGGCTCGTTTCAAAAAGTCGATGAGAGCAAGCTGTCCCGGGCCCCGGCAAACCTAGTATAGCGCGCATGCACAACACAAAAATGGAGCTCTTTTCGTTTCGGCGTCGTCGTGGCGATGAAGGCGGGACGAAGGAGAAAGCGCACGTCGCATCGGGCTCGAGAAGGGCTCCGCCGCGAGCACGATGACAATTGACGAGTCTAGGAGGAAGGGAAAGGCAGACTTGGACTTTGGTCGGGTACATTTATTATTCATCAAGTAATAATGAAACGGAGAGGAAATGTAATGAAATACGGATTAGTGGGTTGAATTGAAACTGGAGAAGAAAAGAAGGAGTAGAATGGGTTAGAAAACGGTTCCGGAACTGGTTCCATGAGTTCGAGGAGCCAAGTGAGCATCAGGGCTTACGATGCTGTGAATGGGGCGAGGAACGGTGTTGCGGTTGGTTCCAATGCGGGTTTTATCACGGATGCATTGCGGAACAATCAGGTCTATAACTCCACGACGGACTGTTTTGTTCATTGTGATATAAACGATGCAGACGGAGCCTGAAATGCTTGATGAGGTTATGTGCAGATTCAATTTTCATATTCGTATCTGAAGCTGTAGCCTATATGTTTTTGTCATCATATGCTGCAGAGCTCAGTTCCAAATCACAGATTTCAAAATGCTGACAAAAAGAAAACTCGTGCTGTGACGAAGACAAGTTCCCAAGCAACACGTTTGTTTTCCTGCTCACCGTGAGCACACTGCCAAGCAAGTTGGCCGACAAGGACAACGGACGGGGGCGAATAGAAGAACTGCATGTAGACGTAGATGTAAGCGGCGATGGCGTTGAACGAACAGATCAGGACGGATTGGAAGAAGATCTGAAGACTCCGAGTGTTACCTGAACCAATTCCTTCTACATACTTGTGTTTGAGTCTTTGACAGAGATTCCGATCGAAAATGTCGGCTCTTCGCAAACAACAGAACACATAGATACGCGTAGATGGCGGTAGTGGCCCCAGAGACGACACAGTTGTTGATGGTGTGGGCGATGTTAACGTAGTCAGTTGCCTCAAAACAATTAATTTCGTACAGCTATACGATCCTCAGGGAACCTCATGACCGGGTAGCATCGGATTGAAGAACCAGCTCATATAGTTGGAATTGAAGAGTATGGGTTTGGTGAAGAACATTGAGTAGAAAGTGTAAATCACAGGGATGAAGATGGTGAAGTACATCTTGCGACCGATGAATATTGTTCGAATACTCATGTGTTGGTTAACATCGCAGCATCGGTTGATTCCGAGGAGAATGCAAGAGGCACAGGATCCCATCCAACAACCTAACAAGCACTCTTTTATTCGTTTTCCTAGCAGTTACCTACCACAACCTAGTGATCCCATAAAGAAAATGAAGACAGGATGAGAACAGAAAGTGGCTCCTTGTATTCCCAAATAACCAGTTGCCACAGAATTAGTTAGTATACAACAGATGTCTAGAACTCCGAGGCAAACCATGATCTTGTAACAGGAAGACTTCATCAAGTCACTTCTCGCGATGACAATCAGACAAGGGATGTAGATCAGCTAAATGTTAGCAGTTCAACAAGTTCAAATCAAGAAAAACTTACCAGCAGTATGATCCCAACCGTGAGGAAATAAGTTCCAATGTAAGGACGAGGACTTCCAAGTTCATAGCCATCGATTCCTGTGCAGTTGAAGAAGTATGGATGCAGATGGAATCCACTGCGAACCACATAGTTCAGACTCTGATCCAGATCGCTTGTCAGCAGATTCATGGCTAGAATGCGACCGTAGCCCCATCCTCCCTCGCTTTTAAAGGACCGGTAATCCGAGTGTGTAGTGCACGACCGTAGTCCCGCTCCGTGTTTTTCTCGAGTAATCTTCTTCGGTCAGGTCCAAGTTCCATTCAAATGGTAATCTCGTAGTAAGTAGTGGATTAGAAAATGCTACTAGTGCAGCTGAATCATGAATGGAGGTTTTAGAAAAAGGAGGATCACGAGAGAGATTTCGTGATTGAATTCTGATCCCGGCACAGAGATTGTTCATTGGAAACACTCTTTCGGTGCATCATTTAAATGCATTTTCCTGAAAATGTGGCGCTATTGCGACAACAAGCGATTGAGCGCTGTGACAGTGTGTTGCGCAGCGGCGTCCTCGTCGCCGAAAGGTCAGCGTTGCCTAGGTTGAGAGAGCGCGCAAAGATGAGAGACGCAGACAAAGATCGATACATCTATTGACAACGCACAGCGTTGGCGAGTGTATTGACTTTTCAGGCAAATGTCTCTTCATTCGTTCGTATGCCAATCTGGGGATACGCCGAATCAATTTTTGTCTGTTGTATGCCAATCTGGGGATACACTGGCGTTTTGTTGCTTGTTGTTTGCCAATCAGGGGATACACTGGCGTTTTTGTTGCTTGTTGTATGCCAATCAGGGGATACACTGGCG
>LR537678.1:0-18416 GCA_900883565.2 Caenorhabditis panamensis | reverse complement strand
GTTTTGTTGCTTGTTGTATGCCAATCAGGGGATACACTGGCGTTTTGTTGCTTGTTGTATGCCAATAGGGGATACACTGGCGTTTTGTTGCTTGTTGTATGCCAATCAGGGGATACACTGGCGTGTCCATGGCCGGACAAAACCCTTTTCCCTTTCACGTGCTTCGCCTCTTCGTGGCGAAAGGGATCAACCGATTCTTCCCTTCGGGTGAGAATCGGGCCAAGAAGCACAATCTTATTGGTTTTTCAAAAAAGTCTACATCATCTCATCTAGAACTCAAACATTGGTATGGAATGGAACAACGACAAATGGAATCGGGAACGACAATACACCGGCTATTGTGTTATGTGCTTGCTGAATTGGTTCGTGATGCCTATCACCGTCCCTCCCCTGTTTTATTTCTAACTAAGAATTTGAGTGAATGAAACATTGAGATCAGAAAACAGTTCCACTATTTGTAGTTGTCGCCGCTTTCAGCACGTCACTTCCCGCAATGCTCATCATCCTTCTCGCTGTGAATGTTGAACCGACTCTTCCCTTCATTCGCTTTCGAACTATTTCTGGAAGAAGCAGATCGACCACTTTCCGTCGCACCGATTTGTTCCAAGTGATGTAAACTACACAAACGGATGCTGAAACATTCAATTGCAATTCTCGTGTTCAGAAGTTTGCTAGTACCGTGGGCGCATTGCCAAGCAATCTGACCAATGAGAATAACAGCAGGCGGCGACGGGAAGAACTGCATGTAGACGTAGATGAAGGCTGCAGTGGCGTTACAGGAACAAATTAGGACGGATTGAGTGAATATCTGAAGACTGATTTTAGAGAATCCAATATAGTTTAGACTCACTTGTTTCTGAGTTTTCGACAAAGCTTCTGACTGTGCATGTTGGTTTTTGTAATGGATCAGAAGACTCAAGTATCCATAGAGGCTGGCAGCGCATAAAGAAACACAACAGTTGTTCACAGTGTGTGGGAAGTTTACGTAGTATTCACTCTGAAAATCTGCACTATACAGCCTTTTTTTTCTCGTTTCCCTTACATCGAGACCCAGAAATGGGTTAAAAAACCAGCTCATGTAGTTGGAATTGAAAAGGATAGGTTTAGTGAAAAACACTGCATAAAGTGTGTAACAGACTGGAATCATCATAGTGAAGTAGATGTTCCGACCGATGAACATTCTCCTGATTGGAAGATTGTGATTGATGTCACTGCATCTATTGATTGCCAGGAGAATGCATGTGGAACAGGAACCCATCCAACATCCACAGCCGATTGCTCCAGCAAGGTAGATGAATCTGGGGTAGGAGCAGAACGTGGCTCCGATGAAACCGAGGAATCCAGTGATTAGGGAGTTGACTGTCAGGCAGCACGTGTCCATTAGACCCAGGTATAACATGATTTTGTAGCAGGAAGACTTCATAAGCTCACTGCGAAAGATCACGAATAGACAGGGTAGGTAGACGCTCTGAAAGAATACACTGAAACTGAATATCTACTAATTAAACTGACCAAAATCAGAGTACCAACTGTCATGAAGTAAACCCCGAGAATCGGTCTCTTCTGTCCGATTGCAAATGGATCTTCAACTAAAGAACAGTTATAATAGAAAGGATGAGGCTGGAACCCATTCCTCACATAAAAGTTAAGAGTGGCATCCAGATCATTTGACATGAATTCTTCAATCTTTGCCATATTGATCGAAATTTGGAATGGAAATTCGAAGAAAAAATACCGGCGGAGTGGTGAATGAACCACTTTTATATCGTGTTTTGATTTTGAGGAACGCCTCGTAATCCGGCGGTTCTTTTCTGGATTACGCTTGTTCATTATTCGGACAAGAAGCAGTGCGTCAAGCAGATTTCGAAAATAGGAAGTGAACTGGCGGAGGGATGAGTGAATGGCAAGTGGGGAGAAGTCATCAGGTGACGTTTGATTCTTTGAGTCAGGATGATGTGACCTGTGAGTCAAAGTGAACTATCAAAAAACGAATGGATGCATGAAACTTTATTTAATCAAAATGATTAGTCAGTTGGAAGTGGAGTTCCGAGAGCGAGAGCCGGGAAGACCTCGGCGACGATTTCCCTAGAAAACAAGTAATAAGCAGGACCCAGTCCTCCATCAACTAACTCGTTGTCGATGGCTCTGCCGACGGCAGCTCCGAGGAGCATGGCGAAGAAGACGAAGACGATGGAGAGTTGACGGAACATCGGAAGATGAAGACTGGCGATTGTTGAATCGGTGAATTCTAGAGGGACAGGGAGTCTTTTATAGTTTTTGAAAAGCGATAAAATGGTGATAAAGACATAATGTTATGGTTTTCGATGAGTCATACAGTCACAGCTCATCGTTGATCATTGGGCATTCCAGGAAAGCATTCTGCAACATTATAGTCCCAACGCGTCGTGAAAAAAACCCAGGTTGTCCAAATGTACCCCGTGGAATGCAGGATTATATTTCTGCCACTTCTCAACCGTTTTTCCAGACAACGAGGAAGCGAGTATCCTATTTGTGGTTCTTATTTATATTCTCACTTCGCAATAACATGTCACCAACAGGATCTCGAATTCCGTCTCGTGTCCACCACCACCCTATCCATCCAGATCGACTCTTCCTCCACTTCTCTTTTTCTGTGTGTTCATAATATAATATGATGCAACAAAACGACTGCGACGGCTCGAATATCAAATTCAGCAAATTCAGCCAAGTGTGAACTCATCGGGGTCCGTCTTCTCTCTTCTCGTATCTCGTCGTTTTCAGCCAGATCTCATCCACGTGGCACCACTTTCGGCACACGGCCACGAACACAACAAAGCGGCCGATAGGCAAAGTGAAAAAACACAATTTGAAGCTGTCTCTTCTTCTCTTTTCTTCGCTTTCCCGCCCGGCCACGAGGAGCCTTTCATAATCGAGAATCTAGTTTTTTCTCCTTGTGCTCGCCCGTCCATTGTATCACCTACTTCTTGTTTCGTCTCGTGTCTTTCTGTCCGTCGATCCGCCACATATCGGTGCTTCCTCAAACAGGAAACAATTTGGACGTCCCTCCCCAAATTGCATTGTTTCGCGGCGCCTCCCGCCTCCAACTCCAAATTCATCCCGAGGAACTTTGTTTATCTCTCAAAAGTGTCGCAAGACGTTATGCTTTGCCATAGTCAGGCAGAGTCCAAACTTCCCGCCGAACCCGCGAGTACACGCCCTTTTCTGCCTTCCAGACTGGTCCTATTCATCATGAATGCTCTCAGTGGATCCCATGAATCCTTCCAGTCCTCATCGCCGATTCGGGCTCTCTCTCTCAGTTTCCTTTGCCCGATTGTTATTCATCGGGCAGCAATTTGCGTAGTGAAAAGAGTGCCGTATCTAAATATTCATAAGGACCAGAGATTGACCAGCGCAATGTTCAGACAAGATGTGAAATTCAGCTTTCCTGGTTCGTCATGAAGAGCTATTTCGGTTCCCGAATCCAGGGTTCCGCCTTCAAAATATAGATTAGAACAGAGCATCGCGTGAGCAGTTAACAGGGCACTTCGTTTTCTATGAGATATGTATCCGTTGGTTTTTCAACAACCCTGCTTTATATTCTATGCTCTTCCACCCTCTTACCTGCTCGTATCATCGAGACTAAGCTCTAAAGCCTCCACCCTCATATTTTAAACTTTCTGCAGAAGTGAAGCTGACAATGAGCCGTCTAATGAACCTCTCTTCTGCTCTTGCTTCCATTCCAAGAACTATGAGCTTCTTTCTGAAACCGAGAAGTCACATGTCGTCTGCACCAACTGCTCGATTCCCCCCTTCAACCGTTGACCTTGCCCTCCTAATTCCGTCTTCCAAATCCATCGTGCGAGCCTCCCAGCCGCTTCTTCCTGCCCCTCCTCTTTATTGTCATTTCCGTCGAACAGCACATGAAATGATTGAGTGAGCCCCGTCGAGCAGTTGTCTGTTACTTCTCACTCGATTATCTGATTATTCATCTCTTCCTTCCGGATAATCGTTCAGCCTCTAAGCAGCTTTTTTCCTCTTTCTCATCGAACATCACAGAAACTTTAGTTGTCATTGTGACTGAATGACTCGGTCTCTCTTCGAGTGTTTCTTTCCAAATCTCTGCTCACTCAAATTGATTTGATTCTGTTTCATTTTCCCGTGTTATGTTTGTGTTTTGTTTCGGAGCACTCTCTGCCTTGGATACTCCATAGTCGATTATATCGGAAACTTCAAACATCCCACTCTCTGCTCAAAACCAGTCGGTTTCTGAAAATCAATCGATTCTCGTGTTGCAACTCTTTGCCTCCCGGCGTGTCGAGTGGTGTGTGAACATGAGAAATCCAAAACCTCAAACATACCTTCATCTTGTCATCATATCAGTCAATCATTCACACACGTTTTTCATTGCCCGCCGGGCAGACGATGAGTTGAGAGAGTGGCCGCGCCGGACACAGACGCTTACAATGTGCAGAGAGTGCTCCGAATTATTACGTTAGCACTTGTCCGGACACCGAACTCATTCATCATTTTGTAGGCGATGCTGTCCTCGACTGGAAGGAGTTTCACTCCGCTCGATGGCTCCAATGGGACAAGTTCCCGAAGGAACCCGTTTGTTCAGGTGACACCCACCGGTATGTCAATCTCTTTTTGTGCATTCATCCTCATCCTTCTTCTTCTTCTTCCAGACCCCAACACCAACTCGCCAGACCGTCCATCACTCAACACACCGCCCATCTCATCCCGTGTTCGAGGCGAGAAGCTCGTCAACTACATGGAGCGCTCGCCGCCTTCATCTTCGGTGGCAATCGTACCGGGGTAAGCAGATTAGTCCGAGTGCTCTTTCCCTTTTTTCACCGCTCGTTGCTGCCTTCTTCTTGCTTTTTTTCCGCGACTCGTCATCATCGAAATTAAAAGAGTCGCCGAAGGGCATCCTTCTCCTCACTTTTTTCGTGTCCCATCTCCATTCATGCATCTCTATCTGTCAAGCTGCGTTGGCTACTGACCAAAAATGTAGACCTTTCCCCCAGATTATGCTCAATTATCCTCTAGATAACTGTGGGAACCAGACAGGAACGTGTGAAGAAGACTTTTGAACTTTCAAGCTTCTTCTCCTTCGTTCTCTTTTCACTGAAGTTTTGAGTCATGGAAAGATAAAGATTATCTCGTCGAGATCTTCGATTCCATCCCATTTTGTTGTCAGATGACGTTCAGACTGTCAGCTATCAAGTGACGCAGTGAACCATCAAGATTTGGAAGATCACACTATAACTACAGTGTACTTTTTCGAGTCAGAAGCCAATGTGCAACTTTTGTTTCATCAATGTTTCAGTTGTCTTTCTTCAAGATTAGTTTGTTTTATCCTTATCACTTTATCACTCAAATCCTCGCTACAAAGCCATAATCCGCTTTAGTGTAAGTATGTTCATGACATTTTTCACAACTCTCTTCTCATTTTTATGACGTGGCGTCCAAATGATTGTAATGTTTTCGTAAAATGAGTTGAATTATGATTTCCGGAAGATTTTGGACACGGAAATCATTGAAAAGAGAGAGAGACGAGTGTCTCGAGCCAGAACGTGTCTAATCCGCCGGGCTCCTAGGTAACGTGTGTCTCATTGCGACCACAAACTATTGTATCTATCCCATTATTCTGCCACTTCGTCCCTCTCCTCCACCTCCTCCTCCCCGACGTCTTCTTCTCTTCTCATTTCCTGTCGCCTGTCAACCGCATCGACTCCATCTTTCCGCCGCTAATTTAATAATTCGCAAGTTTTTTTTGTGTCCCTGGCTGCCACGCCAACCCCACGACTCAAATAATCTGCGGGGCTGCTGCGCACGGATTAGCAAAGTCCATCGCCTATCAGCCGACCGGATATCACCCCACTCGCCATTCTTTCCACATCTTCTGGCCATGTGCGTCGCCGCATCCGGTATGGACATGGCTCTGCTGATGCTACAAGTTTCTACGGAAATCTGAATCTAAATCCATTCGTGCACTGCTATTTATGCCTCCCAGTCTCATCTCCTAGTCACATGTCCCGAGACTCCATTCTGATCTGTCCCTTTGCTCTTTCTCCTGATATAATATCCAAGTTGTGTGTTCTTTCTCTCACTAATTGTGCCATCATCCTCTCATCTAACCTTCCAATTTTTTGTGCTCACCACCAACTGTCGTCTCGCACATCTTATCCCGCCGGTGGATCAGATAGTTGGTGAAACGGAGAGAAACATACACGGAAAACACGTCTGTGTTTCTCGGGTTCCGGTTCTCTCTCGACTATCTAATTTATTGGCAATGAATTATGAGAGGGTCGAGTTGTGGATGAATCGGTGAAAAGAAGTAGGAAGAAACAGAAACGATGATGAGCATCAAAATGAGGAAGGTACTAATGGAGAGGTTGGAAAGTTAGATGAACTGGAACTTGGAAACAATGAAAAATGAGAACAAAACAACAATAACTGAGTGTACTCTGAATAAACATCACCCACTTCCTGCTAGATTGTCTCCTATTTTAATCCGACATTTTTAGAGAAGCTCTACACTTTTTGGAGCTTTCTCTTGCAGTCTCCGCAGTCTCAATCACTCCCACGTCACTCAATTTGTGTTCCAATCCAATTGTCCCCGCACTTTCCCCACTCCCCTACTACGTTGTCATCTGATACTTGACCTCGGTGTTCCATGCATGTTCTCGGAATCTTCCGTGCCATCTGCAAGTCGTTTTTCTTCGGTAACGACTTGAAAACAACTCATATTCAGTGTCAGGTAGGCATATGTGCCCCTCATGAAATTCCCATTCACCACTCTGCCCGTCCGATTGCCCTCCCGATCACTTCTCCTCCCGTGTCCTCGTATCCCTTTCCTCCGTTCGTCACAATCCTCTGCTCCACCGATTCATCTTAATTCTGTCCGTCGCGGACTCTCCTCGATTGCCGTACTCTCTCAAGCATGCTGCTTCCAGCAAAACGGTTAGTCGAGTGATCGAGCTGGGCGGGGCGACGCCGTACAGGCGCGGCACAGCCCCGGGACCCTCTTCGTCGGCCGTCCAGCAACAGAGACTCGTCTCGGCCAAGTCGAGTGCATCCCTCGTCTCCCGGGCCTCTTCCAACTCGTCGTCCACCGCCAACAGAGCCATGATACAGTGAGTTTTCTATGCTTTTACCTAGATTAGATGCACCGCTTCTCCGTCCTTTTATAGCGCCCTCGGGTTCACTAAAAACAGAAGTGCTTCTCCCCTTCATATCTGTCACACTGCTTTTAAAACAACGTACAATTACACCTTCACACCTATAAACGCACAATTATTATGTCCCGGTGTAGAAAAAAAAACCCCATGACGTACTTAAAATGGGTCCTTGGGTCGATCTTTGGGTTCTCGAGATCTCTTCCGATTCCCAGAAAACTGGAGGAGTCGTGGACTCTTTGTTTGTTATCTCACTTGTTTTCGGATCTTTGTGTACTCTGTTAAACTATCTCATCTCACATTCATTTAATTACGAAAATAAGGTCAAAGTTTTTCCAAACATCACTTCTTTGCCATTCTTCTCTGACACCTTTTCGATCATGCATCTGAGGATTGAACAGTCCATTTGCAATGTACTTTCCATCAGTAAACTTAACAGAGTGTCCAGTGCCATGTCACAGCTTGTTGGCTTGTCACCTTCTCATGTTTCTTCATGTACCTTCTTCCCCTCCTCCAGACCACCTTCTTCCCTTTATTCTCTTCTTCCGTCCCTCATTCGGCTCTACGAATTCGTGTTTCCGGTTTCCATTTCCCTGTCATCTTCTTCTGGAAAGAGACATTCTAGAAATCAACAAGACACTCCATCAAAATCAAAATTATATATTTTTTCTGCTGATTCCCTGTCTCTCAATTAAAAGAGAACGGCTGGCGTGGGGTCCGTTTCAAAAAGAAATGGAGATCAAAACATGATGAATTATAGATGAGATATTTAGCCAAAGAAAAGACCCGGTCCGGGTGCTGACGTGGCTCAACTCATCGGTTATTCGGAACCTTCATTATACAAATGAGAGCACGAGAGTCGTCGGTTCCTCAAATGAACTTTCGCGCACGTCGCCACCGACTTTTTGTTTATTTCTCAATCCATTTTTGCTCACTTCTTTTTCCCGGAAAACCTTATAAACATTCCGTCATCTTCTCTCTTTTCTCCTGAATCAATTCCAACTGTTACTTGCTCTAGTCTCTTATTATTATTTACTGGGAACGGAATCGAGGGAGTCATGAAGAGAAAGATTAACTTTTCGAGAGAATAGGATCAACTATTATTAAGAATAAGAAATGGTCTAGTGTGAAAGAATAGGAATTCTTAGAGGACCATACTACGGAGAAGGCAATGCGCATGGATCTAGGGGAGCAATCCTGCTTTGGAACTGCTGAACTGAGCCCTGATGTTTTCTCACTCTCCCCATTGTTTTCTTAGTCCGCAACCCCCGATAATAATCGACTACACCACTCGTTCGTCGGGTCCATCACTGACCCGATCTACGCGTCAACTCTCCCCGGCGCTTCCTGATTCCTCTATTTTTAACCTAACAGCAAAGAGTTTCGTTGGCTCCGAGGTCGAAAATCCGTCCAAAGCACACGGAGGAGCTCCGCCGCGGCGTCCGTGTCTCGGCTACGTGAGGTGTACTTTATTGTAAGGAATGATAGCAACAAGGAAGCGATGGGCACCCGAGCAGCCGCTTTTTGAAGATCACACGACGGAGCGGAGACCGAAAGATAAGGTTTATGGGATTCGGAGTATCATTGAGACAGAGGAAGAGTGACCAGAAATCACTTTGTGACATTGGTAGAAAAGTGGAGAGAATACAGTCTGGGACTCTGACTAGAAGGATCATGTAGAACTTTGTCCATCGGTATCATCATGTAATAGGATCCATCTCTGGTTAGTCTCGTTCAGAAGAACAACTCTGTTCATTGTGTCTCTTTGTCTTTATGTCTGTTCTAACTCTTTTCTTCTAACAACCCCATTTTCCCTGATTCTTCCATTTCCGTCGACTACAAATGTAATTGGGACATTTACGAGCGGCACACTCTTTTCTCGAACCGAAAAGAGAGTCATTACCGTAACCGTCTTTCGAATTTCACTCCGATTACCCCTCAACAGAGGAGGGTCTCTTCGAGAGCAGTCGGCCGAATGAGTCGTAACTTTTATATCCTTCTTCCTATCCGTCCCATGCTTGCTTGAGCTCGGCCGCTTCACTCCGGCTCCGACGTCTCGGCCCCGCCCCCTTTACTCTTACTGTCAACGAAAAGCACCGCCGGCATCCCAACCAACCCACCACTCATTCTCTTCTCCCTGTGCCGTCCGTCCGGGTCCCTCCAGACTCACTCCACTAACCAGTGTTCTTCGGTGTCCCTTGTTGTGTCTTCGTGTTCGTCTCATTCCTTGATCTGTTCTCTGGACTAAGCCTGATTCCCTAGATTACTGTTCCTGTATGGCACTTCTGATTGCACCGACTGTGGCAGCGTAAGTTAGGAAGGGGCAGTCACTCGTGTAGTCAGCATGAAACCGTCCGCACTTGCAGGCAAATCGCATCCGGGAGCACATCAATGGCTGCCGGATCAGGATGCGAACGCGAGAATTCCGTCGACAACCAACCGGATCGTGCTAGCATTGATGACCGTTCTAGCAACAAGTGAGTAGTCTTCATTAGTTCTCTTTTTGTCCCGTGCTCCTCAAGCACCACCCGAATCACAGTACTCCCCACTTTCCAAGTAGACAACAGACACTCCCTTCTAGTGCAGTTGTTCTTCTGCCAAATAGCTTTCCAATGAGTTATGAGCGTGTTTAGGTACGACGAAGATGTAGAGAGCAGAATGATCCCACTGGAACGTCCCAGCCACAAAGGGAGCATTCGGGACAACACACCAGACTCCATCCTCAGGCTCAACATCGGAGGCAGCAGTTATCGGATTCGGACCCGTTCAATCGTCAAATTTGGTCCAAAAACTCTTCTTGGTACTCAGATCTTCAGAAACGCGCATCATTCAACTGTTGCAGGTCGCTTCTGTCGTATGAACCACGAACATCGTCGTCAATGGGCTGACTGGTACTTTGAAGACCAAGACGAATACTTCTTCGAAAGAGTCCCAAGGTGAGAATCTGTGTCTGGGCGCCGTAGTTTGGTGTCGTCTTCTAAGCCGACGCGTCAGCTGTCCGCCAGAACCGACAGGCCATTAATTAGTGGATCGAGAAGCAGAAAGGGCCCGCTGAAAACACAACTGGAACCTTGTCAATTGCAGATATTTCGATCCGATTTACGACTTTTATGCCACCGGAAAACTGCATGTCCCGAAAGATCTTTGCTTCGATAAGTTTATGGCGGAACTCCGTTTCTGGGCAGTTTCCAAGTCACGCATGGACGAATGCTGCTCGCCGTTTGCTCAGTACTGCGTCACAATGGGTGGTGATCCGAAGTATACGGTTAGTGGAGGGAGGGAGTACCTCGAGAATCTTCAGGAGGGGCTTACCTTATCAGAATGTGTTTTAGGATGAGGCTGCTGAACTTCAAAAGGTATGAGAACAAACTAGCACATTCAATTTTGCTTTTTCTTAAACTTAAACTTAAACTCAAACTCAACTACCAGCAAGCCAATTCTAACTTAACTTTTTACAAGCTTATACAGTTTACATCTCACCAGCAACCCCAGAAACCATAACCAACCAACCCCCGATCCCATTGATTACACTGATCTAAACTAGAGACGTCTTGTAGGAAAAGGACCATTTCATTGGTGTCCGCTGTGCCAATATTCGTCGCAGATTATGGTTGATACTTGAAGGACACTCGCAGAGTAAATGGTGGAAGGTACGGATGAACGCAAGGATCCATGTCCCTACTAACTAAACTAACTAAAGAATTACAGGCTTTCGAAGTCATATCAACTGCTTTTGTTGTTCTCTCCATCTCTGCTCTAATCCTTGGCTCGATTCCCGAATTCCAAGTCCCTCAGAAAAGTGAAGATGGTCAGCTGGTCTACGCGACGGCCACCTATCCAACCTACCCGAATGGCGGTGGAATGACAATTGAAAGTCGCACAGTGGTCCGCGAAGGAGCTGATAACTCGGTATGGGTTCAGTGAACAATTTAGGATTACTGTATAGCGGTTGCTTCGTTTTATTAGGTTCTTGGGCTTTCATTCAGATATAATACTTGCAGACTGATAAACTGATTGAAGAACCGGCAACAAGACCAAACGGCAAGGTAGAGAGACATCTGTGTCGGGTTCTTAGAAACTATGTCATTTAATCACTAACATTTTCAAACTTCTTCTTCTTCTATGTGACATTGCCAACTGGCAATCCGATCCGACTCGTTCCAAACTTGAATTATGTGTTTTCCAGGTGGAAATGACTGAACATCCAGTGTTCACCTGGGTCGAGAACGTCTGTGTTATCTACTTCTCCATCGAATACGCTCTCCGCTTCATTGTTGCTCCCAGAAAAGTCAGTAAACACATAAATCAGACCCCCAACACCTCTGGTGTTCTTTTCCAGCTTGCGTTCGCTCGCCAGATTCTGAACGTCATCGATCTGCTCTCCATCGCTCCGTTCTACTTTGAACTGTTGTTGTGGATTTGTGGAATTAGTGGAGAAAACGTTAGAAAGGTTCGATGGGCGTTCCTAACAGTCCGTTTGCTCCGTGTTCTTCGTGTTATCAGAATCGCCAAACTGGGAAGATTCTCTCCTGGTATAAAGATAAACTGGGGTTCAGAATGGAGACGATTGTTTTTCAGGACTTGCAAACTTCGCGTTAACCATCAGAAAGTCGAAGAAACAGATGCAAATGGTGGGAATCGTGATGATGACAGTTGTCATCTTCTTCTCCACTCTCATCTACTTCCTCGAGAAAGACGAACCCGGAACAAAGTTCAGCAGTATCCCGGCTACATTCTGGTGGTATGTCACACAAACACAACTCCATTTCGAGTTTCCCCTTCCAGGTGTGTCGTCACCATGGCCACAGTCGGATACGGAGATCTCGTCCCTGTCACAGTCGCCGGAAAACTTGTTGGCAGTGGAGCCATCGTCTGCGGAGTCATGGTTCTCGCCCTGCCAATCACCATCATGGTATACCAGCACTTCAGGTTCTTTTCAAACTCTTCTATTCAGGTCAACAACTTCATGCAAGTCGTCAAACTTCGTGAAGAACAAATCGTCAAGAAGTACGCTCAGCAGCACGGAGATCAAGTATAACTTTCCTCCGCAGCTCTCTCGCATCTTTCCCTGTCCTTCATCCCTTCTATTACTCTCAGATAGCCCTCAATTCGCTTTACTATCCTGCCGCCCGGTTCGCTAATATGTACCCGACCACATTGTTCCCCGTTACAACCGCTTAGATTATGAGCATTGAATCCCTTTGTACTAGAAATTTATATTCCTCAATTTCCCCTTTTATTCTGAATGTGCAACGCACACTCACTAAATCCCTGCATCCCCTGAAATCAATCCCAAACCAATCAAGATTTGCATCTTATATTTTTCACTGTTAACGATGGAATTCGTAATAAAACATTTTGCTATGCGCTTTCCCAAAGGTCCTTTCCGAACAGCTTGCGCCATCTGACCCTCGACAAATCAAGATTTCATATTTCATTTCGCCTGATAAAATCAACGACATAATAAAGGCTATTTGTCAATCGGAATAGATTCTTTGGCTGTTGGGGGATTACAAAAAAATGGGTGAGAGATGCTGGTGAGAGGAGAAAGGAAAAGATTGGCCGACTTTTCCTCAAGGCTAGCCACGCGCGTTCTCTTGTGGTTCTTCAGGTGGCTTCCCCTCATCAAAGTACCCACTTTCTGATGGCCGGCCTGCCACCCGATGCAACCCAATCATTCTTCCGTGTTGGCATGTTTCCGTGCCACAAGACGGATGTGTCAATGTCTTGACGAGGAGTCATCAAGAGTTCTGGTCCCATGTAGTTGTCTAATCTCATTTCTGCCCTCTCCACAATTGACGTTCTAATCGGATAGATTGGATACTCCAAATGAAGTACACCGGACGTCTTCGGCCGCAAATTGGATGAGCAGTGTGCCATGGAAAAATGAATGCATCACCGAGAAGATTCACTTGCCAAAGGGCAAGCATTCTCTTCTGAATACACCCCAAATTGGCCTGCCTTCTTGCTTCGAGAAACGAAAAAGAAGAAGAAGAAGCTAGCGGTGTCGGTGACTGACCTATAAAAGGAGTCAGTCTCGACGCAATTATAGTACAGTACGCGAGAACTGTCTTCTGCGTCTTCTTCATCCCATTCCGCTCGCTTATTATTCCCGCACTCTTCCTCCATTGTATTCGGTTTCTCTCACGCTTCTTGATTCTCCTTTCTGCCGGGAACAGCATTGTTTCCAACCCCGGTTTTTGACGCCTTCGACGGTCAATTTTTCGAAATCTGAGAGATGTATGGATGGTTCACCTACAGCCGGTTTCATTTCAGCATTGCTTTGTTTTGAAGTTGTTTCTCTCACTAGTCATTGAAAAAGGACACCTGTAATAAATTAGTGGTGAGCTCAACGGAGAAGAGTCCCCGTGGATCTAACTACCTGTCTGTCGTGACAAGTTGTTCATGCTATAACTTGCCTTGTATTCTTTCCCCCAAACCTCTCTGAACCTGCCCTATTACTTCTCATAATTTCCTCCTCACAATGACGCCACCTCACATAATATTCCTCAAAGACATTCGACACTTTTACCCGTTCCTTCCCTAATTACCCACGCTACTTTCTTCTCGTTCATATGAAACTACAATTCGCACATTTGCCTCTCTGCAGCTGATAAAGTTTGACCTGAATATCGAATCAAGTGCCAACTTTGCTACTTTTTCCTACTTTTTCTCGCCGCGTATTCCCGATTGCCCCCTCATTCCCTCCGGTTACGCGGAGCCTCCGCATGTCTCCATCTCTTCTCCCCACACACTTTCTCGGTTACCGCGCGGCGGGCCAAATGCTCACTTTTGCCGTGAAACATGCTCACGCAAAGACCAACTCCCGGGTGACACGCTCTTTTCTTTGGGAGCCAACCTAATCCGAAAAATCAACTGTTTCAGTACGGCACCGCCCGGTTTCCCGCGTGTTCCTCAATGCCGGTCATTTGCGTGCTCTGCTCGACCAAAGCAGCTACTGCTCCGCTGGCTGTTCTCCCACTTTTCTCTCTTTTCTCACATTATTTGAGTTCAGCGATTTGCCCTTTTGAAAGTTCCGCAGTTACTTCATCTCTCAAAGTGGCCGGAACTACTTTTGTATTCCTCTTTCTTTCTCGTCTTCTCACATCATGTTCGGTTTCCTTCTTTCCATGGCATCATCTTCCGAAAAGTTTACCTGATAGGTACTTGTCTTCCAACAATTACACCGCATTACATATTTGCCTGATGTCACTGCAATTAGCAGCGATTCGACGGGTTCCAAGTACCAGATCTTCGTCTCTCATAAAGTAAGTACACGAGGCTGGCAAGTTGTGCCACTTCACGCCACATCCACTCTTTTTTCCGCACCGGCTTCCGCGCGGAACTTTCTCTCTCGAAATGTTGTCGAGAAGGTCAAGTAACTGATTGACATTTCTCGATTCTCGACACACGGCTTTTTTGCTGTGAAACCAGACAGCACCACACTTGTTTTTCGATTTCCGAGTACTCTCGAAAGTGTTGGAGGAAGAGAGGGAATGAGGTGCTTAAGTTGGCTGGCTGACGGAGGTATTATGAGAGAACTACTTGTCCTAGTACACATATTACGAGTTTCCTTAACGACGCCTACTGCTTCCGCAGTCACTGTCTCCGGATGCTTTCTCTCACTTGATAATGTGTGAATGCGGGTGAATTGCAAAGTGAAGAGGGTGTCCACTCGTTGTCTCAAAAAACTTATTTGATTTGCTCTTTCTCAATTTGAGATAGATTCTCTGATTGAGATAACAATCTATCAATCCGATTTCCGCTTTCCCAAGAGTGCCTTTGTCCGTCTTTCCTCTACGCTGAGGTCTAACTTTCGCCCTTCCCTCGTGACTCATTCACTCGTTCCCTAAACCTGAAAATTCCATGCAATTCAAAGTCAAACAATTCAGTTTCGGCCTTCTGTGCCCATACTGCCCACATATTCTGTTTGTACACACTTCCTTTCGCTGCGTCTCCCCAATCAACGCGTTCCCTGCCGCCCATTGGTGCAATGGTGAGAGCAGCCACCTTCTCGTTCCATATGCATTTTAATCCGGTCTTCTCCTAGGACACCCCGTTGCGCGGCTCGTCGAATATGCACCTTTTCGTTAATTCTGCATGTTTCCTATAAAAACAAGGGCGGATCGCAGTCACGGACAATCAAATCTTACAACCTCTGACTCATTTTTGAGATCTTCCTGTTGCCAGTGTCTTTTTGCTGTTTCCCTTTTTGACTTTAGTATTCCTCTCTCGAGCAGGTGCTTATTTGGGTAACAAACGCTTCATATCGAATTTCCCTGAAGCCATTCATTTGAAACAAACTAAAAAGTATGAAATGAAAGTATTCAACATACAAAATTCGGCGACCCGAATGGTTGTTGTGATGAAAGTGAACACCGTAGTCGCCGGCTTAGCGCTGGATCAACTTGCCCCTTGCAACCTCGTCGCCCCGGTCGTTTAGTTGCATTCAAGGTTTCGATTCGAAGAGCGAAAGCACGACACAACAAAAAGAAACATTCTTTCGCGGACCAACCGCCAACGCAATCCAATCATCTGAAATGTTTCTTTGGCGGTTTGGTTTCTTTCTGGAGGGAAGAAGGCAATCAAAATCTTCCCCTCCCTCTTCTTTTTTGCATTCATAACTCCTCGTCGAGCCGCTTCTCATCGTCTCCCTCGCTTCCATTGTCGCTTCCTCGTTTCAAGCGCCGCCTCGTTGTGTTTTTCGTCGTTTCTGTCTCCAAAAACACATTTGGTGCATTGCCTAGGTTACAGCTCCCTGGAGCTCTTGCTCTGAATCTCTGAAACCCCTCACTCTCCCCAATTCACTCTCCGACTTTATACTCAAATTTCCTGTTTTGCCACCACTGCCAGCCGTCTCGAAAACCCCGTAATTAGATGTTCTGCTCCGTTCGTTTGACTAATCTATTTTCGTTTTGAGGTGAGATGAAAAGTAGCGTCGAATGATTTCACTTGCGACCATTCTACGACTTTTCCTTCTTTTGGTGAGTTTGAAGATACATTTTCTAAGCCATCCAACTGTTTCCAGCTCCCTCTGCTGAGCGGAGCAGCCACTGAGTTTGAAGCCGATGTTCGTTGGGCATGCTCTGAGGACCTCGTTGCGGTGTTCGTCAAAACCCCTCAGCCCTTTGAAGGTCTCGTGCAAACGAGGTCATCGGAATCTGAAGCATGTCGCGTGCAAGGATTCGGGACTAATGTGGCAGTTTTAAAACTGAACCTGAAGTCTGATGAGTGTGGAATCAAGTACGACGTGGCGAGCAAGACTCACTCAGTCACTGTTGACGTCCACTCGCATCCGGTTCTAATTGTCGAAGGAGACAAATCAGTAAACATCACATGCAGTGAAATTGCGAATGGAACACAGTTCATGAGTCAAATGTAAGCCGAAACAAACATACAAACACGTGTTGTTTTTTCTAGAACCTCTGCGCCATCTAATGATTACCAACTTCGTGTTCTGTCTAGTCGTCTTCCAGTGGACACTGTGAGATACTCACAACCATACACTCTCCAGGTACCTATTGAATTGACTAAAAAGAGGAAAAACAAGAAGTTTAGGTCCGTCCCCACCCGAACCAGAAGCATGGGTCCCTTTCCTTTTTCGTCGGCCAATGTGTCGCTCAACCAATCGGAGGAAACGTGACTGTCCAGCTGACAGATCCCGTCGGATGTGCCCTTTTCAAGTCGATTATGGGTCACTTCTCCCGGAGAGAATCCGTTGAGGAAGCAGAGATACCATCTATGTTCCGTTTTCCGAACGCCAAAAAACTGAAAATAACATGCGCGGTGACGGATTGTGACGGGAATTGTGAGACACGCTCTTGCGATACAGACTCCTCGGCCTCTTCTCTTTTGGAACGGACAACATCCAGTATCGAGTCGGAAGAGTATCAGAAAGTTTGGACAATTGTGAATCTCGAAGAAGCTCTGGAACCTCTTCCAATGCTTTCTGAAAGTGTTGATGAAGAATCGATTGTCCGACAAGTGATGCGAGATTCAGAGACTCCTCCTCCAAACCTGATTGTGCAGAAGAATAGAGATGAAGTGTATCAGAGTGAATGTGTCTCGGAAGCAGAGTTCAAGTTGCTATACTATCTCTGTATATTTCTAGCAAGTGAGTTCAATAGGTTTTCCTGCAATCCATTTATGTTTTTCTTAAGTTTGTTCAATAATTGGATTCACTATGAACATTGTCTTGGCGATAATGCTCAAGAGAAGATCCAATAAGAAACCAAGGAGAAACCCGATACCAGTTGAACAACTACAAATTCCAAAAACCGCTGTAGTGCAGCCGGACTTTTGGATCATTGAAAACGCGAAAGGTCAGTTTTAAAAACGGAAATTGAAGTTTATAATCAGAAATTATTTCAGAAGTCCCAGAACACGAATACTTTGAGCAACGTCATGGTTCCGTGTCTTCTTATGCATCTGTGAGATGACTAGCGTGTATTTTAACCAACGCAATCTATTTCAGAAACCTAATCACAGAGTAATACCAGTTGCCTCTGAATATGGAATTCCGGCTCTCTCCCGTAGCTCTGCTGCTTCATCTTCCGACGATCGGAGCAGCAATGAGATCTATAGGTATTCAAACAAACGTGTTCTCAGTTTTGACAATTCTCAGTTGCAGACGCCCCAACCAAATAGCTCTACCTCGTCCGGAGGCCAGACACAGTAGTTCGACGTTTATGACGCACTCCACGACGATGGAGACAGACATCGACAGCCAAGCCTCGAATCAGGCCACATCCTATCATTGAATAGTTTTGCTATACCGGTACACTTGTTTTGATTTTCGATCTGATTTTTGTCTTGCGATATAAATATTTGTGTTATGCTATTTTGGCAGTGTCTGTTGACTAATAAATGGATTTTGCGAAATGTGCTTGTTCCCGAGAGTTCTCTCTGTTTCCATGGAGACTTGCCGCGCCCCGTGAGACTCGCACCACCGACATAGCAGTTGATTAGCGCGCTTTGCTTCACACTACTACTTTTGTTTTCCGTTTTCAATGCACTTTCAAACTCTTCCCTCTATTGCTGTATTACAGATGAATCGCCCACTTGATAACATTCTGCACAGACCAGAGAAGTTTGAAGCGACTAGTGAGAGCAGATCGGCATTCACCAACTCGGTTGTGGGAAGGACTCAACTGATCAAGCCGAACGACCAACTTCAATGGCCAAGTGATACGAATCGCCGAGTGACAACGACAAATACCAGTTACCAAGGTGGAATGGGTGAGCGGTATCAAGCAA
>LR537673.1:0-34483 GCA_900883565.2 Caenorhabditis panamensis | reverse complement strand
CCCCCCCCTCTTTCGCCTTTTCTCGATGCTTCTGACCGCCCCTGTGTAAAGCCCGCCGACACAAAGTTCGCGAACCCGTACTATCAATCAAACATGGTGGCATCGGCTACTGCTACTACCCCTGCTTCTACATACATACGTTTACAGGGGGGGGGGGGTCAAATTGGAATTGAAATAGATGGAAATACGTAGTAAGGTTGTATGGCTAGTAGGGGGAAAGAAAAACAGGCGAAGAATGTTACAAAAAAGTAAAAAATAACGCGAGCGCTTCATGTACTGTATTACACTAGAGGGGACTCCGTGACGACTGCAAAATAAATTGCGCCAATTTCGGCCTATATATTGGATGCTTCGGGTGCCGGGACTCGGTCAGTCTTCAACTTTGATTCTTCATTTCTGTGTTTTCATAAAAACGTCGGGCATTTTTGGTATACTTATCTTGATTTCGCTTCCATTTGACCTACACGTGACCGGTATAAAAGTACACTAGACTATTTCATGGCTTCACTTTACACTCCGCCCTCTTCAACTGACCTCGAAAAGTCAGAGGTCATTCAAGCTTATCAGTACCTTACCTTATTGGGGAGACCCTTTTCCCCCTTACTTTCAAATTCCAATGCAAAGATGTAGGTGAAGGTTGTCTAGTATCACCTACTATCACATATCCGCCCCCGTTTTCCATCCAGCCTCTCTTTCCCCCTCGGAACGAATCTGATCGAAATCCATTGTTCCATGTTTCAGCCTTCAGTTCTGTTCCTCTCGGTCTGTTCCGGTTACCGGTTTGCGGATAATTTTGCCCACAAAGGTCTCTCTTTTCTTTTCCATTTCGAATCATCACCCGGTAAATCAACCCGCCGGCATCATTCGGGTTCAGAACCCGGGGCGAGGCCGCCGACCGGTTCAGACCCAGAAGAGTGGACGGCCCGCGGTTTCACGCGTTTTTTGGAAGACGTTTTTGTCGTTTTGGTCTTTTTGTGTCCAATTAGATTGGCCCTGAATTAGATTTTGGCAAAACGCACGGAAACGTGTCATTTGATGCCGGGGAAGCTCCTCCTTTGTGGCCGGCGGCGCTGGAAGTGAGGAATTGGGTGCATTGGTTACTTTTGCTTATATTCTGTTTATTTTGAAAAATGGTGAAAAGTTGTCAACTATAGAATTGTAGCTGAAGATTGGTTGTATAACTTTGTAGTTAACAACTTTTTACCATCTTGCCCAGATTTTGAGATACGGCCTGCTGAATATGTGTTGTGGCCGGCGACGCCAGAAGTGAGGAACTGGGTGTCTTGGTTACTTTTGCCTATATCTCGCTTGTTTCAAAAGATGGTAAAAAGTTGTCAACTACAAAAATGTAGCTGAACATTTGTTCTACAACTTTGTAGTTATACACTTTTTACCATCTTGCTCAGATTTTGAGCTACAACCCGGCAAAAAAGGCAAAACGCAACCAACTCTCGACAGCTATGGGTTACTGTAGCGGAAAAGCTTGAACCCTTCTCAAAGGAGCTAAAATTGAGCACCTAAACTTTCTATCTTCATAAAACTCTCCGTGACTTTTGAGAAACACAAATTTCTAGGTCATACCAGTTGATTGGTGAGGCTGACTCACTCTGACCAGTAACCGCCATCAAACTGACGTCAATCTCATCTCTTTTTCTATCCTTTTTTGTGACCTTATCACCTTCTCCTCTCTCCTGGAATCAACCTGTGTTCGCCAAACTCTTCCCTTCTTCTTCTACCTTGAAATTTTGAATCAATTAGCCTTCCCTCATCTGCGTGTCCCATCTTTCTGAGGACAGATAGAAAAGAGTGACCATGCCCAGAGAAACACAGGGAAAGAGCTATTTTTGAAAAAGAGAGAGAGAGAGAGAAGAGGTGTAAATAAGAAGAATAAGCAAGACGGCACGAAGGTCGATTCGAATGGAATGCGCACGCGGTGCCCTCCGCGATCTCGACGCTCTCTCGCGTTTCACTTTTTACCTCTGATGGTCAGTCGGTCGGCACGAAAGTTGGGTTGGCAGAGGAGGACTGAAAGGACACTTCTTGTTTACCCTTACCTTGTTGTGTACCTCTTCTGGGTTTTTAGCCTACTGTAATCTATATTTCAGATGGGTAGGCTTCGCGCCTTCCTCTTCTTCCTCGTCGGCATCTTTACCATCGTCAATGCCGACTTCAACTGCTCACAAGCTCCGGATTCTGGTAGGTGCTTCCCTCAAGTTTCACGGAGCTTTCTTTACAATCGTTTGCTTCTTCAGACATGAAGCAAACCTGTCACATGCTTCAAGAATGGGACAGTGCCGCTAGAAAAGCCATCCGAAAACGTCAAGCCTTCAATCAGAACGTCGGAGCTCCCGGAGTTCAAGGTTTCTCTCCGGCAAACCCGCCAAGATTTGCTCCATCAGCTCAAGGATGCATGAACATTGCGTGTATTTGTCCGTATATGGGGGTAAGCTTTTCAATACACATGTGTTGTGGCAGGCGGCGCTGAAAATGAAGAGTCGGTTGTCTAGGTGTCTTCCTATGCCTGTGTCTCGTTTATTTCAAAAGATGGTAAAAAGTTGCAAACTACTAAATTTTAGCTGAAGATTTGTTCTATAACTTTGTAGTTGAACACTTTTTACTATCTGTTTTAGGTTTTGAGATACAGACCGGCGAAAAAGCACTGATTCCAGGGTCGCATGGCAAACGGATGCATTCTTCCGAATGGTCAACCATACCTCATGGCGTACAGGAAAGAGTACAGAATGATGACTGACAATGAGAGGCAAAGGTGGCACAATGCAATCATCCAATTGAAAAGATCCGGGGAGTACGACAGATTGTCAGTTATGCATCGTCAAGTTGGATCTGCTTCTGGTGCTCACTCCGGACCAGGATTCCTTGTCTGGCATAGAGAATACATGAAGAGAATGGAGATTGCCCTAAGAATGATTGACCCAGGGATCTCCATGCCTTATTGGGATAGTGTCCTCGAGTCTTATCTCCCAGATCCCAGAGATTCTATCATGTTTGGTCCGCAGTTCATGGGAATGACTGACGCTTCTGGTCAACTTGTCTCTGGCCCATTTGCCGGGTTTAGAACGCTAGAAGGAAGACCAAATATCATTCGGAGAATGGCAACGGAAGGAAAGATGTTCACAGAGCAGAATATCAACAACCTGATGGCGCAGAACGATCTGGTTAGTGTTATGGCATTCACTGCACCACAAGGAGGTTGCCCCTTCCGTCCGTACTTCGGAGCCCTTGAGTATACACATGCTTCTATTCATTTGTGGATGGGAGGAGATATGAAGCCTCCATCGACTTCTGCAAATGATCCGGTGTTCTTCCTGCATCACACGTTTGTCGATTTTATTTGGGAGATGTGGAGGCAGAATCATCAGAACAGATTTGCCAGGGAAAATGTGAGTATTGTTTACTGTTTTTGCCTTTATTTTGCTCAATTTCAACCGTTTTTCTTAAACTTTTTTGTAAAGACATCAAGTCAAAAGCCTTCAAATGTTTTTCACAGAAAAGTTCAAAAAAACAATCGAAAATAAACAAAATAAAGGCGAAAACGGTGAACCACTAAGTTTCGCTGCACAATGGGACGTTGTCGCGACGGCGATGTGTGCCCTCACTATTTTCGCCTTTATTTTACTCATTTTCAACCGATTTTCTTAAACTTTTTTGTTAAAACATCAAGAAAATTGTGTGTTTCAAATGTTTTTTACAAAAAGGTTCAAGAAAAACCATCGAAAATGAACAAAATAAAGGCAAAAACGACATGACCGCATCGGCGACGGGGCGCGCCCAAAAGAAAGGAAAAATTTTGGGGTTCACCGTTTTCGCCTCTATTTTGCTCATTTTCAACCGTTTTCCCTAATTTTTTTTGTAAAAACATCAAGACAATTGTGGTTTTGAATGTTTTTTTGCAAAAAAAGTTAAAAAAAACGGTTGAAAGTAAGCACCCCGGACCTCCTCAAAAATGATGTACTTTTCAGCAATACCCCCCAGACATTGGAGCCTGTGCCAACTCGCAACACTTCAGTTATGCTCAAATGAGACCTTGGGACAAGATAAACAGAGACGGACTCTCGAACGCCTACACCGATAACCTCTACCACTACGCTCC
This sequence comes from Caenorhabditis panamensis, assembly GCA_900883565.2. Classification (NCBI taxonomy): domain Eukaryota; kingdom Metazoa; phylum Nematoda; class Chromadorea; order Rhabditida; family Rhabditidae; genus Caenorhabditis; species Caenorhabditis panamensis. The sequence goes on along the minus strand of LR537673.1, from coordinate 30,372 downwards.
TCGCCCGACTTGCAACAGAAACAACGCGAACTGCGGATCCCAATACCTTTTCTGTGATACACGTGGAAACCCGCATTGTGTTGCGAAAGTGAAGCCAGGAGGTTTGTGTCGCGGATTCGAGGGGTTGGATGCGTGTTTCATGGGAACTTGTGTGGCCGGCTGGTGTCGTGGAGGACAGCAATTCCAGCAACCTGCGCAGACGACTGCAGTGGCCAATGTTCCACAGCAACAAGCCACTCAACAGCCTCAACAACAACAACAGCAACAAAGACCCCCGGCTGCTACTCCACAATCTGTAAGCCCCAATAGATCTTTTTCCTCAAATTCCGGGTCCTTTAGAACTGCTACAACGAGGATCCATGCTGTAACCAATGGTCTCGTCAAAACGAGTGTCGCACCAATACTGTCTACATGAACAGATACTGCAGAAAGTCTTGTGGACTCTGTCAATCCGCAGATAACAATCGAGGTTTGTATCCTCAAAGCCAGGCACCCTTTTCCTCTACAACATAGTTTCAGGATGTCATGACCGTCACATCTCTTGCGCTTACTGGCGCGGTCAAAACTTCTGCACACGACGTCGTCAATGGATGGCAGAGAACTGTCAAGCCTCTTGTGGATGGTGCAACATGAATGAAGCTCAACTTTGCGCCTCAGTCGCCCGACAATCCAGAGTCCGAAGAAGCGCAGAGTTTTGGAAGCACAATGAAGATGATCATGTCGATGATTTCATGCTCGATTATGGTCGTTAAGTAACCCTCAGTCCCTTATCACTTTCTCTCCCTACGTGTCTTCTCTCCCACCTTCACACCACTGTTTCCTGCCGAAATCATGTCCTCTCGGGTTTTTGTACAAACATTCTTTCTCTATTCTTTTTGTATTTTAATTTTTAACACCTTTGAACTTCACTTTTTATGTTTAGAAGCTTCAAGCTTACACAATAAACTGCCAATTTCAAGTTGTTCTGGGCTGTTGGGCTGGATGTGTGGATAGCTGCATAACTTTTGACAGACTTGACCAAATGGTTCGAAACTTTGAGAGCTATTTTATATTGGATTAGGCTAAAATTTTGCAAAGTTTCATGCTAATTGGTAGAGTCGTCGTAGAGATACACAGCTGCAAAGATCGCGCCGGGTGCGGCCGGCCTCATGTAGCTCTGCTAGCTGGGCGGCGGTTGTCTTTGATCACACATAACTTTTGTCAAAGTTGACCAATCAATTTGAAAATTCGTCAGCAACGTTCAATGGCAACTGGCTAAATGCTCGCAAAGTTTCATACAAATTAGTCAACGCATCTCCGAGTTACAAAGCTGCAAAGATTGCGCCGAGCCCTGGTGTACTGTAATTGGAACAGATAACACAAAACATTGCATATGAAAGAAACAGGGTAAAAAAAAGGAATGAGCAAAGTGAAAAACGATATCAATAGAGTTTTGTGATATGTTCAACCGGTTTTCTTTTGAGATCTGGCACCAGGACGTCCTCGGCCGCATAGCCTAGTGGGAGAAGGAGGAGGACCTGTAACTTGTAGGATCTTTGAATCTGCTTCATAAAGACTTACACTTTCATTTTCAGGCCTCCTGAGTATCCTCGAAATGTCTGGGCCTGCATTCAGAGGAGAAGTGACCACTGTACTGAGGCCGACGTTTTGAATTGCAGCTAGAAGGATGCCTACAGCTATCGAAGTGCTTATTTGATTGTAATGGAACACCCGTTCTCGTTTTTCATTCACTTCTCGAAATATCTGAAATAATTTTCACTTCAGGAACAGTCTAAAACCCGTGTTAGATACCTCATGACAAACTACCAAAAGAAATGGAGCATCCGTTATGTAGGGACGGCGCCATGTGTCTTGTAACTGGGAGACGTCCACCACCCAAGAAGCTCCTTGTCTATAAAACGATTATTCTTCTATGTTATTGTCTGTCCATCAATCGCTGCCCACAGGGACGGGAACGCTGCTGCGAGCGGACACTGCCACCCAAAACAAAAATTTAGTAGCTCACAGTTTTTGCCTTTATTTCGCTTATTTTTGCGCGTTTTTCTTAAACTTTTTTGTAAAAACATCATAACGATTGTGTTTTTGAATGTTTTATACAAAAAAAATCAAAGAAAACGGCTCAAAATGAGCGAAATAAAGGCAAAAACGGTGAACCTCATCACCGCCGCACCCAAGTCCCAGTGTCCAGCAAAATTTAGTGGTTCACCGTTTTTGCCTTTATTTCGTTTAATTTTGACCGTTTTCTCAAATTTTTTTGTAAAAAACAGTTGAAAACACAATTGTCTTAATGTTTTTACAAAAAAGTTTGAGAAAAACGGTCGAAAATAAGCGAAATAAAGGCAAAAATGGTGAACCGCTAACTTGTTAGTTTTGGGCTGTCGCGGCCACAAACTCGAGAGCACAGATTGACGGACACTGTCATTTTTTCTGTAAACTCACTTCCTAGAAACATAATTATCACGTTCATCCGCCTCCAAAATCTTCCTAATCATTGTTTTCATCGAATCACTCGACACCACACAAAACGTCCATGGCTGCAGGTTCCCGACACTTGGAGATGTTCCCGCGGTCTTTAGCAGGTTTTGAATAAGCTTTAATGGAACGTCCCGGGTGCTGAATTGTCTGCAACTCCTTCGCATCTTCATTTCTTCGTAGAATATCTGGGAATTCCGAAGCGTCAAGTCGTCGTTTATCACTGGCATTCGGTAGGGGATCTAAAGAAGTTGATTGCTCAAAAGTGGTCAAAATCATCAAGAAAACCCACCATTCTCTCCCTTATAACATTCTCATGAAGATCAGTAAACACCATTTCATCCCCAACCATTCTATCCGAGACATCCACTCTCTTTTGCTTTGTCCTACTCTCCAACTGCTTTTCAACTCTCTTGTTCATTCGATGCAACAACGATCCGCATTGATAAAGGACAAAAAGGAACACGCCAACGGTAAAAACCACGTTGAGTACTGCTTCTGAAGAGTGTCCCTGATTGCCAAAGGAGGAAAACCATTGTTTGATGTTCTGCAAGTCGATCAAAGGCTCTTTCCCAGTCGAGTCTCCATAGGCCTTGTGATGCGTGTGCTTCTTCATCTCCTGGCCATATCGCCTTTTGAACTGAGTAAGATCCCTGAAATGTTGGGAGCAATTAGAGAGAGAGGAATGGCGGCGATTTGTCAGCTGTGACTGACTATAGCAGTTGAAAAGATAATCGGGGAGGGAGGAACAGATGGTCTCAAACAGAAACACATGGGCAAGTGTCATACTAATTGGAAGGTCATAAACTTGACGTAATGGGTTTGAACGTTAAGATCAATCTGTTCTAGATGCTCTAGAGAACTGGAGATTTTTCTAGGTCAACTCTCAACTCAGCCGGGTCGGGTCGACTCGTCTTGCAGTTTGCAGAGATTATATTTCGAAAAAGACGGACGCTCGTTTACGAGCAACAAAGTGCTCGTGCGATAGCTCAAATCTATAAAACGGGCGCCGGGCAAAACTATAAAGATCAAATGGACTACGATCGAGCTTCCTTCTCTACTGCGCAATATTGCGCGAAAATCGTTCAGAATCATTGTTTTACACACTATTCTTATGAATAAGGTGTGAATACGCTGTTTTCTACATCAATTTACATGGAAAACAAGTAGGAAAATCGGTTTTCAGAAAGGGAATTCACATAGAACCCTTTTCGTGACGAGACCATTGAGTGCCGATTTTTGGGATGCTTTCGAACCTTTTTTTTTCACTTTTTTCCATGATTTAGGTAGCAAATAAACAGTTTTCCTATCGATTAACATCAAAAACTACATGAAAAATAAATTGGCAGAAGAGAAATGCACTGAAAACCGGTTTTCGTGGCGAGACATTGAGTGCCGTTTTTCGCGAAGGTTGCGAACGAATTTTCGCTTTGTTCTTATGGATCCGATGATGAATGAACATTTTTCTTACCGATTTGCATCAAAAACAAGTAAAAAATAGACTGAAAGGAGGAAAATCCACTGAAAATCGTTTTCGTGGCGAGACCCACTGAGTGCCGTTTTTCGGGATGGTTGCGATTCATTTTTTGCTCTTTTTCAGTGAAACGAGTGGTTTCTCATCCGTTTTTCTATCAGTTTACTTCAAAAACAGCTAACGGAACTGATTTACAGTCGCGAAATTTGCAGAGAACAGTTTTCGTGGCGGGACCCATTACATGAAGACCGCTGTATCAGTTACTGTTGCGAAAGAACCTTAGGACCAAAAAACTCCGGTAACCATGCTTTAGAATCACCAGAAAACGATCAAAAAGAGCAAAAGACCCAGGAAAATGAGCTGTTGATCCGTTGAGCCGAATCGAAACTCGAAACCCCGAGCCGAATCCCGGGTCGACAAAAGACAAAAACCGAATCAGACACAAATCAAAAACGCATGCCATGATGTGATGCGGAGCTGCCGTCGAGTTTCTCGGTTTCTCCTCTGATCTCTTCGCTTCGAATCGTCTCTCGCTTCTTCCTCTTTTTTGCTCTTGGTGCCAGAAGATCCAGGGGGGAAAGCGAGGGAGGAGAAGGCGAGTGCATGCAGCTCAATTACATTGTAAAGAGAGTGAGAAGTGAGAGGGAAAGAGGCAGGTGATGGGCGCCCGCCGAGTTGCATCAGTCAGGAGAGTGGAAAATGTTGGAAATTCGAGTGGGAGACATGACATGGAAAAAACTAGAGGAGAAACAGAAAAAACACATGCTTCTCGGCTCGTAGACATGCGAGATGGGGAGCAGGGAGGTTGAAAAACTCATTCATCATGATGATATCCAGAATATTCAATTGATAATCAAAGAATTAACGGGATGAAAAAACAAATTTGACACGTGTTCAGTTCAGGTAAGTGAAATGGAAATACGATGATCATTCAACAGAGATGTAGTCGATTTCCTCGCGAATAACTGGGAGACGCATCCAGGCGAGGTCGATGTTGAGCAGATCGGATGGGTCGACGTGGCCGAGTTGCTCGTATTTGGCTTCACGGAGCTGCCATTCGCGGATCACGCGACGCTCGCCAGCATTGCCGACGATTCGAGTGTCACAGGTTCTAAAACGAATCATTCTAGACGGGAACTTTAAGGGAAATACTCACCTAACCAACACATTATCAACTCGAAGGTAGAAGCGAAGCAGCACGAAAAAGTAGCCTCCGTCCATGACACGAATGCGTGCCGAGAGCTGCGACATCCCGTGATCCGCCAGTTCGTCCTCAAACAAAATGACTTTCGAGTTGAACAGAATCTGATCCTGTCTCTTCAACCGTTCCATGTCAATCCGATCCGTCGTCGGCGTCTCCGTACATCCCCGCACGGTTCCTTTGTAGTGTGTTGTGTATGTCCAGTCGAATGGCTTGTGCTGAGTGGTCATTTGTTGGATGCGTTCGCGACGGGAGCTTTGCCAGACTGTAGAGGCGCCGACTTGAACATCCGGGAGACGATCGTCGCACACCATCTTGAGAGCATCGAGCGTCGAGAACACAATAGAGCCGGCGGTTCCCATGAAATTGATGGTCAGCGAGTTTCGAGCAAAGACCATTTCGGGTAGCTCTCCGAGTTTCAGCTCACGTTCGTATTCGCACTTCTGAACAAGTTTTTCGGTTTTCAAGTTCAAATTTTCATTTCAAAACATACCAGACACGTCGGATCCTCAGTCCCAGTCGGATGCTGACACGTACTTCCGAGAATGGCGCCGGCGAGCGAGACGAACTCAAATCCTCCCATTTGGAACCTGTCATCCTTCTTGGCATGCGCCACCGCTCGCACCATCACTTCCTCGCGAGTGCTCCGATGAAATGTGGATGTGGTAGCCATTGGTTGAGAGGAAGAAGTTCTGAAATATGATAAACGGGTTGTGATAAACATAAAATTTCACACAAAAAGATAATTTTGACTCGTTAGAAACGACATGAGGGGCAATTTTCGCGAGACTCGCGTGAGTTGATTCACAGATTTATACTTGGAGAGAGATTTCGGTGCGTTTTGATTGACAAGAACTGGGATTGGGATTCAAAAAATGGAGAAAATAAGCGACTTCAGTAATTCAGTTGGTTTGACGAAAGAGCGAGATCAGATGGGGGATGACGAAAACGGCGAGGACGATGAGAAGGCAGCGGTAGAGGACGTACGAAGCGGATAGTCCGTCGTTGACGGCGCCAGCAGCGTCTTGCGATGTCGATGGATCCGATTCGAGACGACTGTGCTTCGGATGACGTTGACGAACCCTGAAACAGGAAGTTAGAAGTTCTGGTCGGATCGAAAGTGTCAAAACTCACTCTCTATCCCTGTCTTCGTTGTCAGCTGCACGCTTCAGATTCCGGAGGGCTTGGTGGACTTCTTCGTCGCCTCCCTGCTCCATCTCCTCGACGATTTGCTGCTCCAATTCATCGGCGGACTGGCTGCTTTCGTTTCCAGATTCTAGGGGAGGCATTGACGGCGACACAACTGGTGGAGCGGCTTGCTGAACTTCTCGTTGCGGGCTTCCGATCTGCATTTGGTTCATCTTCTGCATGTCTCGATCGATGATATCTCTGATGCTCTGCAAAACAATTTGTTGGTCCCATGTTTTCCAAAAAAGAAAGGATAATAAATCCGAAAAAGAAGTCACTGCGAAAGTGGGGTGGCCTTGGTGACTCGACTCGGAGACATGCAATTTACCAATCTCATAGCCACTCCAGTCGTAAATTTAGCCGAAACGAAAGAGAAAACGCTATAAATTTGCTGCTCAACCCCATAATTCTAAGGCTCGGCTTCTATTTTCGGATTCGAACACTTCTTCGCTTCCACTTACCTGGTCGAAATTAGAGGAGCTCTGATTGTTTCCTGCTGACATTTCGGACAATCTGGAATGAATTTGATTGATTAAAAAGAATAGAATACCTATTTTGAGAGAAAACAACGCTGAAAACAGGATAGCGCATGAAAAATTGGCTTTGGAGCGAAACCCCTGCAAATCGGCATTTTTGGCATTGAACTGTTGGTTTGTTGTGAAGATAGAGTAAACCAGGCATGAGAAAACGTATTTTTCAACTTTTCGCAGCAAAAAATCAACAAAAAACACAGAAAACAACGAAATTTAGCATTGAAAATGAGAAAATCTGAAGAAATGGTTGCAGAAATAATCCTACGACACTCCAAAATTACGCAAATGCGCCTTGTTTATCGTAAATCTACACTAGAAAATTAGCGCGAGTTCAAATTCAAATTTCGTTTTTTTCTTCAAAAAACACCTTGACATTCCGATTTCCATGTTCTACAAGTATCTGGGTATAGACAAAGCAAACCATGTAATTTTGATAATGCACACATTAAAGATTCCTTTATTATTCACCACATATCAATGAAAAATTAGACAAAGTAAGACTACACAGGAAAAGAACATAGAAATAATTAGATGGAGTCAATAAATAATAAATAAACAAAGTTCTTGAGCAAAATCCTGTTAAAATCGGGTTAGAAGCACAGGAAAAGCACAAGTCATGAGTGCAATATGGAATTCTCAAATGGGAACGAAGAAGAAACGAAAAACCATCGGGGGAGGATATGAAACTAGGTTTGCTCAAGGGAAACATGTGTAAATAAGGGAGAAACGGGTTATAATTGTTATAATTAAGACTGATTATCGGTTTCCATTGCGATTTCATCGTCGGCGGGCTCTGGCGCGGGCGCCGAAGACGTCGAGGGCGACGACGTGGAAAGCGACGTCATCATTGGCGCCACCACATCCACGCCGTCGTCGCTCTGATTAGTGCCGTCGTGATTGCGTTTTCCTGGAAGAAACGCCAAATTTGAGTCCAGAAGAGGCGCAGCGGGCCTGAATACAAATCGAGAAGTGAACAGGTTGTTATCTAACAGAGGGAAAGTGCTAGGACCGAAAGGGCAATTGGGATGAATGAAAAGAAACGAGGACTTACGTGGGTTCTGAAGAGCAACTGTATTGTTGGAAGGTGTAGAGGGGGTTGCAGAGGTTGCAGAGGTTCCAGGGGTTCCCGAGGTTCCTGGAGTTTCAGAATCCCTTGTTCCATACGGCAGCCAGTCATCAAGGGGTGGAGGTGGATTTCCCGCCGTTAGCTCGGTTGCATCATTCCAATCATTGCCGGCTCTCAGAAACGCGATAAGATCGTTTTCAGGCACACCATGATGAACTTCAAACCAATGATCAACGATACGATGCCAGATATCCAAGAAATTATCCATTGGCAAGTTTGGTTGATCACGGAATCGAATAGAGGCCAAGAAGTCGGGGATTCGATGAATGTGTTGTCTTTGACGGTATCTATCTCGGTTCGCCAGTCGGTAAAACATCACAAAGTTACGGTAGAGGTATCTTTGGAAGCTATGAATAACCACTGGAATAAACGCCACAGGTGTCAAGTCCATTTGAGCCATTGTAAGGATCGCTTTGATGAGGGCCACCTCGATTTTATGGAACGCCACTGCAGTGCAAATCATTTCAGCGCGCTCATTTGGCGCCGTGTTCAACTCGATTAGCTGTCGGAAACTTGGATTTTGCGCCAGGAATCCTGCGTAGAACTCCTCGTTATTGGCGATTCGTGACGCAATCCGGTGCAACTCGGAATTGCTCAAATCAGTGCGTCCATTCAGGTGATCCCTAATGATTTGTCTCTGGAGCACATCCGCGTATTCAACGATTACATTCGGAGCGGATGAAGCACGAGGGAGGAGGGCGTAGTCATGACGTGAAAAGTTGCCAGCAGCCAAGTTGAGCAAGAATCCAAAGAGTCCAGGGGGTCTTGTATTTCTAGCATCCTCCAGGTACTCATAAAGGAAAGTGAGATATGCAGACATTTGCATGGAGTTATACGCGTTCATCTCTTCTCTAGTACGGCTTCTTCTGGCATTTGAAGGATTCCGTTGAACACGTGCTTGTGCCAACGCGTTATTCAGAGATTGAGCAAGAGGGCCTTCTCTTTGAATACGATCATCGACAGGACGGACTTCAGCCATCAAGGGATGATCCGTACGTGCTGCAGGACGAGACGGGATGCTGGGGATGCTGTAATTGCTTCCAGGCGAGTTCAACGATCTCCGAATCATTGCCATCATCTCGATTGGGTTCACAGCAGAGTAACCACTGATGTTGTTCATGTTCAGTGACATTATACTGTCAGTGTCGACGGCATGAGACAGGATACTTCTACACATTGTGCGGAGGAAGCGGAGGAACTCGTTGAGGTCCTTGAAGGCTAGCACTCCTTGATTAGAGCGGAGAACGTCGTAGTTGTAGTCCTCGTCGTCTTCAGCAGTTTGTTGTGGTCGACGTTGGAGGACGGATCTCGTTGGCTGAAGAAAGAAACGTTATTGACTAAGCCATCGTATTGAGTTCGGCTCGGCTCGAGCGGTGTGAGTTTTCTGTACGAGCGCACGCTCGAGCCGTCTGAGCAAGCGCTCGAGCGCTCGAGCGCTCGGCCCGGTCTGCTCGAGTGAGCGCTCGGGTCATGAGCGCGCTTGCCCGGGCAGCTCGAGTGAGCGCGAGCGAGTTATGAGCGCTCGTTCATTGGAAAACTCGAGTGCTCACTCGAGTTTTGCTCGTATAAAAAACAGGTCAGCCAAATTCACAAAAAATGGGTTTCAGAAGTAGAAAAGTCACAAGTTCGATACCTTAGTCTTGAAAATGTCTTTTGCTTATATGAGAGAGACGACAGCACATGATCCGAATACCAGGAAACGACTTCAAAGCTCTGATCTCCGAGTTTGACCTTTTATTGAAGGAAAACACTTTCACATCGAAGAAAATCGAACGTATTTTTAATTTTTCGCGTTTAAAAAAGTCACAACGGATTTCAAAAGCAGAAAAAGTTGAAAATCGGAAATCAGGGCTTCAGAGTCGTTTTCCGGTATTCGAATCATGTTCAGTCGTCTCCCTCATACAAGCAAAAGACAATTCCAATACCAAGGAATCGAACTTGTAACTTTTCGGAGAAGAAAACGTGCGCCTTAACCAACTGAGCCATATGCGTCGCGCGTGTAGTCCTCTCGGACAAGCAGCTCGAGCGCTCAACAGGCGAGCGCTCGCGAGTTATGAGCGCTCATACGAGCCGCTCGAGCGAGCGCTCGTAGCTCGTGAGCGCTCACTCAAGCTTTCCGAGTTTGACACTCGTTCACCGAATCGCTCGGCCCGAAATGCTCGAGCAAGTGCCCGAGAGAATTTTGCTCGAGCCTCTGCTCAATACGATGGCTTATTATTGACTATTTGTATGCGTCAACGAAAAATTTAGTGGCTCGTCGTTTTTGCCTTTATTTCGCTCATTTTCCACAGTTTTTCTCGAACTTTTTTGTGAAAACATAAAGTAAACAGTGTTTTCTAATGTTTTGCACAAAAAAGGTTGGAAGAAACGGTTGGAAATGAGCAAAATAAAGCGAAAACCGCGAACCACGATGGCCAAGAAAAAGTGCGCCCCGCGTGCCCACAAAACAACAAAATTTAGTGGTTCACCATTCTTGCCTTCATTTCGCTTATGTTTGACCGTTTTTCTCAAACTTTTTTGTAAAAAAATAAATTAAACAGCGTTTTTTAATGTTTTTCACAAAAAAGTTTGAAAGAAACGGTTGGAAACAAGCGAAATGAAGGCAAAAACCACGAACCACGATGGCCAAGAAAGAGTGCGCCCCACTGTTTTTGCCTTCGTTTTGCTCATTTTTTACTGTTTTTTTCAAACTTTTCTGTAAAAAAACATTCGAAAACACAATTGTCTCGATGTTTTTACAAAAAAGTTTAAGAAAAATGGTCAAAAATCATCAAAATGAAGCGAAAACTGCGAGGGCACCAACTGACGAAGACACAATAACTTACAGCAAGATGAGCCTCGAGCTCTGGATCCGGTTGAAGTGACTGGAGGGTGTATCTCTCGGCATCTGGCAATTGAGAAGGATCCTGCATTCTATGAAGCTCGCAGTGACGATTGCCACAATGCATATACGGATCAATGGCAGCCATTGTGCGTTGATTCATGTTCGCTGGTGGTTGAACAGGCATGGTTCTAGCTGTCCTTGGATTCCATGTTCCGGGGAGATACGCTGTTGGAGCTGGTCCATTGAACATGGCAGCGAGACGATCAATATGAGCACGTGCAGCTCTTGCCTGCTCATTGCCGCGACTTGTTCCTGACGTTCCTGGCCCTGTTGACGACTCCCAATTGTTCACACCAGTTTCCTCCGGATTGCGGACTGGAGAATTGGTCACTGTTGCAGGAGCAGAAGATCTTCTCGGAGTCGGGGGAGACGACGAGAAGAAACCGGTTGTGTTGAATTGAAGGTGAAGCTGTCCTGCTGCTCCTCCTGCTTCTGGTTGGGGAGGAGGGATCCAGGACATCATGACTTGCTGAGGAGTCAGTTGGCGGTATTCTAGAGAGCGAGGTTGGGGTGGACCTGTTGGAGTGATTGGTGGGAAAGCGCCGGGTGGGATGGATCTTTCGGCAACAGGAGAAGCCACTGGGGCTGGAGGTGCAGGTGCAGCGGACGCTGCAGCTGGAGCAGGCGGAGTTGGTGCCGCAGGTTCAGGAGCACGTCTTCCTGGTCTTGTCCTTTGAATCACCCTAGTTCCACCTGGAAGTCTTCCAGCACGAATCGCAGCAGCATCCTCGGTATTGAAAGATGGTCCAACTGGGCCAGCAACCGGAGGAGTGCTCGTCGATGGAACAGGTCCACCACGATTCTCCAAAAACTGTCTTCTCGAGTTACGACGATCCCGGAGAGCTCGCAAATCTCCACTCTGCGGTTGAGAGATATCCGAAGGCATTCGAACCACCATTGTCTCCAACTCATCGGCTTGCGCTTCCTCTCCTTCCACCGCTTCATAGTCAGTTCTCGAGGATGCTGTCTCATTACGTGGAGTGATGATCCGGGAAAGATGAGTTGGGAACTCTCCCCTTCCAAACAAAGACTTGACACTTTCAGCAATAGCCCTCACCAGAACTTCTTCATCTCGAACCAACGCCAGCATCAATGCTTCAGATTCCTGTGGAGTCGATCCAGCAGATGCCAGGAGTTCCAGACAAAGAGCAACACTCTCTCGAAGTGTACACAACGGCATGTTCTGCAGACGAGTGTCCCATCTCTCCTCATTGAATCTCGCTGTCAAATTGGTGGCAATTCTGCGAAGAGCGTCCTCCCGGTATCTCGCAGCAATGTGTCTCGAGATTCTTTGCAGTTCCGATGACTCAATTGGCGCAGGAGTTGGTTGCAGAGTCGCTGTGCTCGGTCCTTGAGTCTCTGTTCTTGAATTGTATTGCGCTGGAGATTGTCTACTATTCGTTGCAACCCAGTTGACTGGAGGAGGCATTGTTTCCACTGGAACACTCGGTGCATCTCCTGTAGTAATGACGCGTCGGGGTCTCGCTGTTACACGAACTCGGGCAGTTTCGATAGTAGGGTTTTGCGCGAAGACCGCTTCAATTTGCTCTTGCTGAGCTGCAATAAGGTCCTGCAAAAGTGCAGCTTCTCCCATAAACACCGGTCTCCCACGTGCCGGAGGTCCTTGAGCCATGAAGAACTGTTGTGTGGGAACATCATCCACATACTCTGTCGTCATCTGAACAACAGCTCTCGGAGTTCCAGTTGCTTGTCTTGGATCTGCCACTCTTCTTGGAGGCGCTAGTATTGCATCTGCACTGACTCCTGGGGTGTTGAATGGAAGATAAGGCCACTCTCCTTGGACTCGATTCCCAACATCAGATGCAACACGTGGAGGCTCAAGGATATGGGTGATCGGGACTGAGTTGAGTTGTTGTTGTTCAGTTTGTGGTACCAATTTGAAGATTAAAGTGCAGGCGTGACTCGCAGGAATCGTCAAGCTACTGGAGTACTGCGGAAGAAGCCTCTGTGGAGAACTTGGGGTCAAGAAAGAAACATCCAGTTCAGATTGCACATGAGTGATATGCGCGATATGATGACGCATCCGTTGAACATAGTGATAAAACATCGAGATGGATTGATAGCGGTAATCCCTGTTGCTAGACATAGACTCTCTTGCGTACTTCATCACTCCATGATCCAACATATCATCCAGCATCTCTTCCAGGGCAGAGAATCGTAGTTGCTGCTCACGGAGGTCTCGGGAAGCCACTGTGTAGTCAGTGTCCAGAGCGTGTCTCATGAAGAATCGAGGGTTCCGACCGCTATCTTGATATTCCTGGATCTTCAGACTCTTGTAAGCCTGAGTGTTGTTCTTCTTGAAGCGCTCTCTTTCTGAAAACAGGTACACATGAAGATTAGTTAGAAACTGGGCTTGCTTACCATAGTCTTTCATATGACAAAGCTCCGAAGAGATCAATTCCAAATCTCTTGCAATCAAATCGAGCTCCTGAATCTTGCGCTCTCTCACACTCTGCATCAACCCATCACTCGGGGCCTTCTCCCTGGCCATTTCGACAACTTGATGTACAATTTCACAAAGCCCATCGGGTTCTAGACACTTGTCCAAGAACTTTTTCAAGATCTCTGTCCAGAAGCACACAAAATCCAACTTTTCAAGAGCTGGAGATGGAATGTGAGATGGTACTTGCGGAAGTTCAACTTTCAACTCTTTGGCGGTTTCGTTGAATGTGATCATAGCATGATCCAAGATACTGCTCTCGACAAATGGTAAAGAGTAGACCAAGTTCTTGACAGCAAGAGTAAATTGGTTTCGTGGCGTGAACATCAGATCTTCCCGGATCTTAATAATCCAATGGATTGCATGTGGATCTTCAGAATATGGAGAACTCGCTCTGAAACTCAATTAACTTATTACAGGTATGATTCTTTTGGGCTTACAAGTCTCTGGAAGGTGGACGGTTTATTCCCTGTCTTCTGAACCGAAGGGACATTGTCTCCTGACGAATCACCGCCATGTCAAAGCGAGATGACAGTACTGGTATGCTACTGATATTTGGTGGAACTCGAATTGGAGGAAGAACATGAGGATCTGTGCGTTGCTCTGGAGGTGTCGGTCTAGGCACAAAAGGTGGCAATACACGAGTTCCCACACCCGGAATCGGGTTAGGTATCACGCTAGGTCTAGAGTTGTTGCTAGACATGGCTCTGTCCACCAAGTGCACTGTATGTCCATTTTCAAGACCGACTGTTTCGATGATGGCTTCTGGTTCTAGGACACGTCCTTGGAAGATGATACGTTGGTTTCCAGTGATAATTTGCAATTGGTTACGAGCAGCTTCGACGAGGTCATTGACAGTTCGCTGGAAATGGAAAAGCGTGCTACAAACGCCAAAGAAGTTGGCGGGTCTCGCCACGAAATCTGTATTTTGATGTTTTCCTGTTTCGGGATCGATTTTCTTACATTTTTCTGTATAAAAACTAACTAATTTCGATCAAACTGATTGTTTCTAGAGTCGAAATCTCAGATTCTATCAAGGAAAACTAAAAAAATCAGTCTAAAAACGAGAAAACAGCCAACGACTGATCGTGGCGAGACCCGCCGAGTGTCACTTTGCAAAATCGATGGTTTTTTCAATTCTGAACGTATTTTCTCACGTTTTTCTTGTTGAAAACGGATAGAAAAGAAAATTTCAAGCCGAGAAATGGTCCTTTTAACTGGAATTTTTGCGTATTTCATAGCTAATTTTCAGATTTTGTGTTTTTGCGGAAAATTACAAAATTGGGTATTTCGGTCAAATTGATTATTTCTAGGTTCCAAATTGTTTTTTCTATCAGATTTTATCAGAAAAACTCAAGAAAATCGGTTCAGAAACAAGAAAAAACCGAACAACCGATTTCGTGGCGAGACCCGCCTAGTGCCACTTTCCGTGATGGAACTGTGAAAAAGATACATTTTGTCAACTTACTTGTTTAGAAATAGAAACTAGAGCTTCACGATCATTGAGAGTCTTCAAACGGACTTGTATGATATCTTCGGCGTCAGCAGCTGCCTCTGCAACCTGTTCCGCTTGCTCCGACATAATGCGGACCCGAATCAGACCACACGATGCTAGATTATGATAACCTGCAATCGAAAACGAATGAGAAACTTTTGAACTCTAGAACAAAGGAAGGTTCAAGAAGAATGAGCCAGAGAGGGCGCAATCTCAACATCAATTCATTCAAAAAATCACCGCTGCTGTGTCCAGCGGGCGCGGTGCGGGCGGAAAGAGAGTGCGGGAGGACGTGTGGCGAAGATAGCGAGCGATGGTTGGAGGACGAGGGAAGTTCGAGCGGTGCCGGCCACCGACGACGTCCTCCAAGCGGCGCCCGCTCTCTCGTCTTCCATCGGGTACGGCTCGTCGGCGCGTGGAAGGGCGAGAGGGCAGAGAGAGAGGGCGAGGCGACGAAAAGGTTTCCCATCTCCATCAAGTGCGTCGTTTCTTGCTGGCAATGCGAAATGGGAGGCCCCGATTTAAAGAGCGAAAGAGCGCGCACAGGTGCGAGACGAAACTTGGGCTGGAAACTTTGGGCTGGAAACTTTTTGGGAGGCGTCATCTGGAAGGCTCTGAAGAGGATGACGTAATCACGTCAAAACATCATAAGACAAAGTGACAGCACACTTCATAGTTCAGAGAAATCACCTAGAAAACCAATTCGACCAAAGGGAGGAGTCTAACCACAAATGATTAGACGAAACACCACGATAAAAGCAGAAAAACGAGAGGTTCTCTCTCTCTTTTTCATTTTTCCCTGATTCTCTGACTCCAAATTCCATTCACCAGACACACATTTTCGGCGGCAGTACGATTCGGAAAGGCACGCGGTGTGTAGCGAAATGACGGGTGAGTCCGACTTCGTGGCACCGAAAACGAGCAATCGATAGGCAATGCGACGTGGGAATTTGGGGCCGATTTATGATTGGGAAATGGCACTTTCGCATGGGTTATACATGTTAGACTCTTCTGGCATTCCTAGGGATTCTAGGAGTTATAAACTGAAAAACTTAAATTCAATAATCAATAAAGGGAACGGTAAAAAGGAGAGGGTGCAAAGGGACCGCTCGCACCTTGTCTACAGGTGTTTTGTGGGCTATGCAGAATAACCTTTCTTTTCTGGTGCTATTGATTTTCTTATCGACATTCTAATTCATCAAACAATAGTAAAGATAAAGGTGATGACCACGTTATACGTGCTTACGAGAGAGAAGAGTGCGGACCGGGCAACGGACGGACAGAAAGATAGCGAACACACGAGGAAACGCAACATGCAAACACACCCCGCTCGCTTCGTCTGCGTCTCGTTAGAATTGTATGCTTAACTTTAGGTTTTCGCAGTTTTCCTGGTTATTTATTGCTTTCTGGCTAGTCTTCAGTGCTTTTTTGTGGTTTTCGTTGAAATTACAAAATTAGACCTGCAAAGTTTTGAGGCGTTTGAGTGCTGCGCCTTTAAATTCTACAGTAACCCATATGACAAATTTTCATGAGCTTCTCGTGAATTTTCAAATGTTTTTCGCAAAACTTTGCTTTTTTCAGTGAATTTCTTCAAAAACTTCCAATATTTGCTTACAGAAATGACATCTCTAGCTGGGTTCCGCAACCTTGCAACCAAGATAGTGTGCGTTGGAAGAAACTACAAGGATCATGCACTGGAACTCGGAAACGCGATTCCGAAAAAGCCAATGCTTTTTGTGAAGGTAATCATAGTTAGGGGGATTTTTCTAGCGACAAAGTAACATATTAAGACAGTCAACTCGTTCATCGTCGAGGGACAACCGATTGTCGCGCCGCCGGGCTGCCAGAATCTTCATCAAGAAGTCGAGTTGGGAGTGGTGATTTCGAAGAAGGCATCGGTGAGTGAAATAGATGAAAACGAATTTACATTGCATTGCTGTTGCTAACGACGTTGTCATAGCGATGCGTGGATTTGTAGCACTGCTGCCTGGCACCCGCTAGATTAGCCTCAAAAACATGCAACGAAACCAAAACGAAATTTCTTCCAGAACATCTCCAAAAACGACGCAATGTCTTACGTCGGCGGCTACACCGTCGCTCTCGACATGACTGCCCGTGACTTCCAGGACGAAGCGAAGAAAGCCGGAGCTCCATGGTACCTTGCCAAGTCGTTCGACGGATCCTGTCCAGTTGGAGGCTTCCTGCCTGCTTCCGACATCCCGAATCCACACGACGTTGAGTTGTTCTGCAAGATCAACGGAAAGGATCAACAGCGGTGCCGCACAGATGTCATGATCTTCGACATTCCGACGCTTTTGGAGTACACCACGAGATTCTTCACGTTGGAAGTCGGAGATGTCGTTTTGACAGGAACACCAGCCGGAGTCACCAAGATCAACAGCGGCGATGTCATCGAGTTTGGATTGACCGACAAGTTGACTGCCAAGTTTACAGTTCAGTGAAGGACACGTGGAGTTCAAATTTAGGCTGCCTTTGGATGTAAATATTTCTTAAAATTTTCATTTCTTTTCAAACTAAACCATGAATCTCTCTTCTCCATTCGCAAATCCAGTTTATTACACTGCTCTCAACGAAAACCTAACCCCAGTTTGCTATTGTTACAGGTAACTTTCCCCCAGATTTGAGGATCCAAGACCCCTTTTAGAACAGTGCACTCGATCTCCAACTTCTACATGTTCTCCGGAATCCTCATCGCCGTCTGCTTCATCATGTGCCTTGTGTTTTCCCTCTTCGGGGATCGATTCTTGGCGGGAAAGTATCGAAAAGAGGTGTCGACGGAGAGCGGCGCGGCGACTCGGAATTGGAGCACTGTTGTTGAGTAAATGAACAATAAAACTGGTTAAAAACTATTGAATTCTCAAGTTTTCATTGAAAGTTAGTGAAACTAAACAGGGGGATCTTTAAAAAGTGCTTTTCGGGAGAATTCTGGCTGTTCCTCCTCCTCGTCGTCCTCCTCAGGCCTGAGCGGGGTGGGTCAACGTTGACCCGAAAAATCGCCGACGGTCGGCGATTTTTCGGCCAAAATCGCCGAGCCGCGACGCGACCGCGCCACGCGTTTTGCGTGTTTTACAGTAATGCGCCGCCGCGCGTCGACAGAATTCAGCGAAAATAGGATATTCTGACTCTGTAGACTGTAACGATTTTATTTATACTGAGTTTTGTGCTCTAAAAATGAGAATTGTTTGTTTCACAAATTGAAGGGTCGGCGATTTTGGTTTTTCGGGCTGACGCGAGATGACGCACCCCCGCCCAGGCCTGGTCCTCCTCAATGCGCAGCTGCGAGTATCCGGGCGGCGGCGACTCCAGAATCCCACTATCAGCTATCAGCTTCATGTCAAGGCTCTAAAAAAGATATCATCAACTGGAATTCCTGCTTTACCTACCGAATACTTTGGCGGACTGTCCAAATTCACCATCACCGTCGTCTGCTCATGGTTCTGCAGTGCGACAAGTCGCTCGTAGATTCGTGCGTTGTGAGCAGTGATTTCGCGATGACGTCGTTCGGCGGCAAGCTAAACAATAGAATAATGCTGAAAAAGAACGGGGAAGCTAAAATCTCACTCTTTTCTTGTCAAATTTCGCGATAAGATTCATAACGGCCGCCTGACAGAGAGCGTTGTAGACGAGGAAGACGGCACTGAACAGCAAGACGAATTCCACGTCCATTCCGTAGTATTTCTGGTCTGGTCCTGAAAAAACATAAAAATTGCTTCGAAATCCTTCAGAAAACCATGAAAAACCAACTTTTCCATACGAAAAATCTGTAGACCAAGCTGATAGCCGAGTAGCAGAGAGTGGCAATGTTCAGGATGATCACGACGGCCTGGAAATCAATGTTTTCCTTGTTACCCTTCTTTTTCCGTTTATTCGGAGTATTACCAGGATGATAACATAGGGTGCGAAGATCTTCACAACCTCAGAAACCGCCGCCATCAGTCCGAAAATCTGTGCCAACAAGTAGATGAGAATGCAGCCACCCAGAACCATTTTTGCTGAAAAACCCTGTCATGATGGAAAATAAATTGCAAGATGCTTACGTGTTGTGTCCATAGCATGACTGTCCTTTTGAATACACATCAACCCGGTAAGACCAATACACCAAGCAACCAGAAGGTACAGTTTGAAAGCGGCGCCGCCGAGCCAGATACGAGTGAAGCATTCGGCGCAGAACACGTGGCAGCCGTGAGCGCGACGAGTTCCCGAAGGACGGTGGAAGGGGTTTGGGTTCCGAGAGGGAAGGGCATGATTACGGGAAGACATCTGAAGAGAAAGGGGCTGTTTGATGAGCTATAGACCGGAACGCAAGGGAGCTTACGTTGAAGTTGAAATCCGTTTGACACACTGAATTGGAGAAGGCGAAGATGGAGTGGAGATCGAGTAGAAATCGAATGAAAAATGAGCGAGAAATGGAGTTTTTGGGGGAAACGGTAACCGGAAGGGTTCACGTTTTGACTGAAGCCAATATAATTGATTCTTTCCTTTTTCTAGCCCAAAGAGTCTTGGTTTTCATCTTCGCATCTACGACGCGCTTTGTCAGGCGGCCGTGATGAATCTTTCTGCAAAGTTTGACAAGAAACAAGTAAAAATTTGGCTTCTTCCCTCTTTTCCAGTGTATATCGAGTGTTTTTTTTTATTGTTTTAGCTTGCCAAACGTCGTCATCGCGAAATCACTGCTCACAACGCACGAATCTACGAGCGACTTGTCGCACCGCAGTACCATGAGCAGACGACGGTAATGGTGAACTTGGACAGTCCTCCGAAGTATTCGGTAGGTAAATAGCATATATTCCAGTTGATTACGCCTATTTCAGAGCCTTGACATGAAGTTGATAGCTGATAATGGGATTCTGGAGTCTCCGCCGCCCGGATACTCGCAGCTGTGCATTGAGGAGGACGACGAGGAAGAGGAACAGCCAGAATTCTCCGGAAAACACTTTTTAAAGAGCCCCCTGTTAAGATTCACTAACTTTCAATGAAAACTTGAGAATCTGATAGTTTTCAACCGGTTTTATTGCCCATTTACTCAATAACACTGCTCCAATTCCGATTCGCCGCGCCTCTCCCCGTCGACACCTCTTTTCGATACTTTCCCGCCAAGAATCGATCCCCGAAGAGGGAAAACACAAGGCACATGATGAAGCAGACGGCGATGAGGATTTCGGAGAACATGTAGAAGTTGGAGATCGAGTGCACTGTTCTAGAATGGTTTTTGGATTCTCAAATGCGCCGCTCTCCGTCGACACCTCTTTTTTATACTTTCCCTCCGAGAATGAAGCTGATGATGTTAAACCATTTCTCTAAGAATCTGCTCCCCTTTTTTTGAAAATTGCAACCCCCTTTCTATCGAAAACGTCAACGCAATCGGCAAATGCAAATCAAATTCCAGCCGTGCCTTCATACCTTCCAGAATCCCTTGCGGCTTATGCAAATGCCGCCGTCCAAGTTCGATTTTCGATTTTTGGCTACCCCTAGAACACACTTCTTTCATTTCATTTCATTTCGACGAGACTGTTTATGTGAGAAAATCAAACATGTTTGCTTGCGCCTATGATGTGCCCGATCGTGCCGACGTCGATGGTTGTTCTCCGATGTCTCCTATATCATTAGAGATTGCAGCAATGATTCTGATGATCTTTGAATTGGTGTCAAACTGGTTTTTCTCGCTGGGTTTCCTCGCTATTTTCGTTTCTGTTTGTACCCAGAACGTGTCATTATGGGTTGAAGTCACATGCTCCTTTCTAAGATCTTCGGATCCGCCCACATCCCTTGTTTTGAATGTTTTCTTCATGATTCATCGATCCAAATATTCGTTTTTTGTTGTTTCCAAGCTCAATCCCTCTTTCAGCCCCTTTCCTCTTCCAGATCTCTGTCCTTCCCCTTACCATACATACATCACTGCCATGTGACGTTCTCCGAATCGCCTCTATTTGGCGTCCAATTAGAGTCCCCCACGCCGACCAAAACACTGTTTGCTCTGCTGCAAATACCCCCTAAAAGTGTATGTTTGACGAATAAGAGTCAGCGATCTGCCATGCGCCGATCTGAGATCGAAATTTCAAACTACAATATGGACACGTTTTCGAGTTTTCTTGGTCTTTTCTTGCTCTCCTGGTCTTTTTCGGAAAGGGAAACCCCTTTGTCAATTCTCTATACAGTATCTTACTCATGAAGAAAGGAAAACATTCCAATTCAATTCAATTAGAAAGGTGAAAAATTGATAAGAAGCGAGCGAAGTAGAGAATGTTGCGAACAGAACAGTAAAGGCCAATTGGGTAATTGGATTGTAGGGGCGACAATTGGATTACTGTAGATTTTTGCGAGGGGATTTATAAAAGGGGAGTTTACTAGGGATTGGGTGATTGTCTGGGTATTTTTCTGTTCTTTGGAATAAGGATCGGGGCCTTTAGAAAGCCTAGCGCGCTTCTTGGCTTCCCTGACATCTTGCGCTTCTTTTCAATGATCCCAGCTATCCCTGAAGGATTCTGATATTGTTGAATGAAAGCATAAAATGCTTCCAAAGATTCAAACTCCAACATATCAAAAATTGAGCTCGAAACATTCATTTTGAGCGGATTTGTGACGCTTTGAAATAAGGCTCAATACTCCCTGACGCCTTCTAATGATTCTGGATGATGCCATAGGATGTTTATCGGTCGTTCAAGTTCATAGATTTGATTCCCCTAAAGAAATCACATGTTCAGTTGATACCTCCTCTCTTGATTCTTCGAACCAAACCATCAAAAGTCGGCGGAAACCGCAACCGCGCGAAATGACCGCTATGAACTCTCCGCCTCCCCCAAACACCAACACCCTTTGCTAACTTTTCTGGTAGATTGGTAGGATCTTTCTGAGACTCCACCCACTTTCTGATACTTCGTGTTCACTGTCTGATATATCAGAGAAGGAAGAAACTGTTCTTTGCAATTCGGCGGACACATTCCATCATTCTTAACGATTTTCATTTTCAAGCGACTGACTTTCAAACGACTTTATGACTTTTTTACCCAAGGTTGTGCTGCGTTACTTGTGCAGTAGAGCGCAGAAGAAGTGAACAACCTGAAATTGCTGTTGAGAATGACTCATTTCCACTAGTTCGTCTATTACACCGCCGCCGTCTTCTTCTTGTCACTTCCCCCACTATCATACTTCAAAGTGACATCAACACCATTCTGAGTGTATTCTGTTGCCTTCTCGTTCCATTTCATTCCTCTCTTCTTTCCAATTATCAACAAATCCACCCATTTACAGTAATGACGATCAACTACAACTTGGCAGTGTCCACTTCAAAACCGTGGACACTCTTCAAGTTGCTTCTCAAATGGCGGGGCAGCATCTGGAAAGCGGTGATACTCGAGCTAGCTGTCTGGCTTGTCCTCTATGGAATCCTCAGTGTCATCTATCGAACTGCTCTGAATCCCGGACAACAGAGGACTTTCGAGCGAGTAGTGCAGTATTGTGACAGTCGACTTTCGTATATACCATTGAACTTTATGTTGGGTTTCTTTGTGACTGCAGTGGTGAATAGGTGGACTTATCTTTATCAAATCATTGGTTTTATTGATAAGTGAGTTGTCTTTTTGTTTTTGTTCCCAATCGGTGCCCTTGAGCTCGAGGCGCCGTGCGCCCTAGGCCTCGCAAAACCAAAAGTTTGATGGTTCACCGTATTCGCCTCTGTTTCGCTTATTTTTAACCGTTTTTCTAGAATTTTTTGTGAAAAACATTAAAAAACACAATTACCTTGATGTTTTCACAAAAAATCCCAAAGAAAATAGTAGGAAATGAGCAAAATACAGGCAATTACGGTACTCGAGGGCGCATCCCGCCGCGGCCACACGAAACCGAAAGTTCAATGGTTCACCGTTCTCCCCCTTATTTTGCTTGTTTCTGACCGTTTTTCACTAACTTTTTGGTGAAAAACATTCAAAGACACATTTTTCTAACTGTTTTCACAAAAAAATTCCAAGGAAAATGGTCGGGAATAAGCGAAATACCGGCGAAAACGGTAGCCGATAGCGCATGCTGCCGCGGCCACGTCTACGTGGGCACCGAGTGACGAACAGAGAATAATTTATCACACCTTCTTTTGAAGACGATTTTCCTTTCAGCATTGGTCTAATGGCCGCCGAATACGTCCGCGGACGTACAGAACAAGCCCGAATGTATCGCCGCAACATCGTCCGGTACTGCGAGCTCGCCCAAGTCCTTGTCTTCCGTGACATCAGTATGCGTACCCGACGTCGATTCCCCACTCTCGATACCGTAGTTGCTGCTGGGTTCATGATGCCTCACGAGAAAGAGAGATACGATGAGATCCAATACAAGTATTCAAAGTACTGGGTGCCATTCCAATGGGCGTTTAGTCTTACCTACGAGGCCCGGAAGAAAGGACTCATTGAGAGTGACTATTACCAAGTTGTAGTTCAAGATGAGATAAAGAAGTTCCGTACGGGGCTCGCCTGGATTTGTAATTATGACTGGGTGCCAATTCCTATCATGTACCCGCAATTGGTGTGCTTGGCAGTTCACACTTACTTCTTGGTGTGTCTTCTAGCTCGGCAATACGTGGTGTCAGAGCATGCAGATAACAAGACAGAGGTACCATAAGCTTCAGTGACTTTTTCTAGTAGTTCCAAGTTCAGATCGACCTGTACTTCCCTATCATGTCCACCCTCCAGTTTATCTTTTACATGGGATGGATGAAAGTGGCAGAAGCGATGCTGAACCCATTCGGAGAAGATGACGATGACTTCGAATGCAATGCCCTCATCGACAGAAACATTACAATGGTGTTAATGATGGTGGATCAAGGATACGATAGAGCTCCGGATCTCAAACGCGATGACTTCTGGGACGAAGAAGTTGAGCCATTGTATTCAGAGGAGACAGCCAAGATTCCTAACAACCCGCTGAAGGGATCGGTGTCAGATGTCAAGCTTCCGGAGTACATCCATGAGATCAAGATGGTGCCACATTGTGATGATACGTCTCCATTGGTTCCTGGGGATGATATGAGGAGGAGAAGGGTGTCAGTGGTGCCTGTAAAGCCATCTGATCAACAGCATCATCATCATCGCACTCGTACATCTTTGGGCAATATTGAAATGTTCCGTAGTTTTAAAAACAAAATCGAGAGGTATTATCGAAGCTTTCAAAGTTCTAACTGATAACTGGAATCCTTCAGATCATTCTCGAAGCCACACCTTCACGACGACCTCGGTCGAAAGACCTTCTCGCACGGAATGCTAGAGAACATGGAGTTCGAGGGAGCGAAGAGTGAAGGCTCCCCTGCCAACAACAACTCCTTCACCAACTCTGCATTCGTCAATTCTGGAGAGGATCTTTCTGGAAAACGCTTGGACACTTCC
The DNA here is from genome assembly GCA_900883565.2 of Caenorhabditis panamensis. Lineage (NCBI taxonomy): Eukaryota > Metazoa > Nematoda > Chromadorea > Rhabditida > Rhabditidae > Caenorhabditis > Caenorhabditis panamensis. Next base: position 6,152 of record LR537673.1, on the reverse strand, counting down.
TCTTCGCAGCCACAACTGGCAACTGGCAAGCGCGGAAGCGAGCATCCATTCCAGCATCATGTACTTGATGATGTGATAGAAGACGATGAATCTGATGAGAGTCAGTTGACGATTCGCAAGAAGACTTCTACAATTGAGCCGGCAATCACTTTGGTTGAACGGTTCCATGATATTGGGGAGGAAGAAGAGAAGAAGAAGGAGGAGGAGAAGAAGGAAGACGAGGAGGGAGAGTCTGATAGGTAGGTTGAGAGTCTGTTGCCGTTTTGACCGTTTTTCTCAAACTTTTTTGTAAAAACATCAAGACAATTGTGTTTTGAAATGTTTTTTACAAAAATTCAAGCGAAATGCTCCAAAAATAACAAGGGAAGGTTGTGAGGGGGGGAACTTGGAAAATTCTGAAAAAACTCTCAAAAACCCGATAAATCGCCCTGACCACGCTCAATTTTTTTTGGAATAAGCTCGTCCCTCCTGACCCAGATATGACAGCTCAAAGTTGACAGTACTAAAATTGAATTTCACGCCGAAATTCAGGAAGCTGCCGTGAGAAGAATATCATGCGAGTATTTTCTCATTGTTTTCACCGTCCAGTTGGTCTAGTGGATAGAGCAGTGCAATGATAAACTGATAGTCTACAGTTCGATTCCCGCCTCCCCAAAATTTTTTGCATTTTTCTGCAAAGCTCCTCGGATCCAAGAAAGTAGCTCCAAAAACTTTTTGGCTTGTTCAATTCTGTTTTTCGTGATTTTCAAGCATCAACTGTGTCCATCTCGATTTTCAAAACAATGTTCAATTTTTTGAAAAATCTCGAAAACTTCCCCATCCATATGGCTAGCAATTTTTTGCTCCAATTCTTTTCTGTTTTTCCTACCTATCTAGAGCAATTAGCGACGTACGGCTACCATGAAACTTCGACAAATCGAAAATCACCCCAAGAACCCCTTTCGAAACGTTTTGGACCTGTTATCAGCGATCACCAGTGATACTGATTTTTTCTACTGGGTGCCAAGCCTTTGCAGGACACTTCCGGGCAGGGGTCCAAGAGGAAAATGTGTTTCTACCAACACCTACTAGCACCAGAAAAAGTTTGGAAATTTTTGAAAAAAAATTTTTTTCGAAAATTTTTGCACCCATCCAATGGCCACTCGAAAATGGGTTCCAGAACACGTTTTTCAGGTTTTCATTGAAAATGGTTCCCTGTGGCTGTAGTATCACAAAAAACGTAACGAAAAATTTTTTGGAGTTTTTTTCGATTTTTTAGAGGACATTCTCTGAAAATCTCCACGGCGCCCAAACTTCCAGCTATCATATCTGGGACAGGAGTATCGAGCTAATTCCAAGAAAAATTGAGCGTGGTCAGGGCGATTTATCGGGTTTTTGAGAGTTTTTTCAGAATTTTCTAAGTTCCCCCCCTCACAACCTTCCCTTGTAAGTGAAATGAAGGAAAAAACGTTGTCCCGTCGCCACCGCCGCTGCGTCCCTGTAGGCAGCGAAGTTTAGTGGTTCACTGTTTTCGCTCTTATTTTGCTCATTCTCAACCGTTTTTCTGAAATTTTTGTGCAAAAACATCAAGACAACTGTGTTTTTGAATGTTTTTAACAAAAAAATTTGAGAAAAACCGTCAAAAATGAGCGAAATAAAGTCAAAAACGGTGTTCAGTCGCTTCCGCAACCGTGTCCCTGTGAGCAGCGTAATTTAGTGGTCCACTGTTTTTGCCCTAATTTTGCTGGTTTTTGGCCATTTTTCAAAAACTTTTTTGGAAAATCATCAAGACAACTGTGTTTTTGAATGTTTTCAACAAAAAATTCAACGAAAAACTGTCAAAAACAAGCGAAATAAAGGCAAAAACGGTGAACCACTGGATTGCGCGCACGCCGCGGCGCCCACAGACTCGACGGCATCTCAATAATCTCATTTTCTTTCAGCAATCGCTCCAGAACTCGTCCATTCTTCATCGGCATCGGTCGCTCTGAATCCGAAGATCAAGGACATCCACATCTCCGACCGCCAACCAAATTCCAATAGCTCATCATCTCATTTCGATAGTCTACTCCTTTCATAGCTTTAACAACTCTTAAAGGACTCCTTCCCATCCTTCCAACTGACTCCTCTCACTTGATTACGAGCTTGAAACTTGTTGTAATAGAACACACCGACAAATGACTGACTGACAACACAAAAACTTGATTTTGTATCCGACCATATCCTACTTTTTGATTTTGATTTTTCACCATGCTCAATTATTTTTCAATTGTGTGCATTTTTTCTGTAAAAATTGATTGATTTTTGAACGTTGTCTTGTCCCCTTTTCTCAGGGCAATGTGACAAGTATCCGGGGTTCTGCCAAATTTGGAAGGGGGTCGTTAGAGATGACTCTGTTCTCTGGAATTTGGCACATCGGGATTTGGAACGCGCAGGAATACAATGGACTGTCTAGCTCCGCCTCTTTACCTTAATTCTAGATCTCGATTAGTAAAAGAGAACGGACCATTCTCGATTCATTCGTTCATTGCTCAGTCGTCTTGGGACGTCGTCGCATTCTCTTCTTCTTATTTCGAGGTATTCTTCAGGTTTGATCTAGCGAATCGCTCTGTTTCTTCCTGTCGTTTCGTGTTCCTTTCCTCTTCTTCCCGATCTTTTCCATCTTTCAGCTTCGAAAATGTCATTCAACACCAATCCACAAGATTTTCTGACCCAGAATCAATGGAAAATGCCGTCGAGCAGTGATCAGCAACAGAACCAGGACATGTACCAAGGATTCCCAGCGCAATTTGGAAGCCAGCAAAGCCAGAATCCATGGGGAGACTTCAATCAGGGAACCTACCAGTATCCGTTTCCTCAGGGGCAGTACGATCCGATGTTAGGGAACTTTGAAACCCCGCTTCAAGATCAGACGAATAGCTATGCGTGGAGCGGATTCCAGAAGAGCGATTCGCCTCTCCAGATGTTCCCCAGCCCTCCGAATACTCCAGTGCAAGTTCTAGGTAAGTTTCCACAGTTTCCCAAGAAAAATTCAATTGTTCACTGTTTTCGCCTTTGTTTGGCTTATTTTTTACCGTTTTCTTCAAACTTTTTTGTAGAAAACTTTTAAAAGCACAATTGTATCAATGTTTTTACAAAAAAGATCTACGAAAACGGTCGAAAATGAGCAAAATAAGGGCGAAAACAGTGAACTACTAATTTTTGCTGCTCGCAGGGACGCAGCCACGGCGGCGATAGGACACCGTTTTTGTCTTTATTTCGCTTGATTTTGACAGTTTTTCCTGATTTTTTTCAAAACAAACTCAAAAACACAATTGTCTTGATGTTTTCACAAAAAAAACTAAGTAAAACGGTTGAAAATAAACGAAATAAAGGCGGAAACTGAGTCCTCGAGGGCAGCGAATGATGAACAGACAATAACAATCCCCTTCTTTCAGGCACCTCTCTTCCAGTCACTCCAACGTCTCTTTTCTCCTCTCCACCTTCCCAGATGCTCTCGACCTCTCCAAACTCTCCACGAAGCCCAATGCTCCTTCACAACCCATCTCTCCCTGTTACCATCACTCTGAAAGATGCTGGAAAGTGGCAGGAGCTCTACTCTGGAGTCCACGAAATGATGGTGACGAATCTCGGACGACACATCACCCCCAGAATCAAAGTCACTATTGGCAACGCGAATCCAATGTCCAAATACGAGATCGGGTTGAAACTGAAGCTCCAGTCGCATAGCACATTCCAAGTTAAAACGGACAAGGCGACAGGAGTGGACAATTGGCGGGAGATTGTTCAGAGGAAGAGAATGGTTGAGGAGGAGACCATTGAGATCCGATACAAGGGGATAAGTGGAGTGAAGCTTCTCGAGGAAGAACAACTACTTGCAGCCAAGATTTATAACATTGGAGTTGAAGGAAAGAAGGGAAAGAATGCGAAAGTGGAGATGAAGACTCCAGAAATGATGAAGAAGGCTGAAGAGGAGGATGAGAAGCGTGCGACGACCATGTTTCGAGTCGTTCCACAGCACAAGTACATCCCACTGATTACTGTCTACGAGAAGAACGGACTCGGCGGAGAACGCATCGCCGCACAGATTTCATTCCCCTATACCGAATTCGTGGTGTCGACAGGTTATAAGGTTTGTATCCTATGTTCCCTTTTTGTTTTAACTAATCCAATTCTTACAGGGAGTTCACTCGAGCAGGATAAAGACGATGGACTCGAAGTTCACCAGAAGCGACGTGAAGCGTAGGACCAAGGACGAGGCTGGAATCGCGAAGAAGATGAAGTGCGACTAGAAAGAAAACCGAATCTAATTTGAATATTGTGCAGTAACCTGAACGTATTATCTCTAATTCATATCTGTGACAAATCAATAAACAAAGTTTTCGAAAGTTTATTCGAATCACTGACAAGAAGGAAATCTCTCATGCCATACAAAAAAATACATTTCATAACGATCAATGACCAAAATTGTCCCGATGGTTCCATCCTCACTGCAAATATCCATTCCATCCTTCAAATCGAATCGGTGCTTTTCGTTTTCCATTGATTCGGGTAATGAGAATCTAAATTATCGATAAGAAACATCAATTCTTCCTTTTCTCCACACTCACTCTTCATCTAACGGGTAGTATCTGGCACGACTTCTTCCATCCCAAGCTATTGCGTTTAGTGGTGCGTACATCTCTAGCTGATTGTCTGCTGGAAACATGGCTGGTCCGTAACGACTGACATGAAGGTATTTCAGCTGTTTGTGAGTGTTCTTTTTCCAACTACGAAGGAAACTAACGAACAGATCAATCCGCTTCATTGTCATTCCGAAAGATGCAATCTCGCATTCAAGGTTGAGTAAGTCGGCAGTTTCCAACCATTGTCCGTACTTGATTAGGGCTTTTTTGGCTTTGAGGCAGTTCTTCTCATCGCCTTTTTCAAATATCAATCCAATGTCAATCTCTACAACCTCTGCTCGAATGTTTTTCAGAGGAAACCTGCGACGATAGTTGCAAAAGACGAACTGGTGTGAAAAGATCAAAGGTGAATGACCGTAGAAAGGTTGCCCAACGCTCGCAGGGTCTTGCTCAACTTTGAGACAATGACAGGTCGTTAGATCCAGCTGTCTGGCCACGTATGCCCCTGTGTTCATCTCCTCTCCATGCACGGTGAAATCGATCAGTGCGTTTTTGCAGAAAAAGAGACTAGTAACCAAATAATAAACTTGGAAAAAGGAACAGTATGGGTTATGCGAGCAGCGAGGAGGCTGTCCATATGACGCACGGCAGTTCAGAGGCTTCACAAGAAAATGCTCCCCATTGGATAATTGCAGCGGTTCTGAGCTCTGCCATAAAAGATACTCTCCGCTAGGAAAGAAGAACTGAAGTTCTGATTTACAGGCCTCCAAAATCGTCAAATTGAACGTCGCCGAGATTTTCTCGTTAACGATCAGAGTTCGCAATCTTTTAGAGCATTGAGAGAGAAGCATTCTGTAAGTGTACACATAAAAAGGTACAAAAATAATGAAACTAACAAATCAATCGGTCGTATGAATTGTAGAATGCGCTTCTGTGGTAAGTAGGGTAGTTTCGGGAATTCGAATCGTGAGAAAGCGAATTGGGAAACAAACTTTGTTAAAGGCCCGTGTGATGATCCTACCAATCCAAATCCGAATGTGCCGCCCATATTGCTCTCTGCAACAATAATGTGTACAAGGACATGATAAAGACACAGTGCCGAAAGACTCATAGATGTTGCAAGTAAAACGGAAGAAAAGAAGATTGATTCATACAGTATACTGTATAGATTGTCTTTATTAGCACATCTTTATTACCTAATCAATACATTTTTATGATTGACAATATTCGTTTTCTTATGAAGGGTGCGGAGCGTTGGGTTCTGTCATCGTATTATTGATCAATAACGAGGAGTCCCAGTGGTCACTCCCCTTCCTTACCCGTCTATGCGACCGTGACCCTGTTACGCTCTGTCTGTAATTAGTACCCGCCCTCTCTGTTTTACGACAGAGACACGATCAATACTGGATCTCAGTCATTCATTCTATTCATCTTTTCTTCTTCCGTTTTCCGCGTTTCGATTCCTCTCTACGTTCCTCATCGATTTTTCCGCGTTTTCAACTCACCGATCACTAATGACTTGAATTTTCAGGCCGACGAAGATAAGCG